>CM063597.1:3928628-3946897 GCA_032356905.1 Salix exigua | reverse complement strand
TAAACGAACTATTTTTTCAACAACTTTGCTACTGACAGATCACCTCATTCTGCGAGGACAGAGATACAGGAATAGAAACTGAAACCCTTTAAAAAATGGAAAGAACAGAGAACGTGGGGAAAAAGCCAAAGAAAAAAGAGAGGAAAGAGCAATGCCACACCGTCGATATAGCTTCCTGCCTTTCGAGATTGTGATTCAAAAGAGATTTTAAAAGAATTTGAAAGCTTTTATTTTAAATTATTTTTTATTTTAAATTGTTTTGATGTCCTAATATAAAAAATATTTTTTAGAAAATAAAAATATTATATATATATATATATTTCTAAACAAAAATAATTTAAAAAATAATATCTGTCACACTTCCAATTATGCATTACATGAGTCCTACATTTCACGTAAATGCTTTTAGTAAAATAATAAATATACAATATGCTTTAAAATATAAATAATTCCAATTATAAATTGAAATTATATATATATATATAATTAAGATTTTTATCCCTCAATACAAATCATATTATAAACATAATCTTGAGAATTTTAAAATAAAATAAACATGAATTTTTAATTTTGATGGAGTTTTTGAATTGAAAAAATAACAAATAAATTAATAGTAATGTAGATAAAGAATTTAAGGGAAATAGGTACTTCTAGCGAGAGGAAACATATGTTAATATTGATGAAAAATATTGATAGCATATGAATTAAAAGAAAAAAAGAAATCATTAATATATGTATTGAGAATATCCTAAACATGATTTTAAAAATCGTGTTTGGTAGTTTGAAATTGTAATAAACATTATTTTTTAACATTTACTTGAAAATATATTAAAATAATATATATTCTTTAAACACATATTTTCATTTCAGCATGCAATTAAAAAAATAAAAAATAAAAATCTTAAAAAATATCACGTTATCATCTACACTTTTTGGGCTCCATAATTAAAAAAAATATTCTTTTGTATGGACCACACATGAATTTTAGCCATTAAATGATACCTTTCATATTGCACGTGAGGCATGGGCCATCACTTTTTTTTTTCTAACCGTAGATGAAACGTAAAGGAGCGGGCCTTTAATTTTATCTTTCCTACGTTGTCCGAAGGAATATGACTTTATAATTATATTTAAAAAATGATTTTTTTATTTAAATTAAGTTTATTGATATTTTCAGGTATTTTGATAAACTAATGTTACACATAAATTTTTTAAAATAAAAAATAATCTATACTATAATAACAAACAGTTAATAGTCAACCACCCGATACGATGCTGCTTTCTTCTCATCTAACGGCAATATTTGTACAAGAACCTGCTCGTTGAATTTGTACCGTTGATTGCAACTTCGTTAAGAGAAACGGTGATCTCTCATCAAAAAGTGACGTGCCCAAGCGCGAAAAAACAGTCCTTCCGGATTTACCGGAGGCTGATGATTATGAATTAATCAGGGCCCATTTCAATAGAATAGATCCATGCCGTTGATCCTGGTGTTGGGCCGGATGGCTGACTTGGTAATTAGCACAGGGCAAGAATGGTGGGCCCAGATCCTTGAAGAGAAACCGAACAGCCCCCACCCCCTCCCCCCGCGATAAAGCCTTGGCAAGATTTAAAGCTCCTTCACTTATAATAGTTGAATTATTGATATAATTTTTTAAAATAGTATAAATATAGTTTTTTCTTTATGTTCATTTTTATTAAAAAACATATTCTGACAATCCATTTTCTAGATATTGGTAACAATTACCAGAAGTTCATTATTGTACACGCTCAAATGCAATTGTTTATGAAAGTATGGTAGTGATTATTTTTTATTTAAAAACTAATTAAAAAAATATTTTTTTGTTTTTTAAAATTATTTTTTTCTTCAAAACATTAAAAATATAAATTTGAGAAGAAAAAAATAAAACTCTAACCTTCATTTGGACCACAATACCAAACAAATGCTTACTTACATGACAATCAATGTTCATGCTAAATCTGATGTACTATGTTATATTAAACATCTATCTAGTGCATGTTTGTCAAAATCACGAGTTGACTCGTAAAATTATTCGATTTTACAAGCCAACTCATCAAACCTTGTCAACTCGGGTAGAAAAATTGATTTTGATCAAACTCAATAAAAATCATTTAAAATCATAAAATCAGACCGGATCGGTCCGATTTTATGATCCTTTAAATATTAAGACTACCGCTTCAAAATTTTACATTTTAAAGCTACCGCTTCGAGATGAACAACAATGCTATTTGTCTGATGTGGGACAAATTGCATTGTCCCACATATTTAAACTGAAGTTCAAAGTGGGGCAATGTTTTGTCCCACATCGGACTTGTCTAGAATTTCTGCTGGACAAATTGTGTGTGTGTGTGTGTGTCATGGAATCACTCTTGAAAATCAGTAAATTAACTTTAAATTTTATATTTATGTTTGTTTTACTTTAAATTTTAAAAAAATGGATGTTTTTAAATCATTTTCATGTCCTAATGTCGAAATAATTTGTTGGAGTTAGAGCTAGTACTACTATACTAGTAATGTCGGTGTTGGTACCAATATTGATACTGATAATCCTTTCAATAATAATGCTTTTGATGAATGTATTAAAAATAACGAGGAAAATGACGGACATGAGATTGATTTTAATTTATATAGCACATCAGCAAAATATTTATTTTAAATTTGTTAGTTTTTACCTAATGAAATTCTATGGACATAATTGTTTTGTAATGTATTTTTAAGTTATTTTGAAGTATATATGAACCTTAACTAATGAAGTTTTATGACCATAATTATGTTGTATTGTATTCGAAAATATTATACTTATAATTTTATGATTTTTCTACCTACATGATTTTAGTTGTGATTTTATGATTTTTGTACGGAAAAATTCAGGTATGATTTTACGATTTAATTTTATGATCCGAGTTTCCAAAGCCCCTTCCGTTTTGTGTCAAAATCACGATTTTAACAACCATGATCTAGTGTAGATATTTATAAAAAAACATGTTTATACAAAATAAAATTACAAATTGATATTTTTAATATTTACATGTTAAAATTATCATTTTTATTTTTTAAAAAAGCAAACACGCTCCATAAAATGTTTTTAAATTTAGTGTGAATCCATGATAATATAAACCCATGATACTATGTTCTCAACCTTCTCTCATAACCATCTAGTGATGGTTCAATGGTTGACACTAAAAGGTTTACTTCCCCTGATATTTTAAGTTCGAATCATATGAATGTTAATATGTTGATCATAAAAAACGTATATGTTCATTAACATCAGAATCTATAGGATTAGTCGAGATACATGTAAACTGATCTGGACACTCATATTAATAAAAAATATTGGAAATGCTAATAAACTTTCATAGTCTCCTGAAAACTGCAAGATTTGATCTGTAAGTGATCACAAGAGTACAAGTCACAACTCTCTCTCTCTAATAAAAATAGATTTTAAATATAGTTTTTTTAAATATAAAAACAAACAAATGTTTAAACGGATAAAAGTAGCATTTAAAAAGTGTTTTTGATTTTTTTATATTATCATTTAATTTAAATATATATATTATTTTAACATATTTTAAATAAAAATACTTGAAATCAACTGAATCAACATTGTAAACAAGCCCTCATCCATACACAGGCACTTGAAATAAAACAAAAAAATGGCGGATAATTTCGTGTCATGCCCATCCAAAAACAACGGCGCCACCATGTCCACAGCTAAATGTGTGTTTGATATTGTTTTTACTTTTATGGTTGAGATTTAAAAAAAAATAATTTCATAAAAATCATTTTGACTGCGCTTCAAAATAAGTAGTGAAGTGTTTTTATTAAAATTGTGGTTGAGTTTGATGTTGATAAAAAACATTTTCGTGTTTGGTTATCATGTTTTTTGTATTGCTGTCAACTTGTGAAATTACTTTAAAACACACACACACATAAATTGTTTTTAAAATTTTGTAGATTAATAATTATAACAATAAAATGTAATTAATAATTCATGAAAAAACATATATTTGTTTTTATTCTCCCATCAAACTATTTGCAATTTCATTACAAACAGATATTTCCCTTTCACCAAGACTAATTTGTATCTACATATTTTTTTTATATATCTTTTTTTTAAAACAGACTGGGCCGAGAGCAAATCCAACCAAATTGGGCCAAATCCCAACGCTACTGGGCTGGGCTGGGCCGAGTCCAGGCCAGCCTGAGTCTTACTTTAAAAAGGGAGACGTGAAACGGTGCGCTGCACTCTTCACGTCTTCTTCACGTGGATAGTGTTGTGTGTACTGTGCATGTGAATTAATTCAGGTGCACAATAGCGCCTGACCAACCACGACAAGAGCTTTAATGGACGATGCCGATGGGTAGAGGACGTCGGGATGGTTCTTCATGTGGTGGTGGTATCGGAAATGGTGGCCTGTGATGGCCAGCGACAACGTTGGAAGGTTGTTGCATCCATGGTTGTTTTCGGAGAGAGAGAGAGAGAGCTTCTGGTGATCCATGACTGTCTTTTTCCTCGTGGTCGTTTAGTTGTGAAGCAGTCACTGTAGTACCATCATCTTCTTGGTTGTGCCATCCATGACTGTCTTCATGTCTATTTGTCCTGTGGTCGTGGCTTCTCGCATTCCATGACTGACTTTAGTTGTTGCCCATTTGGTCGTGACTGCAAGAAGCAACCACTGTAGTGCCTTCACGCATTGCAAATCGATAGCAGGAAAAGTATGAATCTTCTACTTATTACGAAACACAGTTTCGATCATTTTTGTGGCGAGTCCCATTGCAATTTTCTTCTGCTTATTTCATTACCAAACGCAACACAACTGCTTATCGACCGCACTTCCATTTCGACCGTAATGCCAAACGGGCATTAAGAGGTGTTTCCCATGAGTTTTAAAAAGTATTTTTGAAAAGAAAAAAAATATTTTTAGTTTTTATTTTAAATTATTTTTTTTAGTTTTCTTAAGATTATTTTTATGTATTGTGAAAATATTATTTTAATATATTTTTAAAAAGAGTTTGAGACTTAAATATCATTGAAAACTTATTATTTATTTTAATATATTTTTAAAAAGAGTTTGAGACTTAAATATCATTGAAAACTTATATTATTATTAATTTAAAGATTCGTGTCATGGGATATTAACGTTAACATAATAAATAAATAAATACAATCTGGGCAAATCCAGGGGCAGGGAAAAAACAACAACAGCTGCCGCTGCTGCCTGAAAGTCGTTGAGTTATGCGTTTGACAGGAAAAACTTCAAGGCACACAAAACAGCGAACAGAGAAAGCAAGAGGAGTAAAGGAAAGAGAAGAGAAAGAAGAGAAGGATAATAATAATAAAAATAATAAGGGGATTTCTTAGTTTAATTTTTGTTTTGTTTGTGGTTTAAGGTCTACACCATTGTGGTGTGCAACTCACGTGACCTCCCTCACCCCCTTCTTCTTCCTTTCAACTATTTTCTCTCGACGAAAAAAGGTTTCCTGCTGTCTTAAAATAATCGATGAAGCTGTTGCATTTGTAGAGAGAGGGGATTATAACTCATCCAGGACAGGGCTGGTAGGAGATATTTGGGATCTTGTCGTCACGGCATTTTGTTGCAATTGAAGAATTGGTTTATGGTTTCACTGGCATTGTTTGCTGAGGGAGGAATCTAGGGTTTCCATTGCTCACGACCCATATCTGATCATTTCCCTTCTCTTCTCTCAATAATGGTATCTCCTTTCTCGACAATATTGCTTAATTATTTCTTCTTGATAGATGGTGAATTATTGAATGGATTTTGTAAATGTTCTAGACGTACTCAGAGTTTAGTTTTTTTATCGCATTAAGTGTCGTGCACTGTCTAGAGAGTAGATAATGTGTGCAGAGTGTTATTCTACCCATAGTCCTGCCCAGAGGCCAATTAACTCTTTGGACAGTGTTAGAAACTAATGAAAATGGCGATCAAATCAACATTTGGACTTACCGAAATTAGTTTTTGGAACTTAAGAATTGAAACATGCGGTAAGTACTCTTTGAACTCGTCATTTGGAACATGTGGTCATATGTTTCAAGGGCTGTAGCCATAATTCGTAACTGATATAAATGTATGGATTGTGTAACTTGATGATGGTCAGTTGAGCTGGATAATATTTTGTTTATGAGATTCTGTTCTTAGCAGCAGCGATACTTGCTGCCACCCCTTCCGTGTTTGTGTGGATGCTATTTTTTTTTTAAATGCTTCATCATGGTCATAGATGAGACTTTAGTGCTTTACTTACTCTGATTGATGTATTGATGAACTGGCAGGCCACACAGGCTGATCAAGGCTGTTCAATTGTTGGATCTTTTGTTTGGGTGGAGGATCGTGAGGAAGCATGGATGGAAGGGGGGAAGTTGTGGAAATTAATGGTGAAGATATTACAGTAAATTGTGCATCAGGGAAGACGGTGAGTTCTTTCCGGGAACTTATATCAAGTTCCCGTCCCCTCCCCCTTCAACCCACCCAATTTATGATTTCTGATCCGATAGATCCAAATGGTTTCCTTTCTGCATTCATATATATATATATAGTTTTATTGACTAGTTCAATCAAATGCCTCTAGTGTGAAGTGTTTTGGAGGTGGTCTTGCTGTTTTGGGTTTGTAGCAAAGCAGGCTTCATGCTTATATATACCTCAAATCAAGGAACCGTAAAATTTGCTTATATAACTGTTTTGTCATTTTAAAATTTTTAGTGAATTGAAAACTGGTAAATTTTCTAGCGACTTATTGACCTATCATGCATAACATTGTTAAAATGATGATGAAAAGTAAATGAAAATGGGCTATAACTTCTTTGGAACCAATTCATCAATGGAGTTGTATTGAAAGTTATCATGTATTCTCTTGTTCTGTATGAATTTTGAAGTGCTTTAATTGGATTTATATTTTGATCTCTACATTTGACATGTAGAGAGTAAAGCTATCTTTTGTATTGAAATAAAGCTAAAAAGGATGATATGATTGTTGCTGCTGGGATTTTTGGCAAATCTGAACTATACCGATCAGATTTATAATTGGCATGAATTTAAGAGTAGAGTTCAATAGGCAAATCCAGCCTACCAAACAAAGAAATTACTTTGTTTTCGAAATTAATTGAAAGCATCATAAATCATGGGTTTCCAATCATCCTGTCAAGAAACTTGATTTCAAATTATTATTTGGAGTATTGACTGGGAATATAGAAATGCAAATAAAGATACACTGTTATTGCATTTAGTTTATCTATTTTTAAGCATGTACAAGGCCAAGTAGGTTGGAGTTTTTTTTCCTTGAAATTTTACTTCTCGTCGCTGTTGGTATTTTAATACTTGAACCTTGGTTGATTGATTGAAAATATAACACCAAACTGTCAATAAAGAAACAACAATGCAATATAGTTAATAGGACATTCAAAATGATACTGAATTAAAGCCGGATGTAATCACTAAATATAAGTAGTAAATAGGAAGATTTCTATTACCATAAACAACTCTTTAGATCTAGTTGAACATATATAGAATTATGCTGTAATTAATGTATTCTACACTATATATGAGAGGTTAATCACAAGAGAAAGACATTCAAACCATTTCTGTTATGGTATTAGAGCCTCTTTGTCTTAGAATTCTTGGAAACTCAATTGTTTAGAGTCTTAGCTTTATGAAGAAGGCAAATAATGTGTCAGATTTATTGGTAAAATTTATGTTGCTTGGGCATTTCAAATGGAGATCTTTCTCAAGGGAAAGGAGTCATGTGGATGATAGTGAAAAGGGAGACTTAGCTGTTGAAGGATCAACAAGTGCAAAGGCAGTATGGGCAACAAAGGATGCACAAATCATGTCTTGGATCCTCAGTTCCGTGGAGCCATATCTAATCTTGTTCTTGCGACCTCATAGATCAGCAAAGGCTATGTGGGATCATCTCATACAAGTCTATAACCAAGATAACAATGCTGGAAAATTTCAGCTTGAGTTGGCCATTGCAAACTATACTAAAGGAGATCTCTCTATCCAAGAATAATGCCCAGGATTCTTGGAATTGTGGAATGATTATTCAAATCTTGTTACAACTAACATGTTTGCAGAAGGGGTATTGGCAATGCAAGTCCATCAGAATAGCCAAATAGATCAATTTCTGATAAAATTGAGATTTGAATATGAACCAGTTCATGCCTTTTTAGTAAATTGAGATCCTGCCCCATCTTTGGATGTTTGTTTTGGAGAGCTCTTGCGTGAAGAATGACTTCATACTCAAAACATTATGGAACAACAAAAGAGTTGTTCTTGTTGCTTATGCTGCCTACAACAAAGGGAAGGAATATGAGATGAGGAAAAACAGTGCTATAGATATAAGAGATATGACATATTGCACCACATTGTCCAAACAAAGTCTGCAATTACTGCAAACAACCAAAAATATTATTAAGGAGTGTTCTATTCAACCTCCACGATTCAAAAAGAATTATCCCACAACAAACTCTACAACTGCTGTTACTAGTGTTATGTCTTCTGTGCCATCTATCACACAACCTCCAACAAATATCTTAATCAGAGAGAAGGTACAAGAAATGATTGTGAGTGCATTTGTTAAGGAATCATCTCACCTAAAAGCTTAAGCTAATAGGCGAGGTTCCAAAATATGATTAATATTACTCTCCAACACCCCCTCTCAAGTAAAATTTCGTTGAAACTTGCACAAGTTGACATTATCTTGTGCTTGATTTTTATTAAATAGAATGAAAGGTGAGATTTGAACTCGTGACCGCTAGGTCAAGAAGGATTGGATACCATGTTAAGGAACCATCTCAGCTAAAAGATTAAGCTAATAGATGAGGTCCCAGAATATGATTCATATTACTCTCTAACAACATTTTCCACACTTGGTCTTCAAGGTTGTCAGAAATGGTTTGAATACCTTTCTCCGGATTCTCATTGCATACATATAGACTACATTTATATTAATTACAACATCTTTTATATATGGTAAGCTAGATCTAGGGGGCAGTTTTATGGTAACTGAAATCTTCCTATTTACTGCATATATTTAATATTTACAGCCTACACTAATGTAGAATCTTTCCTATTAATTGTATTCTACTGTCTGCTGTCTCTTTCCTTCTTTCCTTCTACTGACATCCCCCCGTAAATTGATGCTGGTTTGTCCAGCAGCATCAATTTGTCCACAAGAAATTGATGACGCTGTCTAGTGAGTGTCTTAGTAAAGATATCAGCCACTTGAAGTGTGCTGGTCACGCGTGGAAGAGAGATAACCCTATCTTCAAATGCATCCCGAATGAAGTGACAATCCACTTCAATGTGCTTGGTTCTCTCATGAAAAATAGGATTGGCTGTAAGATGTATTGCACTGGTATTATCTCCATAGAGAGGAGTAGGAGTGTCTTGCCGAAACCCTAGCTCAGTAAGTAGTCCCTGTAATCAAAGGATTTCTGAACAAGCTTGTGACATAGCTCTGTATTCAGATTCAGTAGATGATTTAGACACCCGGTCTTGTTTCTTGCTCTTCCAAGAAATGAGAGTAGGACCAAGAAACATACATCACCCTGTAGTAGATCTTCGAGTGTCCGAGCATCCAGCACAATCAACATCACTATAGGCATGTAGTGTAGAAGTAGTTCCAGTAGGATAGCACAACCCTCTTTGCTGCCATGTGAAGATGCCTAGTAGAGGCCATGAATTGACTAACCTGTTGCACTGCATAAGAAAGATCAGACCTAGTGTTTGTAAGATAAATCAAACTCCCCACAAGTGTTCTGTATACCGTAGGATCCTGTAACAGTTCCCCCTCATCCTTTTGAAGCTTTACATTGATCTCCATAGGTGTGTCTAGTGGTGACAGGTCCTGGAGACCAGCTGCAACCACCAAATCCATGACATACTTATGCTGTGATATGAAGATTCCATGTGTGTCAGTCTGAATTTCCAGACCAAGGAAATATGCAAGAACACCCAGGTCTTTCATGTGAAAAGACTTCTGTAAATGCTGTTTTAGGTGCTGAATTAGGCTCAAATCAGTCCCTGTGATTACTATATCATCCACATACACTAGGACAAACACAAAACCAGCAGTAGTAGTACGCAAGAACAAAGAGGCATCATATTTACTCTTAATAAACTCGAAATCAAGAAGAGTAGAGGCAAATTTAGCATACCATGCCCTGAGAGCCTGTTTGAGCCCATACAATGAACGACGCAATTTACACACAGTTGAAGTAGGTTTGGAGAACAAACCAGCAGGAGGCCGCATGTAGATGTCCTCACTTAGATCCCCATGAAGAAAGACATTCTTCACATTGGTGGGGACACCAGATCACACCGCAAATTACTCGAGTATATGGACGAGGACGCAGGACGGCCCAACCTGTTACGCTTTGGTTGGGAGACTAAGCCCATTTGAGCCCATTTCATTGTCTTTTATTTATTTGGAATTATTGATGTACACATTTTTATCTGATGGGCCGAGGCCAATAACTATATGTTTTAGGGTTTTGCTATTTATATTCCCTTATGTCACTTTGGAGGCACTTTTGATGAATATGAATTAAAATGCAGACTTTGCAAATCCTCCAATCCCCTTTTTTCCCTTCTTAAGCTTCTCTCTAATCTTTGCTTCTTTCTTTTCTAGCTTTTTCTCTAAAGCTTTGTTCTTTTTTTATTGTTTACTTTATATTGTTCATCGCGTACCGCATCAGATTTGGTATCAGAGCATGAGTTTTAATTGTTCTCACAATTAAATAATCCAGAATTTAGATTGGGTTTGATTAAAAAAAAAAATTCTTATGTTCAAAAAGAAAAAAAAAGGTGTACTGATCTGGAAAAAAAAATTGTCGTTCTTCACGAAATTTCCAATGAAAACAGCAACACCACACAGAGCAGTGGCGCCTCCATCACTACACAGAGCAGCGACGCCTCCATCACCATCCGCAGCAGACCCACTACTACATCAGTCCCGCAGAACAATCGGCCACACATCAACGCCGATCACAGCGGCTGTCATAACAGCCACGGATCAGCAGCTAACAGCGACAAAACCACCACCGGTTCACACTCCAGCAGAAGCTGCACCATCCACGACGCTCTCGACGTCAGCAGCAACCCATCTGCCACCGTTTACAGGCATCAACGCACCCACAGTGCCTTCTCCGTCCAGCAGTGACACCGCAACACTTCCTTCGCATCGCCAGGACCAAGCAGAAGCACGACACCCATTGTCGTCCAGGAGTGAAGAGACAGGCAGGCGACCAAAGAAGGCAGGCGGCAAAAGGAGAAGAAAGTGATTTTAAAGCAACTCCGCCACGTCAGCAGCCACGTTAACAGTCCTACCAACTGAGTCAGCTGCCGCGTTATCTCCACGTCAGCAGTCGCGTCATCGCCACCTCAGCAGCCACGTCAGCCCTAGCAACCGCCACGTCATCAGCCACTGCAACATCACCCCGGTTAGAATTTTTTTTACCATTGAATATCGTTCCTGGTATATTTTTACACTTGTTGATTAAGCTTAGCATCAATATTATTCCTTGTGCTTACCCTAAATAAATTACAAAATTCAATTCACACATTTAATTACCTTAATTCTGAGTTTCTTTATTGACCTTGAGTACTTAATTCTTTTTATTAATTTTGGAGCTTGGTTAAATTTATGGTAAAACCAAAACATTTTGTTTGAATTACTTGTATGCATCTAGGAGGACTTACATTGCGTGCTTGCAAATTTTTCTGGTTTAATCTGTTATTACTTAGTCTCCAATTAATATATTAAAATAATTATACGTATATTAGCTTTAATTTTATTTTACGTTTTACTTGCAAAAATTATTTGTGATCTCAGTTTTAGGACTAGTTTTGCATGCATTTACGTAGTGGTCGTCTAGTACACAATCTAGAAGTCATACCTACCATGGATCCAAACTCTAGTGATGCTCTTAGAGATATTCAGGAACAATTACATCTTATACGAGCATAAATGAGTAACATGTCCAATCAAATTAATAATATTTCTGGAAGGGTAGAGTCCATTGAAACTTTGCAAGTAAGACAGTCTAGTGAGAGTGAGCATGCTAATGAAAATCATAGGGATCCTCCAAGACCAGTTCCTCATAGGAACCGCCACCATAATCAACACCAGGGTCATCATGACTTTGATGATTCTAATGATAGTGAGCATTCCAATGAGTACCGTCAAAGACCAGTTCATCACAGGAGCCGTCAATACAATCGTAATCAAGGTTATCGCGATTACGATGACTCCGATGAGCAAGTCATGAAGCATATTAAGGTAGAAGCCCCAACTTTTGAGGGTCAACTTGACCCGTGGATCTTTAATAGATGGATCCGTGACATGGATCAATTCTTTGGCTGATATAATTTATCTAAGAATAGGAGGATGAGATTTGCAAAAATGAAACTTAGAGGAACTCCTCGGCTTTATTGGGAAAGTGTAGAGGAATCTTTGATCAGGAGAGGTCAACCCCCTATTATTGATTGGGTTGAAATGAAAGTTAAGTTAGAAGAGAAGTACCTGCCTCGTTCGTATAGAGGAAATCTTTTGGATCAATGGAATAACTTGAGGCAAGGAGGCAAGTCTGCCAATGAATTAACACAATTTGATGAGTACAGAATGAGGTGTGCAGTTAGGGAGGATGAAGTAATGACCCTGAGTAGATTTCGAAAAGGTTTAAATGATGACCTTAGAAGGGAGGTTGTACTTAGAGGTGTTTCCACCCTTGATGAAGCCTATACCTTCGTATAAAATTATGAAGTGGTCACAAAAAGCCAATGGACGAGACGTGAGGACACTCGTAGTATCCCTTCTAAATCTCAACTAGGAAGTACTAACTCAATATTAGGTGCTCCACCTCGTAAACCCAATCCTTTGGTTTCACAGATACCTAGAGACGACAAGGGTAAGGGTATTCTTCATGAAGCGTCTAAGATAACTTCAAGAATTTAGTGTTTTAAGTGTTAGGGTTTCGGTCATGTTGCCTCTAGTTGCTCTAATAGGACTCTAATTATCAAGGGGCAAGAAGATGTGGGTGAAGAAGATAATTGTGATAATGAGATTTATGAACCCAATCCCAATGATTTTCAGGACTTAAATGATGAGGAGGATTAGTCCAACTTGCTAGGATGTGTTAGATCTATATCCCTTCAACGGGAGACAATCAGGTTAGGCGTTGTTAGATGTGTTTTAACACAACCTAAAGGGACCGAGGATTGGAGAAGGATTGCTATTTTTTTCACTTATATTAAGTGTGGAGACAAAGGGTGTAAGATTATCATAAATAATGGTAGTTGTATCAATGCAATTTCCTCGGGTAGTGTATCCCGTTTAGGCCTAAAATTTGTTCCACACTCTAAATCCTATAGTGTGTCATGGGTTAATGACACATCAATAGCAGTCAAAGAGAGATGTGTTTTCCCTATAAAGATCTTGGACTATCATGATGAAATTTGGTGTGATATCATTCCCATGGATGTAGGGCGTGTCATTTTGGGAAGGCATTGGTTATATGATTTGGAAGTTACAATCTTTGGGCAATCAAATTCTTGCTCATTTTATTTTCAAGGTAAGAAAATCCAACTCATTGGACTAACTCCAAGGTCTAATGATATTAGCCAAAAGAAGAGTGCAGTAAAAAAAGGAGGTCTTAACATAATAAGTCCTAAGGAATTCGATAAGGAAATTTGTGAGGAGTCTGTTGTGTTTGCTGTAGTAGCTAAGGAGAGTGTAGAAGACTTTTTAGAAGAGCCACCTAAAAAAGTAAAGGAAGTGTTGAAAGAATTTCTAGATGTTTTCCCTTCAGACCTACCTTATACTTTATCCCCCATGCGTGATATTCAACACGCCATAGACTGTCCCTGGTGCTATGTTACCAAACTTGCTTCACTATAGGATGAACCCAAGTGAACATGCTGAGTTGCAAAGGCAAGTATGTGAGTTGTTACAAAAGGGATTTATTTGAGAGTTTGAGTCATTTTGCAGTACCTGCATTGTTAACACTAAAGAAAGATGGATCACCGAAGAAACTTGCCTCACCGAGAGAGTTATTCCATGATCCATTTTTTTTCGGTGTTAACAATGCAGGTACTGCACAAGGACTCAAACTCTCTCGAATAAATCACTTTTGTAACAACTCACATACTTGCCTTTGCAATTCAACATGTTCACTTGGGTTCATCCTATAGTGAGGCAAGTTTGGTAACGTAGCACCAGGCGATGTCTATGGCGTGTTGAATATCACGCATGAGGATAAAGTATCGTAGGCTGAAGGAAAACATCTAGAAATTCTTTCAACACTTCCTTTACTTTTAGGTGGCTCTTCTAAAAGTCTTCTACACTCTCCTTAGCTACTACAACGAAACACAACGACTCCTCACAAATTTCCTATCGAATTCCTAGGACTTATTATGTTAAGACCTCTTTTTTGCACTCTTCTTTGGCTAATATCATTAGACCTTGGAATTAGTCCAATGAGTTGGATTTTCTTACCTTGAAAATAAAATGAGCAAGAATTTGATCCCCAAAAATTGTAACGTCCAAATCATACAACCAAGGCCTTCCCAAAATGACATGCCCTACATCCATGGGAATGACATCACACCAAATTTCATCATGATAGTCCAAGATCTTTATGGGAAAAACACATCTTTTTGACTGCCATTGATGTATCATTAACCCATGAGACACTATAGGGTTTGGGGTGTGGAACAGATTTTAAGCCTAAACGGGATACACTACCCGAGGAAATTGCATTAATGCAACTACCACTGTCTATGATAATCTTACACCCTTTGTCTCCACACTCAATGTAAGTGTAAAAAATAGCAATCCTTCTCCAATCCTCAGTCCTTTTAGGTTATGTTAAAGCACATCTAACAACGCCTAACCTGATTGTCTCCCGTTGAAGGGATATAGATCTAACACATCCTAGCAAGTTGGACTCATCATTTAAATCCTGAAAATCTTCAGGATTGAGTTCATAAATCTCATCATCACAATTATCTTCTTGCCCCTTGATAATTAGAGTCCTATTAGGGCAATTAGAGGCAACATGACCGAAACCCTGACACTTAAAACACTGAATTCTTAAAGTTATCTTAGACGCTTCATGAAGAATACCCTTACCCTTGTCGTCTCTAGGTATCTGTGAAACCAAAGGATTGGGTTTACGAGGTGGGGCACCTAATATTGAGTTATTACTTCCTAGTTGAGATTTAGAAGGGATACTACGAGTGTCCTGACGTCTCGTCCATTGGCTTTTTGTGACCAATTCATAATTTTGTACTAAGGTATAGGCTTCATCAATGGTGGAATCACCTCTAAGCACAACCTCCCTTCTAAGGTCATCATTTAAACCTTTTCGAAATCTACTCAGGGTCATTACTTCATCCTCCCTAACTGCACACGTCATTCTATACTCATCAAATTGTGCCCACATATTCATTGGCAGACTTGCCTCTTTGCCTCAAGTTATTCCACTGATCCAAAAGATTTCCTCTATACGAACGAGACAAGTACTTATTTTCTAATTTAGCTTTCATTTCAACCCAATCAGTAATAGGGGGTTGACCTCTCCTCATCAAAGATTCCTCTACACTTTCCCAATAAAGCTGAGCAGTTCCTCTAAGTTTCATTTTTGCAAATCTCATCCTCCTATTCTTAGATAAATTATATCAATCAAAGAATTGATCCATGTCACGGATCCATCTATTAAAGATCCACGGGTCAAGTTGACCCTCAAAAGTTGAGGCTTCTACCTTAATATGCTTCATGACTTGCTCATCGTAATCGCGATAACCTTGATTACGATTGTATTGACGGGTCCTGTGATGAACTGATCTTTGACGGTACTCATTGGAATGCTCACTATCATTAGAATCATCAAAGTCATGATGACCCTGGTGTTGATTATGGTGGCGGTTCCTATGAGGAACTGGTCTTGGAGGATCCCTATGATCACTATCATTAAAAAAATCGATTTTTTTGCACTGTTCATCATGGTCTTTCCAGTTAAGCAACTCCAGCAGCGAGTAGTCCTCCCATTCTGCTCTCTCTTCTACTTACACTCTATTGCTATACCTACTAATTATTCACAGGTTGCTAAGGAAACCTGTTGGCGACTATGGAGGAAGAACTAAATGCTCTTAAAGCTTATCACACTTGGGATGTTGTTAAGTGCCCTCCTAGTGTTACTCCTCTTGGATGTCGATGGGTTTATTCTGTAGAGGTCAAGGCTGATGGCAACATGGAAGACTAGTACCTCTTAGCAATCATCAACAATGTGGAGTCAATTATGAGGAGACTTTTGCTCCAGTGGTCAAAATGACTACTATACGAACAATTCTGGCCATTGTAGTTTCACAACAATGGTGTTTACACCAATTGGATGTGAAGAATGCTTTTCTTCACGGAGATCGTAATGAAAATATTTACATGCAATTTCTTGTTGGTTTGTTTTCCAAAACTACCTCTGCCGTGTGTAAATTACATCAATCCTTATATGGACTCAAACAAGCTCCTCGTGCATGTTATGCCAAATATGCCTCCACTCTTCTTGATTTTGAGTTTCTCAAGAGTAAATATGATGCCTCTCTATTCCTGTGTACCATTGCCACTGGAGTTGTGTTTGTCCTGGTGTATGTTGATGATATAGTTAGTCATCACTGGTACTGATTTGAGTCTAGCTCATCACCTCAAACAATATTTTGTAGAAGTCCTTTCACATGAAAGATCTTGGTTATCTAGCATATTTCCTTGGTCTGGAAATTCAGGCTGATACATGACATATTTTTGTCATAGCACAAGTATGCCATGGACTCGGTGGCTGCAACTGGTTTCCAGGATTTGCCACCACTTGATACTCCAATGGAAAATCAATGTCAAGCTCCGAAAGGATGAGGGAGAGCTATTAATTGACCAACAATATATTGTACACTTGTGGACAACTTGATCTATCTTACAAACACTATGCCCGATCTCTCTTATGCAGTCCAACAAGTTAGTCAATTCATGGCCTCCTCTAGGCACCTTCATCTAGCTACTGTTATACCACCATTCGCTATGTGAATGGTACTCTTCAGAGAGGGTTGTGTTATCCTGCTTAAACTTCTCTTACTTTACATGCCTATAGTGATACTGATTATGTTGGATGCTCTGACACTAAAAGATCCACTACTGGTTGGTGTATGTTTCTTGGCCATGCCCTTATTTCATGAAAAAGCAAGAAACAAAATCGTATTTCTAAGTCATCTGTTGAATTCGGATACAGGGCTATGTCCTAAGCTTGTTCACAAAAATTCTGGCTACATGGACTTTTTGTTGAGCTTGGTTGTAATACAGATTTGGAAACCAGTTTTTTCCTTGGCTTGAATGCATGTTCTTTTTAATTTTTACAACCAAGAAAAATGTCAATGGATGCATTTGTAATTGGAGAAATTAAGTTTCAAGATATTAGTTTTTGATTAACTTCACGTTCTATTCTGGGAAATCATCCCACAAGCATAATTTTCTTACACTAACAGTTTGCTATTGAAATTCAGGCACCGAGGGCATCAAAGGGAACTGCTTTAAAATCATCTCGGTCATTTAGCCATCATCCTCTGGTTGATTACTAGCGCAACATTGTTGAGAGTCTTGATGGGCTTCTATGTACATTGAAATTTTTTTTGTATGTGATCATTGCTTTCAATAATATCAAAGTGATGCTATTATCCTTTTTATGCTCAGAACCATGCTTAATGATGTTTTAGGTGCCTCCAATTCCTGCAAAGAAGTTATTCGTTCAAATATTTTCATACATCATTGTACAGCTATTTAATAGGTAAATAGCTTTTCTAACCTTTTCAAATTTCATTGTAGAATGCTGTATACTTGGATAGTGTTTCTGTTGTATTCTACTGCATCAAGCTGCCAATGCAATTGCTTGCACGTTCAGCAATGTGGAATATGTGAAGGCTGGTTTAGCTGAATTAGAATTTTGGTGTGACCATGCAATAGAAGAGGTACTCTTCTAAAGCTGTCTCCAATGAGTTGCTGTAGTCACCACAATCATGTCTTCCCATTATGTAGGTATCATCAGATGCCACTATTTTTCCATGCCAATTCAAAAGCCATATTTTTGATGTTATAATTTATTTCCTATTTTCTAGTACTTTTCCCCATATTTAAGTGGAATCGTACTTTAGTATTGTTATAAACCACCGCCCTTGTTAAGTTTAGTTGGGCATAT
>CM063597.1:3424494-3928128 GCA_032356905.1 Salix exigua | reverse complement strand
ATCAAAGTTTTGAAAGTGAATTAATGGTAAAGCTTCTTTGATTTCAACCTTAAATTGATCGAGTAAAATTAGAGTAGTTAACATGACGACACCATGTGTGATTTAAAAGTGAATTACTGCTCAAGTTCTAATGATCACTATAAATACTGTAGTGACAGTCAACGAAAACCCACACACTTATCTCTCAAAACATGGCTGAAGTTAAGCTGCTAGGAACATGGCCTAGTCCTTTCAGCTATAGAGTCATATGGGCACTAAAACTTAAGGGCATACCTTACGAGTACTTTGAAGAAGACCTTTCCAACAAGAGCCCTTTGCTTCTTCAATGTAACCCTGTCCACAAAAAGATTCCAGTTCTCATCCATGGGGGAAAATCAATCTGCGAATCCCTGGTAATTCTAGAATACTTGGAAGACACCTGGCCCCAAAACCCACTGATGCCCGATGATCCTTATGAGAGAGCTATGGCCAGGTTTTGGGTTAAATTTGTTGAAGAAAAGGTACGCTTTTTCCAGCTTTCTGCTAGTTTATTTTTCCTCCCCCCACCCCCAAGAAATCTACTAAACATTGGATTCGTTATGAGAGAGCTATGGCCCGATGAAAGAAAATCTGGTTTTTATTTTTGTACTGGTTGTGATAGGGTGTTGCGGTATGGATTATGTTCTATAGCAGCGGAGAAGAGAAAGAAAAGGCAGTGAAGGACAGCTTGGAAATGCTGAGAACCCTTGAAGAACATGCTTTAGGAAAGAAGAAATTTTTCTGCGGGGACAAGATTAGCTTAGTGGACATAGCCTGTGGCTGGATTGCCCAGTGGCTGGAAGTCTTAGAAGAAGTGGCAGGAGTAAAACTGATTGAGCCTCAGAAACTTCCTCGCTTGCATAAATGGATAGAAAATTTCAAGGACGAGCCCATCATCAAGGAAAATCTGCCAGGACATGACGAGATGCTGGTCTACTTTAAACCTTTTGCAGGAAAGGCACCATCACGCTAATTTATCCAGCAGTCAGGACAAGGGAGGGATATGGGTCCTTGAATTACAGTTATTTTTATATAAATTCTAAAATTAATGGTATCTTGGACCACTGTTCAGACATGAATCAAGTCCTGTTATATACGCTGCTTTTAATGATTAATAACATTTGATCTCCGGTATTCAAGTAAAAACAAGTTTCTGGTCTAATTGTTATGTTTCCTAGGCAACATTTTGTGTCGATTTAGTCTGGTGATTGTCTCATGACCTCAGTTAAATTATGGATTTGTTCGGCAGAGTTCGACGTCATTTTCTAAGGAAAAATCCACTGGTTCCTTTCATAAACCACTGTACTCTACAGTTTTGTCTTTGTAGAGTCCGAAGAGTCCTTGTAATTAATCGGAGAATCCAAGATTAGACGACTAAATTGATTTTTGAATTCCGAGAAATGGCAAGCAGAAGAAACACAAACCAGTTGTAAAACATCGTCAATAATCGCTACAATCTTTAAAGTCACAAACTCTAAACCGAGCCAGTTTCTCAATAAAGAATTATACATAATTGATCAGTTCATCACACAGGATCCTTTGAGAATCCACCTGTTAATGGGTGAAGTGAAGCTGCTCGGGACATGGAATAGCCCATATAGTTGGAGAGTGATTTGGTGGAACCAAGTGCTTTGCCTCGCTTAAATGCCTGGATTCTGCATTTTAAAGAAATTCCAGTGATAAAAGAGAACCTTCCTGATCGTGAGAGACTGCTGGTGATTTTAGACGCTCAGGGCAGATGTTTCTCTCGGACTCGTTTATGGAGGTCATGATCACTTGAAGTCTAGTAGCCTATTGTGTGATCATATCTATCCAGGAACCGAGAGAACTCTGGATATATATTTATCCTGGTCAGGATTTTAGCAGTCACAATCCAGTTATTAGTATGGTAGATGTGAGCTCTCCAGGTCTAGTTACCTGGACTGTAAAATTAAAGGGCATTAGCTATGCATTAGCTATGAGTATGTAGAAGAAGATCTCTCTAACAAGAGCAACTCGCTTTGGCAGTGCAACCCAGCCAAAAAAATCCCTGTGATTGATGGAAAACCATTAGCAGAGTCTATGGTGATTCTTGAGTACATTGATGATACATAACCAGAAAATCCACTGCTGCCGAAGGATCCTTATGAGAGATCCCTGGCTCCTGGTTTGGTTCCGGCCAAAGTTTATAATAGACGAAAAGGTAAGTACTTTTCCTTCGGGCTATTCAGAATATAAATTATAAAGCATTCATTCTCTTAAAAAGAGAGAACTTGGCCTAATTTATTGAGTGGAATGCCTTGAACTATCTAAACTTGAACGTGAATAATATTAAAATAATTTAATTTTATGGTAATTGTTTGCACAACCTCCCCTGCCATGATCCGGTTTCGGGCTACTTCAAAGGAAGGGGAGAGATGCTCGTCAAATCACCTCAGGCTTGCCACCATCACCAGTGGAAATTAAAGACAGCTGCCTATAAGCTGTTTACCTGAACAATCACCTTCAAAATCTTCAATAATCTACTGTGTTCCTCATTTATCTTCTTATACTAATAACAAATGTTGCAGCCCATCCATGTGAAATATTTTTTCCCCTCAAATCTATGGTTCACTTTGGTATATTAAGAATGTTTCAACAGTCAAAAGATACTTAGCAGAAGGTTAACCAAAGAAAAGGGCAGTCAGTCAGAGTAGGAACAGTTCATTTTTCTGCCTTTCCAATTTCTTAAATAATTAATATCCTGATAAAGATGTGAGATCTTGGAGCAGGCTCTACGAAATTTCTGTTGTGTAAATTTTTACAACAATTTCTACGAAAATCACATGGGTTCATATGTGATGGTCTACAACTCCATGTCCACCACCTAATCCGAAGGCAAGCCCTGCATGTATATGTTCAAAGTCAAAATCCACCTCTTGTAGACTGTTCAATGTTTCTTGCACAGAAAACTAGCTGCATACTGTGACAAAACAAAAAAAATAACAAGTGGAATGGTATGAATTCAGTGATATAGCATTATTTATCAAAAGTCTGTTGTTGCAGTCATTTTAATATCCTGCATATGCTTTCTGCTCTGACCATTTGAGCCTGCCTCCCTTGCAGGGTTATATTATAAAGACAGCAATTCGACCCAAATCAAAAACCTACCTTGGATTCCTCCATTGTAACAGATCAATATTTTTTTTGTTACCTATTCTGCACAAGACAGTGAACTGGGATGTTAACTGATATCTCATAGGGTCACGATTTGTCTGCTAATTTTAGTCAATGCCATTGTAATTTGTTTTCTTGAATTCTGATCCAAGCTTTGTATTAGGGTGAGCTCTTTTTTTGTTTCTTTATAGTTAATTAGTGTATAGAGATGAGCAGCAAGTCAAGTCAATACTAATAAAAAAAGTTTCGCGTCCAAATTTTCCTACTGAAACTTGGTGCCCAAGCGAAAAGTAACTATAAAAAATGGCTTTCCATTGCAGCAGTCCTTGCATCCTGACCTCATCAAAACAATGGCAGAAGTGAAGCTGTATGGTTTTTGGCCGAGCCCTTTTAGCCACAGAATCATATGGGCTCTGAAACTAAAAGGCGTGGAGTATGAATACATTGAAGAAGACCTCTCCAATAAGAGTGAATCGCTCTTGAAGTACAACCCAGTTCACAAGAAGATCCCAGTTCTTGTTCATGGTGACAAACCCATTGCCGAGTCTCTTGTTATTCTTGAATACATCGAAGAAACATGGCCTGAAAATCCATTGCTCCCCAAGGACCCTTACGAGAGAGCCATGGCTCGATTTTGGATCCAGTATGGAGTTGACACGGTGAGGGTGCCGATCTAATTACAACTCTCAATATCGTAAATTTTTCATTCAACTGTTTCTGATTCCGCAAATGTTGTAGTTCGATTTTCAACTTGGTAGGTTACAGTCCTAAGGAAAGATCAGTAATTGACTCCAAGATTTCGATTTAGTCTTAGTCATTGCCTAGATAATCCAGTTGCTTAAATTATTATTCAATTTAGTAATCAGACTTTCTGGTTATTTAGGTTGCTGCCCTTAGAGCATTCTACCATGGCAGCGGAGAAGAGCTCGAGAAGGCAGCTAAAGAATTGTTGAAGGGCCTGAAAATCTTAGAAGAGCAAGGTCTTGGAGATAAGAAGTTTTTTGGCGGTGAAAGTATGAATCTCGTAGACATCTCGTATGGAGCGTTGGGGTATTGGCTTGCGGCCGTGGAGGAAGCAAAAGGTGTAAAAGTGCTGGAACCAAGCACTCTGCCTCGGTTGCATGCCTGGGCTAAGAATCTCGATGAACTCCCCGTGGTTAAAGAAAACATTCCGGCCTCTGATAAGATGATGGCCTATTTGACTGCCGCCATGAACAGACCAGCCAAGAACTAGGTTTTCGAATCCCAGTTACATGCTCGTCTCGTCTTTCTTTCTCATGTATGTTCTGTTTCGCACGTGCGCAGACCTTTGTATTTCTTCTTCGCATGCTAATAATAATAATGGTGATGTAGCTAGTGCTTGATGTAGGTGTCGTTGTATTTCAAATTGTTGGTTCATCCACTAGTTAATAATGGCCTAATACTAATTAATACGATGGTGTAAAAATAATTCTTAAAAAATAAAAAATATATATTATTTTGAAATATTTTTAAATAAAAATTATTTTAAAAAGTAACTTCAAACACATTTCTAAACAAATCCCAATTCATTTTTAAGTGTTTGGCCTCTTATATAATTTATTCAAACACATTTCTAAACAAATCCCAATTCATGTTTAAGTGTTTGGCCTCTTATGTAATTTATAGATTTAATTTGTTAATTATATTTTTTTTAATAGTAAATTAAAAATGAAAAAGAAATTCCTTAATCTACAGCAAGTCTAGTTTGTTAACTTTCATGCCCGGGTGGATAAATTTTAAACTATTTCTGAAACACTCTTCCACATTTTGACTCTATGTCTTTGTTGATTTCGTGTAAAATAACTTGTGTTTGGTGAGTGTTTTAACTTTTAAATGAATTTTTTTTTAAGAAATATATCGGGTGTCATTATTTGACTATATTAATAAAATCTTTTTGAAAATAATTATTTAATATTTGATTTGTATAAAAAAAAGAGACTTAAAATGAAAAAAAAAACAGGAACTAATTATTGGTAGGGATCTATGATTTAGGACTTTTTTAGAAGTGTAATTATGATTATTTTTAAAAATATTTTTCATCTAAAAATATATCAAAATAATATATTTTTTATTTTAAAAAATATTTTGATATTGGCATATCAATCCAGTCCGAAAACACAAAACACATAATTTGAAGCAAAGAATAAAATAAAAATATTGATTTTAAAAGCAACAATAAAATGTAAAAACAAACATACTCTCTTAATCATAGAGATATTTTTACAAAATACTTCATCTTTTAAGAACATTAAGTTGTTTTTCTTTGTTTCAAGTTTATTTTCTTGGATTGTAGAATAATTTTAATTAATTGAGTTTTTTCAAGTGAACTAAGAGGAGTATTTGAGAATGTGTTTGAAAAGCATTTTTAAAAGAAATTGAAAAACTTTTATTTTTATTTTTTATTTTAAATTTAAAAAATTGTTGTTTTTAAATCATTTTAATGTGTTGATGTCAAAAATAATTTTTTAAAAATAAAAAATATTATTTTAATATATTTTTAAATGAAAAACACATTTAAAAATACTTGCAAGTTCCAAAACATAAAATAATATATGAAACTATTTTATAGATAATTTTTTGTTTCTCTATCTCAAATCTCAATGATAATAATTAGCTAGTTTTTTTGTCCTGACACAAAGCAGAGGTAGATATGGCAGAGAATAACCGAGTTTCCTTCACAAATGCATAAAATAATATATGAACCTATTTTATAGATAATTTTTTTGTTTCTCTATCTCAAATCTCAATGATAATAATTAGCTAGTTTTTTGTCCTGACACAAAGCAAAGGTAGATATGGCAGAGAATAACCGAGTTTTCCTTCACAAATGCATAAAATAATATATGAAACTATTTTATAGATAATTTTTTGTTTCTCTATCTCAAATCTCAATGATAATAATTAGCTAGTTTTTTGTCCTGACACAAAGCAGAGGTAGATATGGCAGAGAATAACCGAGTTTTCCTTCACAAATGCTCATTTAAACATTTCATAATTTTAATCTTTATTATCACATTCAAATCTAGACCATTAATTTTAATTAACTTATTTATTTGAAAACCTTAAAATATAAAAAAAAATAGATTTTAACAAAAAAAAATATTGAAGGGGTGGAGATTGAATTATAACAAATAAATATGTTTTTCTTATGAAATTGTTATCTTACATTTTCTCTCCTAGGCGTTTCGCACCACATGTTTTTGATTTGGCATCAATAATTATTATTTTTTTATCTCTGAATGGAGTGAATATTTCTAATATGTGTAGCTTTGTATATTATTTTTTTTTATCATATTTAATTAATTTAATGTTTGTGTCTATTTCTATTATTGTTTGATTGAATAAAAAATATTTTTAATAAATAAATTTAGCAAATTATATCTCCTTATGAGATTAAATATCTTGATCTATATTTTTCTCTTAATTTTTTTTTAATTTCTAAAGCTATTGTTCTTTTTTTATTTATTAACATATGTGATTTTCAATTTATTTAATTACATACATACATATTTCTCTTACATTTTTTAACTAAAAAAAATTGAAAAAAAAGCATTTATATAAAAATTTTTGCTTAAGAAAATATATCAATAAGTGTTTACTCAAAAATGTATTCACATATCATGTCATAAAAATGCATTTTATAATTTAATTAATCACATCAAAATTGAGATAATAAAAAATAACAAAATATAATTTTGATAAAAATCACCATAAATAAGAAAATATTACTTCTTTTCCATAAAAGATTAATTTTCAAATTTTACGAATTAATAAGCATTGTGCATATTAATAATAATTTCAATAACAATTTCCCCCAAAAATTTTACGGCATCCGTACCTGGAAAGGCGGTTGCAATAGTTTTTTAAAATGCTTTTTATGTCGAAATATATTAAAATAATATATTTTTTATTTTTTAAAAATTATTTTTAAAATAAATGATTTAAAAACACTAAAATATATTTATTTAAAATAAAAAAATTAAATTTATACGGGGGCTTAACGTCATTTTAAACGCAGCAGCACGTAATTTTGTCCCTCGCACCCATCTAAAATTTAAACTCAAAACGTAAAACACGAAACCCCAAAAAAAAAAACCAAGAGAGAAGAAAACAAAGGAGATCTGCCTCCACTCCAGTGCACCCACAATTTATTTTTGCCCACAACAAACAGCTCTCCTCCTTTCTCTCTCACCCGATCAGATCGGACCTTGTTTTTTCCTTTTCGGTCCGTACAAAATCAAAATCAAAATCAAAATTCTATTCAATTAAATTTCAAAATCCGAATCGACTCACCATTATAGCTTTCGAATCACAATATTTCCTTCGTTTTTCATTTCTCGATCTGACTACTTGTGACTGGTTTGTGGATAAGTAGTTTAATTGGATGAGGATTTGAGTTTTTCTTTTCTTTTCTGGAGGGGTAAATGGCGTCGGCACAGGCTTTGCCGAGCTCGCGGAAACAGGAGCATCTCGAGGCAGGAAAGCGACGGGTATGTTCAATCATTTGATTGATTGATTTGTTTCTGTTCATGCAATTGATTAAGTTTATTTTGACATCATCATTTTTCTTTTGCAAAATGTGTAGCTAGAAACTTGCATGTGATTCTATTGTCAACGATTTGTGATTCAAATTAGATAATTGAATTTATATTTTTTTGGCGAATTGTGTATTTTAGGGTGGTAATCAAATAGAATTTTTAGTTCTTAACACCTTCTCGCTCCTGATCCGAGTTTAAATGTTGCTGCATTCACCATTTTTTTTGCCGGACGGGGGAGTGAACGCGGATAGATTTTTTTCAAGTGTGAGATTATTTGACCAGAGAAAGAACTCAGAATCACTTAAGGGTTTTTTTGAGGATTCAGTTATGACTTTAAGTGTGTCTGCAGGTGAGCTAGAAATAAAATGCAACTTTTTAAAGATGAAAGGTTTGGATATTTCTATGATCAGTGCTCTACGCAGAAACAAGTGGAAGCAATCAAAAAGACTATTTTACAAGTGGAACCATCCTTGTAATTCTGACTTGGAGCTGAAAGAGTTAAAAAGTAAATTTAATTTGATTGAAGGAATGATTCTCTTCATGCAATTCTATCTTAGAGGATTCTTGTGGTCCACTAGAATTCCACTTTGTTATTCATCTGGGGTAAAAGCCATTTAGGGTGTTTTTAATGCTTCTGGCAGTGTGCCTTTTCAGCTGAAAAACAATTTTCCAAACACTTCCACTGCAATACCAAAAAACATGCATTGTGTACATCCAACATAACATGCATTGTGTACATCCAACATCTTTCGAGGCTGCTTCGGCAGGAGGTCTTTGATAGCCTTCTCAGGTCTAGAAGCAGCAATTGTTTGTTGTCTTTTTGCGTCTGTTTGACTTTCTTTAGAGAATTTAGACTATGCACTTGGTGATCAAGTAACAGTCCCTCACTTGCTTAGCCTCCTGCTCCTTGGCTTCTTCCATTTTAGTTCATGCTTTTCATCTGATTAAAGCACAGGCAAATTTGGTTTGTAAGAGCGTGTTCCCCATGTCTATGTGTTCTTTTGCAGTTGGAGGAGTTCCGGAAGAAAAAGGCAGCAGAGCGAGCCAAGAAAGCCGGACCCACTGGCCAACCTCATACTTTGGATGTGAGCCTAGATCAGAGGCAACTGTCGGAGACTGAACATGCACGGCTAACTGATTCAGATGGAGTCGGCACATCTGATGGACCTGGCAGATCCGCCGAACCCATTGGTGCATACAGGAACAATGGCAACAGAATTTATATTGCTGAACAAAGTTCTTTGAAAGATGCAGATCCTAGCCCTCCTTCATCTAGTGATTATCGTACATTGTTTTCAGGAATAACACAGAAACATACAAATAATCTTGATTCAAACAGGCATGATGCTTCAGGACTCGCTGGATCAGCCAATGTTATGTATGGCCAAGAGACAGAAAAAGTGAATAATGACTCTGGAATATATACAGGGAGCCAAGAGGACAGGAGTTCATCTAACCATTCTATTGTTAGTGGTTTATATAGCAGTTCTAGTCAATCCAGCCTTTATGGAAGGGAGTTGTTCCAATCCAAAGAAAATAACATAACTTTAAAGCATTCCTTGGTTAATAATGATAGTAATCATTTCCTTACTTCATATCCAAGTTCTGCCAGCTCTGAACAGCAAACCTTTAAGCCCAGTTATAGTAGCTCCCCTGCCATTGTTGGTATGTCCCTCTCCTATTTGGATTGTATATTTTTTCCTGGATTTCCATGCCTGTCTGTTTGTATAAACAACACATTATGAGGTTTTACTTTGTCAAATCTTTAATTTTCCAGAAGAAAGAAACTAAGTCTACAGTCGTGTTTTGGGGTTTTACAGTGGACTCTATGCTGCCAAATATGAAGCTGCGAGATTCTGATTCTGAAGTTGAGCAGGACATGCATTTCAATTATCCCATGAATTCTGCCTTTGGTGAAAGAAATTTTAGTAGCTCCAGTGGTAGTTTGCGTACTGTGCATGATACAGCTGTGCAGACATCTGAATCCACAGGTTTCAACCCAAATGCCAGGACCCCCCCAAGTCACGTGACTCCAAATTCAGTCACATCTGAAAGTAATACTAAGAGATCTCGTCCATCTTTCCTCGACTCTCTTAATGTGTCTAGATCATCATCTAGGAGTTCTTTCCAACGGACTGAACCAGAGGAGTCATTTAGAATCCATACTTCCAACTCAAACGGCATTGATGCTCTAGGATCATCTGCTTTCCAGAAGCTTCCAGTGGAGACCAAAACTGACAGGAGTTTATCAGAAATGGCACCTTCAAATATGCCCAGTTCATTTGATAATGCAACAAAATTTCCAGTTTCTCTTACGAATGGGGTTGGTATAATGAACTCCAATACTAATGAAAACATCATGGAGAGAAAACATGAGTTTTATCAACCCAATCAAAATGATGATTTTTCTTCTCTGGAACAGGTACCCTGTTTTCTGCTATATGATATTCGTTTTATAGTTCTTGCTTTACTAGTCTCTCTTTAGCTTTTCCTTGGAAATTTGTAAATTTAGCTCTGCAACTGCAAACTTTGAATTTTATAAAATTAAGTGTTTGTCAAGGACTTGATGGGATTGTGATGCACACATAAGAATTCCTCAGTGCTAGATTTTGGGTCCTTCAAAAATTATCCAAATGGAATAGTGTACATAACAGCACAACACATAGCAACTTCTGTGAAGAGAGTGGGTGGGGGTGTTAATATTAAACTTGATTGGGATTATATTTAGGAATTGTGTCGGGGTATGTTCTGTGATGCATACATCCCTTTTGGTTGGTTCTTTTCCCTTCTTTTTTTTTCCTGTGAACCAAGAGGAAACTATCAAATTTTGCTTCAACATGTTTTTGTTGTCACTTCTCTGAGATAGTTGCGAAAAATTCTTCCCATTACAATCACATTTCTTGTTTATGTTGGTCCTGTTATTGCAGCATATTGAAGACTTGACGCAAGAAAAATTCTCTTTGCAACGAGCTCTTGAAGCTTCACGTGCTTTAGCAGAGTCCTTGGCTACTGAAAATTCATCTTTGACAGATAGCTATAACCAACAGGTTGGCATACAAAATCTTTCTCTGCTGTCCGTGCTGTCTCTTTCTTTTTTTATAGTTAAAAGAGGATAAATATCTGCCAACCTTTTTGTTATTCCTGGAATTCCCACTAGCCATTAACATCTTGTATATAAGAAAAATATGCCAAGTTGAATCTTTTCTTTATGGATGGGGTAATTTTTTCTTCAGATAAGACTTGTGAGACTATGAAATAAATCTTACAAAAATCTTTTCCTCATTTTTTTATTTTATGTAGCAAGCTATTTTAATTTAGAAAATCTCATTTTTTTTTTCCAATGAAACAGTTTTAACATAAAAGAATTTTTATCATACTCTCTTAGGGATATTGGGGTTACACCTTTCTCATCTTTCGTATTTGTCTACAAAGGTGTTTTTGTAAAGTTCTCACAATATTTAAGTTACAAGGTTCCAACATATTAACATTGAGACTTGAACTCTACCAGCACAATGTTTGTGAACTTGAGATTGGAACCATCATGGATATTTATATATTTCAAATCTGAATTGCAGATTTTACTGGCACGTGTGAATTTTGCTGGTACCCTTGATATGCATTTTAATGCGACATATTTTGTTGCATATAACTTCCCAGTGCCCATGGATGTAAGCCACAAAATATTTCCAAAAAGTATGTAGTAAATCAAAGTCGTTTGGTTGCTAGTTGATTTGTGTGGATCGTGGAATTGGGACCAGGGTCTAGAAGTTGAAGTTATAAAAATTGCAGTGGTGTGGTTTCTATATGCCATTGTCTGTTTGATTATACCTGACACTTCTTTTGGTTCATGTCTTTAATTGTTAATACTTCTTTGAATTTTTCACTAGAGGGGTGTTGTGAACCAGCTGAAATCTGATATGGAGCAGTTACAGGAAGACATCAAAACCCATTTGGTTAGTAATGATTATCCCTTGCTTATAGCTAGTTATGGTTGTATCTATCTTGGTATTCGTTGTCATTTCCATTTACATTGCTTTTATGCCCATTGATGTTATTAGGTGGAACTTGAGTCTGTCAAAATTGCATTTTCAAATGCACATCTCGAGTGCAATGCTGCTGATGAGCGAGCTAAGCTACTGGCTTCTGAAGTTATTAGTTTAGAAGAGAAGGTAGTAAATTGCCTTTTTATTATTGGTTCTTCTTCGTCTTGTTTTCTTGCCTTTCAAGATGCCAAGCTTCCCCCACTTTGCCCTTGCTTTGTGAAGAATGTGTGACTGGATTGGAATATGCTAATGTAGGAATGCAACTAAAGTTTCATCTGGTCTTGATAGAAGTTAGCATTGTTTGAATTACATTCAACCCATTGGTTTTTGTCTTATGCACATCTCATTCAGGGTTGACTCATAATTTTATAACATTAGTTTTTGTCTACCAAGTAAATTTGTGTGTATACAAAATTGCTCAATACAGAGGCACAACAATTAAATTGCTGTGAAGTTAAGATAGAAATCCTTTATTAAATTACTGGAATGATGATACATTGTTCTCATCTGCTAAAACTGCACTGCATTTGGGTGCTTAATTTTTTTTGTATCATCCACATATGAAAAAGAATCTCCGCATATGTTAGTTTATATTGTGGTACTTTTTGATACCAATGTCACTCATATAATATAGTTGTTATGCCTGGCTACTTCTCTCTTTCCCTTAAGTTTGTTCTATAACTTGCTTGTGTAGGCACTCAGGCTAAGATCTAGTGAGCTAAAGCTGGGGAGACAATTAGAGAATTCACAGGCTGAAATAACTTCATACAAGTATGCTTTACCTCTCCTTTGACTGGAGATGAAGAATTTGAGATGTACATCTTCAATTTAACTTGATGTTCTGGTAGTCTTTTTTTTTTGTGTTTATATTGGTGGACTTAAATCAGTTTTTTTTTTTAAACTGATATAAAGAAGCATTTTGTGCAACTATCAAGATTTGTTTTGCATGGATTCTGGAATAGCTATCCATATAATTGGAGCTCAGCTATGTTGGGAGGTAACAGTAACCATATTTTGGGAGAGAGGGATTCTATTGTGAAGGCATGGATTTTCATTAGAATACCAACAACATTTCCATGATTGAGTGAAATATGCATGCCAAAAAAGGAAGGCTCTATCTTTTGTTCCAAAGGGACAAAATGACAGTAATTAGCCAACATTTTGTCCTTTAGGGAGCTATTTATTTTTTAACTGATGATTTGCATACCTATGTGCATACCAATATATTTCCATTCTCTGTTTAGTCGACAATTTTTTGTAGTCCTATGTTATCCTTTCCAATTGCCTTTTTTTTTCTATGTTTTCTTAATTGAAACATCTAACAATTATGATTCAAATTGAACCTCGCAGAAAGAAAATGTCCAGCCTGGAGAAAGATCGTCAGGATTTGCAGTCAACAATTGATGCTCTCCAAGAAGGTATTAACAAACAGTTTTGTTTTTGCTTACTGTCGAAGCTCTTATTATATATATATATATATATATATATATATATATTTATTATGCTAAAATGAGATCTAAGAAAAGAGTGGGGAGTAAGGAAATGGGGGGATGATCAACTAGATAGGTTAGCAAAAGAAATATTTGGTCTATTAAAAACTAAAATAAACACATGTCATGCATCTTTATAACAATTGTGGGTGAGAAGTGTTACAGTGAGGAAGTCATTTCTCCTAAACTGTTTGATATATTATTTGCTTGTTAGAAAATTTAGAGAAATTGTTTTATCAATAAAAAAAAGTTTAGGCATGGAAACACACATTGTAGACAGATCTATTTGCATTGTTCATTGGAACAAGAACAATGTGATGGGATCTTTGCCTTTCACACCCAAAAATGTTGAACTAGCTATGAAGGCATTAAGGTCTTTTCACAAGGCACATTAATCACCTCCAAATTGATGGGGGGTAAATAAGTTTTTTTCCATTTCAAAAGAACAAGCATATTGCAACGACCAAATGCCCTGGAAGCAAAATTTTGAAAATTGATGTCGGTTTTTTGTATTTTCACAATGCTTCTTCCATCATTATGGCAATTTGTATTTGATAAAATAAAAAATTAAAAGCATATGAAACCACCAAAATACCTTGAAGCGTAAATTTTAAAACTTGTGTTAAAATTTCATAATAACCATTTTTTGTCATTATCAAATCAACTGAGGAAGAATTTGATATTTGACTAAATATATATATATATATATAAAAGTATAGAAGATAACCCAGGTTGGCTTGACCCTGATAGTTACAAGTTTGTCATACTAACTTGGGTTAATCAAACCTTAAATCTCATTTCATCTTTCTGATAATATATTGAGAATTGAGCTGTATCATTTGTCTCATTCTGAAAAAAATAATTTTCTCCCAGGTTATTACGATCATTTTTTTGTCCATCTTTTGTAGTTGCCTTTTCTTTATTGTCTAATAATCAGGGTAGGTTTCAAAAGAGGGACACCACACTGTAGATCCTCGTATGTTTGCAAACACAAATGAAACCTAAAAAAAAATTGATCACATACTGTGTATTGCATCTGCCAGTTCTCTATAAAAAAATTGAAAATAAAAACTTACGTGCTAAAACCTGACTTAACATAGAGTGTGCAGGTGTTGCTTTGAGAAGGAAAATCCAGAAATCTGCTAAAACTTCCTCAAACTACTTTGAAAGGACCTTTATATCATTAATAAGAAGTACAATTGATTGATCTATTCATTTCATCAGTTTGTTGTTGTCCTCTTTAAAAACCTCAGATGAGTATCATTTATAAAAGAGAAAGGTTAAAGAGAGATTTGCAAACAGCTTGCAGTATTTATTTCCAAGCATAACCCATCCTTCCAGCTTATAAATGAAAGATTTGCTAACATCAAGTTTTCCGTGTCTTGATATTTTATGACGCTGATGAAAGCATATTTACTGCATGGGAGGCTCAAAATTATCTCCACATGTTGTATCTCCATATTGATTATGGAGATACAACATATGGAGATAATTTTGATTTTGTAGATACAACATTTCTGAAAACTGCCATAGGATTTGGCATTTTGAAGTTCAAGAACTTGTATAGCTGCTAGCCCAATATGGTCCACAAAATTATTTTGCATGATTCCAGAATATACTTATTATGATTTGTTTTTAGGGCCATGTTATCAATTGATATTTTTTTCCATTTCTGCCAAGTATTTCCACCAATGAGTGATTGTGGGTGAAAATGAAATGATTAATTATCTCACATATATTGTATATGCTTTTAATGTTTCTACCTAACTAATCATCATTTTTTTTTACACAGAGAAGAAACTATTGCAATCCAAGCTACGCAAAGCTTTTGTAACTGAAAAGTCCCCTGGTGTAAGCAGGAGTGCTGAGAAAAAAAATGTAGCAACATCGACAGAAGATTTAGGTAATGATAGTTCTCTTGATATTGATGTTATGCCATTCAAAATGTTACTGCATAGTGGAAGCTGTTGCTTACATGTCTCTTCAATAAAAAAAGGAAGGGGTGAGGGGCTTGTCTTCCAAATGGGTCATACTTGTTGGAAATGATGATTGAGCTCATTTTTTGGTGTTTCAGTCTTCGAGCCTTTAGTTCTGCTAAGGAACTTCAGGAATTTCCAACTATGGATCATTATGCCAGGGTCTATTTCTTGGAGTGTGTACATTTAGACCTAAATTCATACATCCTCTACATTTCTGAATTACAAGTGACTGCTTTCCTGTGCTTTTCTTTATTTAATATATGTCAATCACAACATTACATAATGTATGAGATGACAACTAATTATCACATTTGAATGCTTTATCAGGCTCTATAGAGACAAAAACTCACACTTTATTGGTGTGTGTTTGTTAAATGTTATGACTGCTTCCTTGAGACCTATTGATCTCCCATGTCCTTTTTGAAACCGCGTGAAAGAGGGGTTTTGTTAGCTTAAATAGAAAAACGATATGGAATTGGATCAAGATTAAGTGATGTTAGTTGATGGCAAAACATTTTTTTTGTGTCTAATTATCGAATTCTGGGATAGGGATAGCTTTTACATCTTATAGATGTGGGGGATTATCTATTTGTTCTTGTTTCCACCAACACATTGGTTTTTGTGTTGGGCATTGGTTTCTGTGTTGGGCATTGGTTTCTTGGTGTATTTTCCCCTTTTTCCTGCAAAACCATTGTACAACCTCAGATAATTCACTCTGGTTACTGCTGTGCTGCAATGAATCATTTTGCAATTTGTTCTTTAAAATCTTTTCCTTTCCCCATTATTCATGGTTTTTTTCTTCATTTCAATGGTAGATGACATCCCAGAGACATCCAGCCAGGAAACACATGGTACATCATCCATTCCTAGAAGTGATGCTACTGATGTTCTCATGCTACCTGAAAATGATCAGTCAAATCTTGAAGCTTCATCTGTGTACATTCCACCAGATCAAATGAGAATGATTCAAAACATTAACACAATACTCTCCGAGGTATTTTCTTATAAACTGTTAATTCCTTGCTAGGCTAAGCGCTCTAGGCATTTGGGAATTTTTTCCCTTTTCTGTTAAATAATATAATAATTTAGGAAGTGACTGAAGTAGAATACATTAATGTAAAGTCAACAATGTCCCTTTTGTGGTGCAGCTTGCATTGGAAAAAGAAGAGTTGGTGCATGCTTTGACATCTGAGTCATCTCAGTGCTCCAAGCTAAAGGTAACTTCTAGCCTGAAATGAACAATGGAGTTAGCAATCATTGTGAAGTGATTTTGTTGGATGCGAACCTCTTAAGAAAGCAGCTTGGTAAAGGATTATGACTTTATTTAATCTCAAGAAAAGAGGGGAGGGTCTCAGTCAATTCTTGTTTATGTGTAGAAGCAGCTGATTCTAGTGCACTCTAGAGTGTGCTTGTGTCAGAATCTTATGGTTTATGGTGCATGGTACCATTGATCTCTTCGAGGTGCTTGGTGAGGGTTTGGTTTCTGTACAGGCAAAAAGATAACACTTTAGTAAGATTTTGGATTTTGATGGAAGGAGCAAAACAAAGCTTTTATGTGGCTACAGTGCTCTTATTAGGTGTTTGAAAGATTTTTGGATTAAAACTTCTCATTTTTTGCTTATTACACAGCTATTCCTGTTTTTTTTTTTCTGGGTTCTGAATAGTTCATGTTCTAGATCATAAATTTTGCATAATATGTTCTCAACGCACTCATTTTTTTTCTTGTACATAGGTGGTACATCCTAACTATATTTTGATGTTTAAACTTATTTCTAGAAATAAGATTTTGAACAACTGTATTCTATATGACAAACACTTGTGAAGATCTGCCTACTTAGAATATTGTGGAGAGTATTGTTTTGCTTTACATTTTACACATTCTTAGAATCAATGTGTCTCCCTAGATCAGGGAATGGTTATGGATTAGAAATTGATGAGGTTGGTGACTGTTATTCTAGTGATCTAGTTTAAGTTGATTTTTTTTTCCCAGAGTAATCAAATGTGTTTATTAGTATTGATTAATTTTCTATTTCTGGATGCTGACGTGTATTCAATATGTTCATCTAGTTTTCTTATATATTTTGTTGGCATTTTGTTTTGGAATAAATGAAGGATTTAAACAATGAATTGTCGCGTAAACTTGAAGTTCAAACTCAAAGATTAGAGCTTTTGACTGCTCAAAGTATGGCCAATGAAAATATCCCGACAAGGTTGCCCAATTCTGATACCGTGCAGGACAGCAATACATATGCAGATGAAGGTGATGAGGTATGATATCTAACACCAAATATTAGAACTATTGTTGCAATTATTGGTAGAGTCGGTAATGTCTGATTAGAAGGGAGGAATTGCGTTTTTTTCACGTCTTAAAAGGTAAATGGTTTTTCGGATCCTGGGTTTTGGGGCTTATCACACTTTCGCAGTGCAATTATGAATCTGCATTAAGAAAATCTATGTCCACCTATGAAGTTCTTTACTTGATTCAAGATAGAATTCTACTTTTACCTTGGGATCTTTTCCTTGGGTCTATCCACCCAACGAAACAAGGAAGCATACCCCCCCATTTCCCCTACATCCTCAAACAAACAGTGTTAGGAGGGATTTTCATTAGGAAATAGAAGATTTATTGCTCCCCTTTTATTGGTTGCTGATAAATACAAATCACGGTCATTCTTTTCCCCCAAATAGGTGGTGGAAAGGGTTCTAGGGTGGATTATGAAGCTCTTTCCTGGAGGACCATCCAGACGAAGAACAAGCAAGCGTCTTTGATACGAGGCAGTATCACTCATCGAACCAGGAAAACACCTGTGCTTCTTCTATATCCGCTGCTCCCCTTGTTCTGGCAGCTCAACGGAGGTCGTAATTTGTATATTTCGAGTCAGTTATACCATCCATTGTTTTGTAACCTATGAAAATTATGTTTTTGGGGGGCCTTAATCCACGGCTTGTCATTCTTTGGCATATGACAATAAGGAAGTCTCTTCTGGTTATGATTTTGTTTAATGAGAAATTTCAAGGAGGGACGCCTTTTATACATGGAAGGGTTGTAGAATCTGTTGGCTTCCAGTTCCTGCCCACATTTATTGTATTCACGAGCACATCCAGGCTCAAAGCACTAGAAATGAAACAGGTGATTTTGCATCTTTTCAGTACGGAAGATAACTTCTTTTAAACATAGGTTTGAATGTTAGGGCCTGTTAGGGATGATTAGGAGTGTGCTTGCGGTAATTTTTCAAAGTGTTTATTGTATTGAAATATATTAAAATGATATTTTTTTTTTGTTTTTTTTAAATTATTTTTGAAATCAATATATTAAAATGATCTAAAATATATAAAAATATAATCATTTAAAATAAAAAAAAATTAAATTTCGGTCAAAAGTTGGTGGGATCGCAATGTTAAATGGGCAATTAGTTTGACGTACAAAAGGTCAATAATGTGTTGGGAATAGTTACTCGAAATGGGAATGATATTAAGTCACTGATAATTGAGTTTTTTTTATTTTAAATTATTTTTTGGGATTTTTAGATTATTTTTATGTATTGATGTTAAAAAAAAATTCAAAAAAAATATTATTTTGATGAATTTCTAAATAGAAATTATTTTAAAAAATAATTTCAATCAAATTGATTCCTAAATATAATAATGATTAAAAACATAACTCATTGATGATCATTCAGTGCTGACAATATTGTAAAGTGTTTTTAGAAAAATATATATTATTTTTTTGGTGTTTTTATATGTCAAAAATAAATTTTAGAAATTAAAAAATAAATTATTTCAATGTATTTTTAAATAAAAAACAAATTAAATATTTTACAATTTGACATAACTTGTTTTTATTTTTACAAGCATCCTAAAAATATTGTTAGATCTTAAATGGTTGAAACAATTATTTGGAGAGAAATAAAAACACAAACACCTAATATAACAATCACAAAGTATAATTTACAAAATGTATATTTATTCATGTTCTAAAATCATTAATTGGCAAAGGTTCCGAGACGGTGTCGTTACTCGTTAACAAAACTGTAACCATTAACTAACCTCTTTTTAAATCCTCTGTATATAACATGTGGTGCAGAAGCAAAGTTCAAATCTCCACTTCCATTCCTTTCTTTCTTTCCCTCTCTCACTCCGTGTTGCTGCCGTGCTATCCATTATTATAATAATCATGGCTTCGATCTCATGCAAGCTCTCTCTACCGATCATTTCCTCATCATCTTCTCCTTCGAACTCCAACTCCTCAAAGAAGTCGTCGGCGAAGGTAACAAGAGAGGACTGGAGGCAGCGTTCCAAACCCATTCCACCAGGTGGAACTTATCCAGCAAAAGACCACTGCAGTCAATGTGGCTTGTGTGATACCTACTACATAGCCCATGTCAAGAATGCCTGTGCTTTTCTAGGTGATGGAATGTCCAAAATCGAAGTAAGTTTCTTCTTCTTCTTCACTACTTTTCTTTAGCACCTCGATTATCCAATCCAATGTGTTTTACGTGCTCTTTTTTGTTTTTGACATTCAGGGTTTGGAACCTGTAGTCCATGGAAGAGGGAGGAAGGTAGATTCTTCTGATGAGACGTACTTTGGGGTCCATGAGGAGCTTTTGTATGCTCGTAAAACAAAGCCTGTTGAAGGTAGATTCTACCAGGCATATTTAATTTCTCAGTCAGATGATGTTTTGTTTATCACAGTTTAGGCTGTCCATTGCTTCTCAGTTGTAATTAATGCCCTCTATGTTTTGCCTGTAACTTTCTTTTATGGCAGGAGCTCAATGGACCGGGATAGTGACTACTATTGCTATTGAAATGCTGAAATCTGGTATGGTTGAGGCTGTTATATGTGTACAAAGGTGTGTGACTAAATAGAGAAGCTTCTATTGTTGATTTATTCCTTTGTCGAGTTACATGACCTTCTTAGCGATGTATTTTTTGTCAGTGATCCAGAGGACAGATTCTCCCCCAGGCCTGTTTTAGCCAGGTTTGTAACTGCATCTTTTAGCTTGGTTCATTACCTTCTCAGATTTTCGTTGGATGCGTTTTTAAATTTGATTGATTTCTTTTGATTTTTCTGATGATTTCCACAACTGTGCCACTCCCCCTCGTTTTCTGTAATAGGACACCAGATGAAGTTCTAGCAGCAAAAGGAGTCAAGCCAACATTATCCCCTAATCTGAATACCCTTGCACTGGTTGAGGTGCTTAGCAACTATTCTTATAAGCAGTTCTTTCGACATTTGATATCTGTCTTGTTTGTCCTTCATGAAGCTCTTTCAATTAAAAGCATGTGAAACGTGTTAAGCTTGAGCAATGAAACAAAAAATGGGAATACATGGAAAAGATAGAAACCATGCAAGTGCTCATCCAGGAACATTTTCAATCACCACTTCAGTAGCATAATGAGGCAATTCTTGGTCTATATTTGATGCTTATCAGTCTTCCAACAATTCTTGCCAGCATCAGTGGAGTAATGAGGCAATTTTTTCACTATGTTTTTGATGCCTTAATTTTGAAAACAGTTCTCTCTTGCATTACGTGGTTATCTGGTATTATAAAAAGTACTAGAGCCAATTTGATTATCATATAAGATGTGTGGTTATTTTAGATTTGGCTTCATTTTGTTTTCTTGTACTCGATTTAAGGAGTATACCATGGCTCAAATAGGGAGAGTTTGTCACAACTCAATCTTCATAGTGCAATGTGCTGATACTTGATATAATAATGTAAGGCCCAATGATCCCAAAAGTCCCTATGGACAACACTTTGAGGTGATGGGCTCATGGTATGATGGCTTGCCTTTGCTGAAGTTGGCCAGCTTAGCTATACTTTCTGGTAGCTTTAGGTATTTCAGGTGATTTGAATGTTTGTGTTGTTTGAAGAACACATTAAAAATATTGTTGGGTAAGAGTAAAAAATCATGACCAATCTTCAAACATTAGGTTGTAAAATGCATGGTTCATGATTTATGCTTTCTCTGTTTGTGTACAAATGACTGGTTTTTTTATTAGTTAATTGGTTATAATAATGTGATACTCTAAAAATTTAGTGGTGCAAATGGTCATTTGTTATACGACAGGCTGCTGGTGTCAAGCGTCTTCTTTTCTGTGGCGTGGGTTGCCAAGTGCAAGGTATTACCGACATCATGTGCTCGAGGTTCTACTTTCAGTTCTTTTCTTTGTTGTGACTTGTACTATTGTAATGCAGAGTGGTTTCTTGAACTGCAGCATTAAGATCTGTGGAGCACCATCTGAATTTGGACAAGCTTTATGTACTGGGCACCAACTGTGGTAATTAAGAGCTTTATATGCAGCTAGTTATAATTTGAATCTGTCATAATTTTTGTACCTTGTGGCCATTAAGTCCAAACCTCTACTATTCAAGGAACAAAGGCATATCTGGACTGTCTATGAAATTATATTTGGTAAAGCTTAATCAATTGCAAAAAAAAAACTTATGAGCATCCTGTTTGTAAATTACCTAATTGATCAATAAGAAGCTGGTTTTTGTGTTACAAGATTTAAAACTGCATTTTTCAGAACTGGTTTTGGAGCGGACCTTAACGTTTCCTTTTGATTTAAGATAAAATCCTATCCAAATGGGTTTAATCACTTTGATGCAATTTAAATACTTCTAGATTTCTGGTACTCGATGAATACTTGCTGACTCATAGGTAATCTCAATGTGCTATTTATATAGCAGCAATAGTTGAGATAATCTATATTGCATGTAACTCTCTTATTCATCAGTGGATAATGGAACCCGAGAAGGGCTTGATAAGTTTCTAAAGGCTGCTAGTGATGAACCAGAAACTGTTCTCCATTACGAGTTTATGCAAGACTACAAGGTTTGTTCTCCATTATTTGACTTGGACACATTTGTCTTCTTTTAATGGGTTTCATATGAGCTCTAATTTTCATGATGTTACATTCCATGAGAAAAAAACAAAACACAAACTTAAATAAGAGATTTCTTGTATCTGTATGATATTAATGCAAACAATAGATGAGCATGCTATGCTGCGTAAGACAACCGGATCAGTATGCCTTTTGCTATTGGATGGACATCTCGTTATTATAATATCTATTTTCCATTGCTAAGAGAGGGGAAAAGGAGAAAAAACGAGCATTCATCAATCTATTTTCTAAGAACACTGGTTTGTTATGCAGGAAAGTATGATAGTCACATATATTTATAACTAACTTTTCTGAAGGAAAGAAGAGTGACCTCATCTTTTTGTGTCCAAAGCTTGACCCTTGTTCTTCCTTTCTTAGGTCCATTTGAAGCACTTGGATGGCCGTATTGAAGAGGTAATGCATCCTCTCTGCTTTCTGCTTGGTCCAAGTCTAACAATCCCTGCTTTTTCATGTCTTTCAAATCTTAACTAAAGCAGGTTCCTTATTTCTGTCTGCCAGCAAACGAGTTAGTTGATGTTATTGCACCATCGTGCTATAGGTAATTCACTTGTCTTAAGATACAGTACCAATGAACATTATTATATTTGTCAGACTAGCAGATTAAGAAATATAATGTCATTTTTTTAATTAAAAAACTATCCACAGGGATTGTAATTATAAACACAAGTGATGGAATTGTATGCCCTGTTTTAGATGGCAATTATTGCTTTTATTTTTTGCCCATTTTTTCTTCTCTCTCCATTGAGAAAAAGTCAATATGATGAGCTACATTCTCTCTCTAGACAAATAACTTGAAATGTAAAGCATTATTGCATGGGGAAATTGATTTAACAAGAGCTTGCTGACTTTACCATGTTGAAAGAAGATCACCATCAAACTGATAATTCCTGGTCACTCCTGTCTAGCATGTCAATTTCATTTAGAGTTGGAAAAGTTTTAAGTTTGGTTGGACAGAAAACTTGTTTTGCTGTTTTAGTTTCTTCTAAATACCTTTTTTGTTGGTTTTTTCTACAGCTGCTTTGACTACACAAATGCTTTAGCGGTGAGATTCTATCAACTTATTTTCACCTGAATATCATCTTCTATGGTTTTGTCACATTCTAGGTGAACAGTGACCATCATATCTAATATCCTCAATATGTCTTTCATTTATTTTGGCTTTCAATCTGAGCAACTATTATATATACCACAAGGACTTGCTTCTAAAAGCACCGAGAACAGTTTCAATTCCTTATGGATGATATGACTTGACTTTACATAATACTTTCTTACATATCAAAGTCCAGGATCTGGTGGTTGGATACATGGGTGTGCCGAAGTATCCTGGGGTCAGCATGACACAACATCCACAATATATTACAGTAAGGTGATTCAGATGTTGGAGTATGCTTGAAACTAGTTACATTATTAGTTTGTCATTCCAAGATATTACTTTATTTGATGTTGATCAGTGGTGTTTTAATGATAACAACTTTTGTTAATGCTTTCATTTGCAGAAATGAACGAGGAAGAGAAATGATTGGTTTGGTAAAAGACCTTTTGGAGATTACTCCAACAATCAATAGTGTAAAACCCTAAGCTCTATCACATTCACAGGTTTCTTTAGTTCTTCTGTAAACTAGAAACTCTTAGACTTTCAAATATGAATATATTATTGCAGGGTGACCGGAGACCATTTGTTATGGAGACTGTCAAGGCTGATGACAATGCAAAGCTGGGTATGTGTGGCATTTTCTCCTTATTTTATGAAAGTTTTTTCCTTTTTTGTCTTGGACACCCTAAGCATGGGCTTTAAGTCCTTAAATGCCTTGCATGGGATGCTCACTAGATGGGGATTCTAAAATAATTCATGGCACGGCGATGTTGGCCATCTGATGCAATGGTCATATCACACTATTTTGTGGAAAATTCTATAGGATTTAACGAGTGGTAAAAGATTTCACTCTATTCAGGAACGTGTGCTCAAGTGCTCATGCAAGTCTGAACATTCTTACCAATACTGCACCTAACTAGAATTCTTCGCAGTCGAAAGACTTAATAAAACTTCATGTTTTATTGTTTTATATTTTATTTGGCTTAGGATGATATAAATTATTTTCTTTCTTATTTAAGTCTTAATCATGTATCAAAGAATAAAAGCAATTTGATGACCTGTTTGAACCCTCGTCATTTTTTCCCAGGAAAGGGTCCTTCTCAACCTGCCCCAAAGTTCATTGGAAATTTTATAGCGTTTTTACTAAACTTGGTAAGGATTTTCCTAAATGATGCATAATAATAAAGCAACCAAGAAAATATTTCATTCTGACTTGCCTCTTTTTAATCAGATTGGTCCAAAGGGTCTGGAATTTGCTCGTTATTCACTAGATTACCATACCATCAGAAACTATTTGTACACAAACCGTACTTGGGGAAAAGAAAGGTACAGTAATTGAGTAATGAACTTCTTAGAATGCATTGCCATTGCTTTTAATATTTGTAACTTGCAACACATGCAGAGCTGACAGGCACACACCTTTGTATGCGAAGAAACTTGTGAAATCATACAACAAGAATGGTCAGATTGATCTGATGCTACAGAACAAGTGATGCTGAAGCTGCTTTCATGTATGTGAAAATTTTGAACTTGTATTGTATATGTATTAAGATTATTTTTAGGCAATGACATGGTATGTCTTGTTGCTTAAAATTTCATGAGTGGCTGTCAGGTGCTTCCATCTTAGCCATATAACTATTGACTTGCTTATTAGCTTATCCTTGATTCTTTTCCTTTAAAAAAATTAGTTCTTTTGATGGTTTACATACCCTAGTCCTTTATGGTTTATGCTGCTAAAATTGGGAACCTCCTGGTGTTTATTAGCCTTTTCAGTTGTCAATACGAAACTAGCTCTGAAAAGACGCCCAGACTGTAGGCTTGTTAGCTTATCCATGAAAATCTCCTGTTTCATATATCCAACAATTCCCCACGCCTACCCATACCCCTTAGAAACTAAAATAAAATTTGTAGCTGGAATTATCAGGCAAAGATCAAGCAAAAGGAATAGATATTCTAAGGTGCAAGTTCTCGCATGCAAGGGTCGGCAAACTAGGCTCAACGATTTGGAACAATTTACAGACACAATCTAGATCCCCATTTGTTACGGTTTAGGGTCATTCTAGGCTATGCCACCTTGCCATATTTTATTTATTTTGTACATGCATTTAATTGCATGTCTAAATATTAGTGTGTAGGTATCGAGCATATAATTCTCCGAATACATGCAAGTCTGTTTTTTAATCCATCAGACGATGCCTATCCATTCTGGATATGAAATAAATTTTATGCTATTGTGATTAGATGTAACTAACATCCTGTCACGGCCTCTTTCGAAACCCTGGCTCGAAATACATGCATGCACAATTGCACACGCATTCACCTGTCCAGGACTGTGTCTGCAATTTCTCGTAGGATATAATTGCTGTATAAAACTTGTTGACTGTAGTAAATTGACATACACTATAAGATTCAGAACCAGTAGGAATGGGCTATTTGGTGGAACAAGGAGGGATGTAAGGTGGTGCCCACCCCATGTGTTTTCCTTTCCCGGTAACTGGTAAATTGACATACACTATAAGATTCAGGACTGTGAGAACGACCCTAGATATTCTAGTGGAATTGTGCACAGATACAGCTTTAGAAGTAGTGCAGTTTCCAAACTGTCAAATTTTTGTTTCTCTAACTTAAAACAAGATGACCAAAGGTAGCTGAAGATGGAGTGCATCTCCTCATGGAAAATCGAAATTGACTTTGACTATGTTTTTTTTTTCTTGCATGAAAAGTTTGGGTTTGTGGTGACGAAGAACTTTCAAATGAGCCATTGTATCTATTACTTTTGCACATGTGAATGATAGCATGGGTACTCATGGGTTGTCTTCACTTTCACTTTTCAGATTTTTTTTTCTTCTAACATTTCGGTATATTTCTTTGTAATGTTTTAGGGAAACTGTTCTAGCAAATCCTGAATTGAAAAGGCGTGGCAAGGATTTGGCTGCACATGGCTGGCGGCCAGGCGGGCTAAACTAGCAACTTAATTGTATGAAAGTTATAAAGCCAAAACAAGACTCTGGTATTGGTGCTGTGGTGCAAGATTTGCTGATTTGGCAGTACATGCATAAATTTCTCCATTCAAGTTCGTAAGAAATTCTAATCACCCCTAAACCACAAGTCCCTTCTCGACTCTCTTGTCATTGAATAAATAATTCTAAACTTGAGATAGCAAGTACATGTATTATGTGAAAAACATGTTTGACCCCCAGAAAGAGGAGGGGCGGTGGTGGAAGGTGGTTGACATCTTATACCAGAAGCATTGAACATAGATGAGATCTTCCTCCGAGAGGAAACACATGGCATTGACGACAATGTTTCACAGTTTGGATTGGTTGAAATTTCTGTGGTCATGTTCTTCATCTTTCCGATTAGAACGACGGCTCCATTTCCAACGACATGGTTTGCCCTTCGTTGTTGTGGGCTCCTCTATCCATGTGCAAAGCAACATGAAACCTGTTTCTTTCATGTAGGACTGTTCCAGAGTCGGGATAATAAATTCTGAAGAGATTTTGTGAGGTTGTTTGTTAGTTGACCTAGGCCCACATTATTGATCAGGATGTAGGTGGACAAAGAGAGGAGATATAGCCCATCAGCTGTATTAATGACCATTTGACTTGGATAATTTATTATTAATTAAAATAAATTGTGATAGAAAATTCCTTCGAACCATGAAAAAATAGTCACACCAACAAGCCTCATCTTCCTTTATACAAAAAAAAGAAGCCCAAGTATCTGCAAATCTTGGGTTCTCTTGAGGAGAGGGCTACGGCTATGCCCATTGTTCTTGTGCTCTACATTATTTTCTACACAAACTGATTTCATTTCTTTTTCTTTTTGATCCTAGTCGCTGGACAAAAGAAAGGAAGAGACGAAAAGATAAAACAAAATCCTGTAGCTTCAGAAATGTGAAATGCATCTCCTGTGACGAGCTGCCACAGTTTTCTTTTTTTGCATGGTGTCTTCTTTCCAGCTTTTGGCAATGTCAAGTGCTACACTCATAGCATCCAGAGATGCACCAGACAGACCTCTCCTCGTGAACCCAACAGCATAAAGCCCGGCATTGCCTTTCCAACCATTAGGGAATGGATTCTTAGGAATCCCATCTTCAGCAAAGAATTCGTTCTCCTGAGAACCAAAAACATTCCAGATATTTAGATTAGCCCGGCTGTATAAATCGTAGTGTGGAATTTGTGAAGAGACAATAATGTCTGGAAATTATTTTTCCCAAAAAGGAATCGTTACCACAAAACAAATGGTCAACGAAAAAGAATCCCACTAACCGAGATATATATATATAAAAAAATATAAGAAATCAGAAGCAGCAGTAAGTAACCCTTCTCAGCATTGACTATTATTTCTGATCTATGAATAGGACAAAACATAACCATTGAAAAAACGAGTACCCGGACCACGGTTCCAAAATTTCTGAAATAAAGATGTCTCAATCAAAAACAGGGGGCATAGATTCTAAATCAATACCTACGTCCATAACTGTAATAAAAATCCTAAAAATAGAAAGAAAAAAACAATTTCTCACCTTTAGCCATGAAGGTACATTGCTGCGATACCCAGTTGCCAAAATTACAGAATCGATCTCAAGAATTTCACTATTAACAAGCTCCACTTTGCCACTAGAGAATCTCTTGATTCCAGGGACAACCTTGATCTTACCAGATCTTATTTTTTCTAGTGCACCAATGTCCAATACTGGGGTTTTTCCTTGTGTATCCTTGAGCTGTAAGGGTCCTAAACACGGCCTTTTCAGACCATATCTATCAATATTTCCGAGGATTAGCCTGGAAACAAGTAATAATACCTTGTCGACCATCCAAAGTGGAAGCCGTTTCATCATTGTTGCTGCCAACTCAAATGTTGATCTACCAAGAACTTCCCTCGGCAAGACATGAACCTGCAGAAATTAATTGAGATCAAAATTTTGTTTGAGCTTGTATAAGCTGAAGGCTTAATAATGATGAGGAAAGCAAATTCGACGAGGCACGCTTACTCACCGAGCTGCGAACAACCATTGATATTGGGCTTACGTTATGGTTGCATAGATCAAGAGAGACCTCCATGCCTGAATTGCCACAGCCAACAACAAGCACACGCTTTCCATGAAAACTTTCGCCGGATTTGTAGTCACAAGCATGCATAACATGGCCACCGAAGTCCTGCAAGCCTTCAAACTCTGGCAGAACTTTCTCCGCATTCTCTCCGGTGGCCACGACAAGCCATTTGCAAATGTACTCTACTTCACAAGGAATATCTGAACTGCTTGATGAAATGGTTTTAACTCGCCATAAACCGAAAATCTCGTCATACTTTGCAGACTGCACAGTCTCATTGAAATGTGGATTTATATTGAAATGCTTGGCATAAGATTCAAGATAGCTAATAAACTGGTATTTGGTGGGATATTCTGGGAACTCCTCTGGAAATGGGAAGTTCGGTAGCTGACAGAATTGCTTCGGGAGGTGAAGCTTGAGGCGATCGTAGGTTCGGTTTTGCCAGAGAGAGGCAATGCAGTCTGCTCTTTCGAGCATAACGAACGGCACCCCTTGTCCTTTAAGGCCAGCACCAACAGCCAGACCTGAAGGTCCAGCCCCAACTATGACAGGTCCGTTCACCCATATACATCGGCGAGCAAAGAAGTCGTCATGATCCGGACCAGAAGCCTGAAACATGTCTGGTATTTTAAGACACGAGTTATACATTAACAAGTAGGTATGTTTTGCTCTTCAAAATGGAAAACAAAAGGGATTAAGAGAAACAGACAAGTCTCGAACAATACGTAGTGGGAAGTACAAGATTAGAGATAGGAGACAAGAATGACGGGGTTGCTGTCTTCGGAACGAAGAAACTAGCCAGATGGATAGGGACAAAGAGTCGAGAGGAGCAAGATGTAATTTGATTGAAGGGAATAGTGGAGGGAGGGGGGGTGGAAGGGGTTAAATAGGGAGGGAAGGGCCATGAGAAGAAGACCGTCCCAAATGATAAGCTTCAGGGTAGCTCCATTTTTTTATTACTTTGATTTTTCTATATTATAAAATTACACATGATGAGTGCTATCACAGCTTCTCTCCTCTTCAAAATATCTTGATCGAACCTTCCATGTGTACCCAGACAAAAATATAAAATTACACCTTCTATAATGCTGGTTGAATGCAGTACAGCAACTGATATGCTTAGGGTTGGACTCTCACTGGATACTCTCAAGTAGATTGGCTAACGGCTATCCAACATAGCATGCATTGGAGAGGTTCATCGCAGGAAAATGCCTGCAAGTTGCTGCAGTTTCATTCTCAAAACATGTTTAGTTTGAGTTAAGTATTTAACGGTTTAGATTTAATAGAAAAAATGAGAATACCTTTTCTGCCATATTACACCGAGACTTTTCCTGTCCTATGTTTTTTTTTTGTGCCCTCTTATCTCCTTTTACCTAATTATTGCAAAGCTTATGATCACCACCGATAAACTTCCATTGTCTAGACCTATTTCACCCTTAAAAATATATGAAACCACAAAAAAAACCGATATAAATATTGGACCCTGATTGTCTGCCGGGAAGTAGCCTTTTTTTTTTTGAGAAATGATTTTCATATAAAGTGAATTTTTGAAAAATAATTTATTTTATAATGTTTAAAAAATTAGATGGAGCACATTTTCCATTATTTGTCTATGTCATGGAAAATAAATTGTAAAATATGTTTGTTAAGAGGATGAGGATAAAACTTGACAAATAAAAAAGTTGAAGATGAAAAACAATATTCTAATTTCATGAATTATTTTTTATACATCTCTTAAAACCTACTGCCAAACAGTGACTGTATCCCGGTGGTGCCGGTGGCATGCGCAGCCGAGCTCTTATCATATATTCTTTATTCGAAAACAAGGTCTCATCGAACCAAGTCTACTGGCCAGCAATCAAGTCCCCACATTTCAGAAAGCTACCCATGGATTCCAATATCTACCCTCTGCTGGCTAGCCCACCAGAATTCAAAGCAGGATGCGACATCGGTGAGCAGCAATGCGTGGAAATAGACTTGAACGGGCTGGCTAGCTTTTTCTGGAATATGGCTTATGCAGACGATACATGTGTTCTCACATTATAGCTCTGACTCCTGACAGAGATAGATCGCTGGAACTGATATGCTTGTTTCTTTTGTTTGTTTTCTACCGTAGCTGTCCGGACCGGACCAGCTCACATCATATGATTTTAACTAATACTATAGGTTTTGAAATTAAAAATAATATAATTTTCTGGTAATTATCATGTTAATAAAATTAGGACAAAATAATTTAAACTCGAGCTCTTAAGTCGCATACTATGTATTTTGATATTAATGATTCATGGGGTCCATTCCATGTCTTTTGGTTTACCGAAGTAATAATATCCGAAAGGTTTTCTGATTAAGCCGTCTATGTTTTACGGCTAATATTGTGTGACGATGTGGGTTTTTTTTCTTGGAGATATCGTCTATATTTCATTAAAAGTTATAAATAAATGTTTTTTTTTATGGATCCTGCAAGATGAACACAAACTCACCTCACTTCACTGCACCACAATCCCAAATAAACTGATATTAATATTTAAAAAACAGGGTATATATGTTTTTTTTTTTAGTTTAAAACTCGTAAACAAGAGAAAATGATTCAACATTATGAATAGTGCAAGCCCCACTTGATCGATCGCGCCCCATGTGGATTTTACAAATGGACTTATTTGATGAATTCATGAAAATACAGGGTGCAAGTTGAGTGGATTTTACCTCCTAAAGAGCAAGCAAATATCATTAGATTTGAAGCTACACCACTTAAATCGGCATAAGAACAACAATTTTACATCAATGATCTCTTGCTTCATTTTTTTTGGATGCGAGAAAACTTTATCTCTCGAAAAATATTTTTATATTGGTTTAGGTGAGTAGGTAAAACCTCGGTTGTCCTAAATTTTTACAAGAAATACATGTCCTGACTCGAATTCAATATCTACTATGTAAATCATAAATCATCTGTCATCACTACATGCCCCTTGGAGACCTCTTGCTTCATGTGAATGGAGAAAACTCATTTAATTTGATATTAAAAATTTAATTTTGATGATAATCTCTTTAAAAGATAATATATCTAATTAACTTTTTAAAATAAAAGTATCCCAAGCCTGGTTTATGGGTGTTGAAATCGTTGTATTTTTAATACACACACATATATCAATTATGAATTAATAGAATGTTTATTTGCTAGAGCCGAAAATGTCACCTTTTCTGTTCTTATGACGACATAACCCTAAAAACAAATCTTGGCAGGGGCCGGGTCAAGCTCCCTTCCAAAGTACATGCTCTTAGAGTGTGTGAAGAAACCGTAATCGGGTTTCTATGGAACCAACCCGGCACTCTTTGAAAATGTTAGGGCATAAGTTATTATCACAGAGTCTAGGTTATTAGTTGGAAGTACAAGATGTTAAGTCAACCAGCCATGTCTCTCGTGAAGAAGCTAACCGATACAAAATGAATTTTGGCTGCATTGCGAGCACATGATCGAACAGTTCATTTCTTCACCAACCATTTCAATCATCAGAAACCCTAATGATAAGTTTGGTGATTTTTGTAATGATTCAATAAAGGCGAAATTGCGGATTAATTTTCTTCATGGCATTTTTAAATCAAATTATTTTGTCATGGCATTCATGAATTGTTATAGATATATTTTACCATAAACACTCGTATCAACCGTTAAACGTAATAAAATAAGAATTTCTAATTAATAATATGTCTGACTAATAAAATAAAATGATTAATTTATCTTGTATTTATACGTTTAATGGTTGATAAGTAATATATCTATAATTCATGAATTCTAATTAATAATATGTCTGACTAATAAAATAAAATGATTAATTTATCTTGTATTTATATTATAAAGATTATCTTCTCTATAAATCCTTTCAATACCTAATGTGTTTTTAAGTACTTCTCCCATGGATCTTTTGATTATAATTTTACAAAATTTATGAATAACAAAAAGGCTAAAACAAAAGAGAAATTTAATTTGCATGTACATTCAATTTACTATTCATCATTCCAGTTTAATTATTGGTTTGCTATTCTTAAACAAATCAGTGGCCTCCAAAAAAACAAAAATAATAGCCTTGGTGTTTGGGGTAATTTGTTCTTTTTTTTTATTTGGTCCCTTTTTCTTTGATTATTGTTTATTGCTTCTTATATAATGACTAGGGTCACAAGTTTTAAAAAGTTGATGTGGATTGACATAAGTTTTTTTTTAATTTTCTAATTGCATATTCGACATTGGTTTTCTTTAAGAACATGGGCTTTGTGTTTCTCTTTGTTTTTTTTATCTGGTTATTTTAATGTCATTATCTAAACTACGAGTTTAACATGTTACCTTGAGATTGCTGAACCCTTATTACCAGGGTGACAACCAGGTATTTCTCCTCTAGATAGCTCAATAACGCAAGTCAACTCAACTCAATAATTTTTATTGTATGTTTAATTATTAAATAAAAGTAATTTTTTAATCCTAATAATAAATTTTTATCTTATTTTTTAAAAGATATCACATGGGCAAAAATTGAAATCGTGATATACCATCTAAATTAATTAAAATGTTACAATTAAATTGCACATGACTTGCAGGTTTAATTTTCATAATAAACTATCCTCCTTCTATATAATTATACACGTAATCAAGGATTTTCTTACAAAAATCTCTAGAATAATAAGATAAAATAAGGTACATGCTGGAGTAAGTTACATTTTCGACAAATGATGTTTCAGTCATTTTAAATTGTCATATGAAAATACAGATGTCTCGTTGTAACATTTAGAGCGATTTGTGTGATACTTGTTAGGTCAGTGCATGCTAGCCCTTAACGTGCATGGTAGATATAATGCTGGATCATATCGGGTGATGAGACGCAACTTCTTCAAGTTCCAATAAAGTTTGATGGTTCGGTTTGAAACATGCGATGCTGCTACGCACTTCCACGATTTGAAATATATAGATTTTGTAATTGTATTTTAAGTGTTTTTTTTTTAAATTAAATTTTTTGATGTGTTTTGATTATTTTTCATGATGTCAAAAATAATTATTGTTTTTAAATACCACATTAATAAATAAAAATTACTTTCAAAAATAACATCACGTTACAAAATTGTCCCATAGTAGCTAATAATCAACCGTGGGTGGAAAATTAAAGACAGATATCCAAAATATGTAATAAAATAAACAAATTAAATAAAAATACTTTCAGAAATAACATCAATCATGTTACAAAACTATCCCATAGTAGCTAATAATCAACCGTAGGTGGAAAATTAAAGACAGATATCCAAAATATATAATAAAATAAACAAATATCATAACATTACTTACTCTGATATAGAGCTTTTTTATACAAGAATTATTTTTCAATAAAAGTATTGATCTTAATTAATTCCTATATTTATGAGGGTTAGATTACGCTCCACTTAGAAGTATAGGAATATTTGTGCAAAAGTGTCTAATTTATGTAGTAATTTTTCTTCAGGGAGGGAGTTGCTAGCAGTGATTTGCACATAAAGTGTCTAGTTTATTTAGATATCATTCTATTTAACAATAACTATATCGGTATAACATAAAGTGTGCTTTCTGTAATGGTGATGATAGAGAGATTGTAATCTGTACGGTTCGAGTCGGGATATGCATTCCTTGTAATAGCTCGAAATAACTGAAATTTTACTCTCTCATCTTGGTCCATAAAATAATCTTTTCAGGGATGGAGTTTTCTCGTGTAAAAAAAAAACATTAGTGTAACAAACACACGGACATGTTTATAGTTTTTTTCCAATTAAAAATAAGATACCTAGATATTTTTTTTTTTAGAAACCGATTAATTGAAAGACTTCGACAGAAGCAATAGTACCAAACACTATATATATCCGAGTCTTCTCTTCATTTTAAATTTGTAAAACTGATCAAATTCAACGTTGTGTTATGGATAATTGAACAATATTGTTAATTATACTTTCTAATGAACAATATTGTTAATTTAACTGTATAGCTTTTCGTTTTACTTTTTTTTTAAAAAAAAAGGAAAAATATGCAAAATAAGTGAAGACAGTTAAATATACTAGGAATTATTGGTTCGATAGACCAATATAACGCTTATGTTCTACACAATCAATCAAAATATTTTGTATTTGACTTCCGAAATGGCAAGAGCAAAAGGGGATAAACCCTAGGAAAGCGAAACTTGACAACATTCCCTTGTCCCGATTTTAAATATCGACCTACTTCATTGTCCAAGAAGTAATGCCGACGTCGACGAGGAGGATGAGCACAAGGTGCCCACGTGGATTCGTCGATTTTGTGGGTAAGAGAGAAGTTTGAATACTTCACTTGGAGGACTCAATTCCTCCATTGAAATCTGGAACCACACTCCCTTGCTTTGCACAAACAAGTTGCTCTTGGACCACCCAAACCACATTTTTTAGTTGCAGGTAACATGACATACAGCTAAAGAATTTCTCAACTTCTTGAATATTTAAGAAGATAATTTGACATCGAATCATAAACAATATTTTTTTTACGTGAGAAAATTTTATTATTTGGAAATCACCTTTTGTTAGTAAATATGAACGACTAAAATCCCGGTTGCTTCAAATTTTTAAAACAAATGTACGCTTTGACTTGAACTTCAGATCTATTATGCAAATCGCAAACTCTTTGTTATCCAATCATGTATTATCAGAGTAATAATAATAATGTAACATTGCTTAAAGTATTTTGGTAAGTGGCCGGATGCTAGGAGTTTTCATGGGAAAATGAGGCGGCTGCATGTGCATGCAGCTTTGATTTCGTATATAATCTTCACTGTTTTCATGCAAAGATAGGATTAGCGTTTGGGGATTCTAGGGTTCATATTTCTATGAGCTTCGAAATGAACAGAAATCATCATTCCGAAACTGTTATGACATCTCCTAGACGATTTATAATGAAAAGAAAATGACCTAATTATATATGTACATGAACGTGATCTAGCTTTCTCATCATTATATATCCAAGCAAATCAAAATACAAAGACATCAATATTCAATGTGTGATTCAATGGTTAAATCAAGATTTGAAGGGGGTCTCGGTGCATTGTACATGTGAGTAAATTTATCACAATAAAGAAAGCAGTCATAATCAAACAATTACAAAGTAAATTTTCTATTAAGAAGCCTTGGAAAGGAGGGAAAGGGTGATAATTTGAAATTAAAGAAGGCCCCTTTGTATTTTCCAAATCCATTGTATCCCTCATCGGGCAAAAAAAAATGTATTTACCCTTTGTGGAGAGTTCATAGAGAAGAATATACATTGTGATGATCACTCCCCGTTCCCGAGTTCTCATTTCCAATGCCTTGGAAGCTTTGCTAGAGCCAGCTTGGGATATTGGCCTCTACCTTGTGACCATGATATTGATGCTAATTATTAATATGCGATCAACATGGGGTCGCAAATCTTTTTCTTCATGATCACTTTCATTTTCTTGATAGAGCATTAAGAAGTGTGATCTAGCTAGCTAGCTAGCTAGGTGGGCTAGCTACATTAATTTATGATGTGTTGCATGACCTCGTTCATTGTAACATCAAAACAAGAAGATCGGGTGAGATTTTCTCGTATAAAAAAACTGTCACTCATACCAGAATCATTGGGATAATGATAAAAATAGATAAAAGAGTAATTAAATAGCTCCTGTACTAGTAAGATCAATGTTGTTAATTTTATTTTGTCTTGGCCGAAATGTTCCAACCAGTTAAAAAAATAACATAAAACGGTGCAGTTTTTACCTTGTAAATTTTGTCTGCCAGAAAGTTTCGTTTTTTTTTACCGGTTCTGTTTCGACCAAATAATATTTTTTTAAATAATAAATAATTTTACAATATCAATCACATATTTTAATATGATCATTAGATAGAGATAAATTTTACGAGGAGTATATTGCATATTTATAAATATTATGTTAAAATTTTATAGAAATCAGAGAATACAATGACCTTGCGAGATTGATTATGACATTCTCGTAGTATTATACATGCTCATAATTTTATTCATAAAAATCATTTTATTGTGTTTTTTAAAAAAAATTAAACTGTACAATTCTAAATAATTTATTTTTGGATTTGAACTAAAATTTGTTTTTGAATTAATATTTTTAATTATATATATATATACACACACATATATATAAATAGTACAACCCCGAAATAATATACTAAAACACTCTAAAACCAAAATATTTTATTCTTATTAATAAAATAAAACAATAACCAAAACAAAATTAATAAAATTGAAGTAAGACATCACTCATGGATCAAGAGTGAAAGGACCAACGCAAGTTGTTGAAGGATCAATAGGCCATTGTAAAAGTTGCAAGCTCATTGGAGGTAGGTGGTTACTGTGATTCTTGGGATTGTTAAATATTAGTATTAGTATTAGTATATAGCTAAAATAGCTCAGACTCAAACTATTCAATTGAACCGTGGACTGAACTGTTTTGGTCCCTTCCTCGCGAATTGGTCTACTTTTTTTTTATATACAGGTCTTTTTTATGATGAAATTGATAAATGAATATCTTTGGCCAAGTGGTTGTCCACGCTAGCATATGTCAACTTCTTTTACGCACCAAATTTATTTTTTAAAACTATTTTTTTTTTAAAAAAAAGGTTGTTGTTTTTTTTTTAAAAGGGTTTTTCCGTTAAAAAAAGGGATTGTTTTTTTTTCAAATCTGATTTGTTTTTTTTATATAAAAAAAAGAACTGTTTTTTTTTAAAAAATGGTTTTTTTAACAAAAAAAAATGGTTGTTGGTTTTAACAAATCTGATATGATTTTTTTAGGAACTTTTTTTTATATAAAAAATGGGTTTTTTCAAATAATTGGTTGTTTTTTTTCTTTTTTACAAAAAACAAGAAATTTTTTTATAATTGAAGTGTCTAGGACAGCTTACGCACACCATGAATAATCCCAGGAACCACTTTTTTTAACATGTTTTTTCTTCTTTTTTTCCCTTGTATTTTTTTTATAACTGTGGTGTACGAGTCATCTTACGGGCACCATGACTATTATTTTATAGAATGACTAAAGGAGATTATAATTTGAAACATTAGTAATAAACATAAAAATATTTTTTATAAATTATCATTTTACTAATTAAATATTTAAATAACAAAATACAACACATATAAAATCAATCGGTTTCCAACATAAATAAAAAACTCAGTACATTGCGCGGGCAAATTGACTCGTTCTTGCTAAAAGGAAAGTTATGCTCCAATGGACCGGGTTCATACGTGCTAGGAAGATTTGTTAAGCATACATGTAAATCATAACTATCTCAGTCAAAAGTAACAAGATAAAAAGTGTTTTTATATAAAAGCCCGTGAAAAAAATGTTTTTGAAAAAGTTTATTTTTTATATTAAATTAAATCTTTTTGGTATTTTTATATTATTTTTATATGTTAATGTCAAATTTGATTTTAAAATAATAAAAAATATCATGCTAATGTAGTTCTAAACAAAAAATACTTTTAAAAACAGCCGCAATCAATACTAAATAGTATGGGCACATGACTTATTAATTTAGGGTTTCAAGCGGAAGGTGGTGTGCATTATTGTGCACAAGTCCTCAAACGTTCACGTTCATATACAATTCCAAGTGACAGATTTCTTCAACATGTGTAATTAACTTTGCACCTTTTTTTCCTGGTTCAGCACATAGATTTTGTTAAAGATGAGACAAACTATAACTATGGTGATTAAGAATCATCCAAGAAAATTAACGTGTAGGGTTCATATTACCCTTCAAAAGCGAGGCTCGAGCCCCACGTTACATTTGTTTCCATCCTATTTTAAGCAGGGTTCAAACCACATTTTACTTTCCGTCATTTCTTTAATTATTAATCTATTAACTTCAAAGCATGGAGTTCATTGCTATATATATATATATATTTGGATCTTTTTCTTCTGTTGGAGAGTAAATGAAAGCTCTAATATCAAAAAAAAAAAAAAAAATCAAGTTCAAAATAATATGAGTATCTACAAATTTTAATGATTTCTTAACATAATATGATATGAGAGTAAATTGCCGAGTTAAAAAATAACTTATGTGGTCAAGACTCACATGGATTGGATTCATGAAAAGTAAGTGACAAGTTCAAAAGTGGAGTAACAAATTCAAAAAAACAACTTCACGACTTGTTTATAAGCCAAGATATGCATCATTAGCGGAAATCACATTGCTTGACCTTATAATTAAACTTATAATTAGTCCCCATGTTACTAACCATATATATGTATTATCATGTACATCTCCTATTTGACTTTTTGATCACTGATTTGACTCACAAGAATCACGGGTTCTGCCCTTTATAGACCAAGGGAGATTAAGGATGTGATAGTTTTTTGTTTTTAATGGAAGAAAATACTGATTTTTTTAGTATTTTTAGATTTTCTTGATTTTTTAATGTTAAAAATAAATATTTTGATATATTTTTTTAAAAAAAAATTATACATCACTGGGAATAAAAATGGAAAAGGGAATGAATTTATTAGGTATAAGCATATGTTTTGCAAATAATTAATACTAACCTCCACCGGCAAACCCCAACCTGCTATCTTCATGTTATATTACAGTGGGCTTTCTTGGGATTGATTATGAGTTAATAGAGTACTAAGAGGTTGTTTAAGCTCCCCATTTTCTTTAATGGTCACAAATGAGACCGATAATAAATATAATAGACTCATGTGATAATAGAAGACTTATGATTTATACAATAACTAGGGTATGCACACCTTGTAAAAGAGCCTAAAACAACTAGATTTTATTCAATTACCAGGACTCATAAAACATGTTTTTCGGAGAATGAGTTTAGTCATTTAAAAAAAAAAAAAAAAACTCTCTTGTGGCCTAAAGAAGCTTTCAAGACTTATCATCCATTCCTATCATTAAATATTTTTTATTTTATTTTTCTTCTAATACATGAGATCCTTACGTTTGCCCATGTTTCTGATGCAGAATTGGCAATAGTATAGTAAATAGAATCATCAGAAAGAATCTCAGTTCTCAAAGAACAAGCCAAAATATATAATTAAGAATTAAAAAATCATAAAATTAATTAAAGAATCAGGATTAATAAAGGGCAAATGGGGGGCTGCTGCTGCTCTTGGAATATCATTCCCGAATTAACGAGGCACAGGCTCCAATGATAGGATTTGATTGGTCGGTTGTGAAGTAAGCCCAATGACGGGGACTGCACTGACTCAGCCATAGACTTGCCTGTGGCTCCAACGTCTTTATTGTCAATATTTATTACGATTTGGTACTCTAGCTCATGTGGTTCGCTAGGAAACAAAATGAAATTAATTAAATGGATTTGAAAAAAATATGAGGCTTATTATATAAATATGTGAGTACATTTAGCTTTCACATTCTTACCTTATTGTTTGAAGAAAGATATAATAAAAAAAAACAATTTAATTAGAAAAACAACCCGAGTCAACTCTAGTTAACTTATGATCGAGATTATAAAACTAAGATATTCTAATAGAAAATAAACTGAAACAAATCATGAAACTCGATTATCTATCAACACAAAGTTAAGAGATAAAATTAAAATAAAAACAATTGATTAAAAAAATGGTATAAAAAAATAATATGAGTCAACTCGGGTTAACCTATCAAACTCGTTATCTGAGTCATAAGACGAAGATTGAAAATTATAAAGTTTAATCACTAATAAACATAATGTTGAGAGATGAAACTGGACTTTAAAAATCGATTAAACAGGACACAAAAAATAACTCGCGTTAAATTGGGTTAACTTATAAAATTTGTTACTAGTCATGACATAGATATAATATTATAGAAAAAATCAAAATAAATCAGGAAGTTTATTCTATAATTAACCTAATATTAAAGGATGAAATTGAAAAAAAATCAATTAATAAAAAAAACTTGAATCAACCTTTCAAACTTGAGATCCGGTTTATAAAATTAATATAACCTCATAAAAATAAATTATAAAAGTTCAATCTTTAATAAACGTAATTTTGAAAGATGTGATTAAAACTGAGAGAGAAAACACATTATTAGGTTAGGTCACTCTTTCTATTTTTCTTCAACCCTAACCTGTCAAGACCCTAGATTAACTGAACTGGTCCAAGTTTTTGAGTCTTTTAATAAAAAAAATAAAAAAAGTAGGAGGGAAAGAGCCGAAAACTCTTTTCTGCCGGGCAGGATACAATTAAATCTTTTGGAAAAGCATGCAGAAACTTGCTAAAGATGATCATGTGAAGGTTCAGATGCGGCCACGTTCCTATCTATGCCATGATTGATTGTTTCTTGAATTTAAAATTCATAAACGACCACCTGCATTATTCAATTAGTCTTTCACATTATTATTATTATTATTATTATTATTATTATTATTATATACGAGATTCGCTTGAACCGAACTATGCAATTAGGATATGAGAAATGATTTTGGCTGTTAGCTAGCTTGTTAAAGAGAGCAAGAAATTTGGTTTTGGAAGCGAAAGAATAATATCCTTGTGACTCAATAATAAAAATTTTAAATTAAAATGTTTATTTCTTCTGTGATTTTATGTTCGAGTTCTCTGGCTGTTAATATAATAATTACTTGAAATTTATATAGTCATTAATTTTAGAATATATAAAATTGGTCGAAATACGTACAAAATAATCCAAATATTTATATTAATTTTAAAAAAAATAGATAAATCCATTCACGTCTACATCCCATTGCTACTAACCAAGTCGAGGGACGTAAAAATGGATTGAGGTGGCAAGAAAGGACTCATGGGGCCTGTTGATAATAAGCTCAAGTCTCATCAATGATGATAAATGGTTGAATAATTCGATACGTTCATTTATTTATGACAAATATAAAGAAATATATTTTAGTATATACCAACATGCAACCAACTCCATAACTGTATTAACTGAAAGAGTATCAGGCAAGTAATTATCAGTCAAACCTCCAACCGAATGAGAGAATCAGAAACCTGAAACATGGCTGCACCATGTGAGCACATGAATCTGGTAAGAAGAACCGGGTCAAACAAGGCCTTTGATGGGATTTTTTTCAGAGTTCAGTGGTGGCATGTGCTGCCCTGGAAAATTAATCATCAATGGTGGCCTCCTAGACATAAAATAAAACTACGAAACGAGTGTAGGATTGAGCTTAGTTTCTTATTCGAGCTAGAAATATTTTATCTGGGTCAATATAAGATGAGAGTTGAAGACGTGCGTAGAGGTCAAACCAGACAAAACGACCCCGCATTGGCAGATAATATTAGAGGTGGAAAGTGAATGGGGAGGGAGATTAGTCTACCACCTGAACTTCCCACAAATCACCATGCTGCCGATAGCAATCCATGAGGAGAATGTATGGGGAGGGAGAAATAAAAATCGTAAAGCGTCGAGGATAATTATCAATGTCTAAAGCACACTCCGCAGAGATGCTCGGATAAGAACTTGAATTGTTAAAACATACCAGTAAATATGTCAACATTGAAAATGCTTGCTACCAAGAATTTTCTCTATAGATATCATAAATTCATGTTCTGTAACTCTGTACAATGGAGGCTAGAGTAATCATGAGATCAGCTGCCTCCCGCCGACCATCCTACACTGAAATTTCTTCCCTCCCATCACCCCCCCGAAGAATGTAAAGATGGTCCCAGGCAAACATATAAAGATGAAAAGAAGTAAACCGCATCAATGCCACTTTGACAATCAGAACCAGCCTCGGAAGTATTACATTCGTGGCAATAGATGCTACTGAAAAACAAAACTACCAGAGAATGGAGTGTATTTACAGTGTGGCTTGACTGGATATCTTGAAAATATTATGTAAAGCAAAATCTTAAGAAAATCACAGCCTTAATCCTGTAAGAAATGGAAGGCTGGATTCTCAAGAAGATCTGCTGTAGGTTTTACATCTGAGAAATCCCTCTCGTGTAGGGAACTAGATAAGTCATCAGCTGAGAAAGGAATGCTGCATATTCAAAAAGCCACAATGAGCTGGGAGGTTGGCACGTCATCTATCCATTTATAAGGGGTGGCTTTCATTTATTTACCTGAAGTTATTTTCATCCAACAAGAATGAGTTGGTATCATCATCATTCGAATCATCTGTTAGTATTTTCATGCTGGAAATCACCTACACAAAAACAAGGTGCAGTAACACGTCAACCATTAACAAATTTAGATCAATACCAGGGCAGCTTAAACTACAGAATCTAATGAGTAATGATCAATCCAATCCAGCTTACATCGGGAGATACACTTAGAGTATTGTAGTTGTCATCCCAGTATAAAGTACATACTCTGTATAACTGTTGAGCACTCGGGACCTGAAACCAGGAAGAAACGATGTGCGTGAGAAAGAGAGAGTGTTTGAATGGTGCAGAGCATGGCAATCATGATATACTAACCAGAAAAACTATAACTTGGCAGTTGCTCACATAGTAATGCATGTAAAGACAATTTACCAACATTCACTAAAATCACACATGGTGACCCTTAAATTGATCTATCACATATTATCACAACCACACAGCACCTCTCACAGGCTGCCATGGCCACAGCAGTCAGTAAGAGTATATTATTGCTATCAGTAATCTTTGATTCAACACTGACTTGCCAATATTGCACCTGTTTCCACCCAAGTTCCTTAAGCAGAAATTTGCTGTCATCACTAGCTCTCCAACAGGTATGATATTTTGTAAATTCAGGTTCAATATAGACATGTTTCAAACCAATATGCCTCTTTCCAGTTAGGTTTATAAGAAGTTTCCTAACTGAATTTTGCTGCCATCTCTAGCTCTCCAACAAGTATAATATATTTGTCAGTTCACTTGCTCTCCAACAGCTATGATATTTTGTCAATTCAAGATGCATCTGTGTGTGTGCGTGCGCATGCACACTCTGTGAGAGAGAGAGGAGGGAGGGAGAGGCATACCAGGCAAAGGTCATTTGTAATTTCATCATAGGAAATTCTCGATTTCTGGTGTATAACCTGGAAGGAAACGGTATGCTGAATTAGGATACTTGGAAATACAATTGAAAGAATCATTTCTATTTGAGCAAAGCAGAAAAGTAGCTAATGCAGAATTTCTGATGTGAACCAGCCCAGAAACTCTAGCAAAGACCCATTACATGTTTAGGGGTTTGATTTGTAGTTTTGAAGGTTTCACCCAAGTCATAATTGCAAGGACCATTGAAGTATCTATGTGTAGGAGGGGTCCAGCCCGACTTTATTTGGGTCATGACAACAAAGGAGCCAAAAGAATCCTACTACAACTTGGAAACATAGGATTGATGGGCTGGATGGAAAAGAATAAAGAAACCTTATGAGCTTCATTTAAGTTAGTTAGCTACAACCCAAAGCTTGTTTTGGTTTAATTAAGACATTGTTTTCAACAAGGATCCAAGGCTTTCTTGGATTAAGTCATGGGCTTTTCAATTTAGGATTTTTGGTAAGTTTTGAGCGGACCTCTTTTAAGTCCACATAAGAGGTCCATTAAGGTTATTTTTAAGAACTATTTAAACTTATGTAACCCTAATTTTGGCGATCATTGATTAATTTTAATTCGAACTTTTCGGTTTATGTGTGAGAGTGATTCTTGCATCTTTAGTTCTTGAAAGAATCGAATCCGACTTATCGAAGATTAATCGGCTCAGTGGCGTCATTCTACTCATTCCAATAGTATTAGTGCCTTGGGGCGGGTTTCCATTGTGTCACACTCCTATCGGACCTATTTCGGCTTTCGAGATCGGATCTTATTTTTGGTTGTGGGTTGCGTGACCACGTGATCACGAGGTTCACATCAATTTCATATGCCCAACTAAACTTAACAAGGGCGGTGGTTTATAACAATACTAAAGTACGATTCCACTTAAATATGGGGAAAAGTACTAGAAAAAGGAAATAAATTATAACATCAGGTGACGAGATTGTTGAGGCAAAAGAAGAAGCTAGCATTCTCAAAACAAATGATTTTTAGCAAATTACAGAATTTTAAATTGCTAAATATAGACCATTGTTACCAGAAACCTGGAACGTCTAGGATGAGATTAGGATCAAGGTTTGCAGTTAGATGAATTCTGATTACATGGAGGGTAGGCTTAATTGATATGTTAATTTAGATCATGGTATGCTTAGGAACACTTAGTTGATTTTGGACAATAAAATTACAAAGTCATGATGAAGGAAGAAGAATTATAGAACATGTAGTCCTTTTTCTTTCTTTTCTTTCCATATACTTTCAGGTTAATACACAATATAAGTACGTCAAAAGATCAATAAAATAATTAGGTCAAACTGTAACTTGAAGAAACCCAGGCCTTAAGTGAGTAAAACATAAAAAACAATTGGGCTGACTGAAAACACAAGCTCAAGCTCGACCTTGTCTTATTAAGTTTAAATCAACACCCCTAAATATCGCTCCTCTCTCTTCACTGTCCTCCCTCCCTCTCTCAAACATAAGTGGATCACTCCATGTTGTCCTTTGATCCTTAAACTTCTCCTCCATCATCATAACTTCTACATTTTTGATGGAGGTGTTCTTACTGAATCCAGATCCTCTCATGTTCCTTTCTTACATATTTGGTTCGTGTTGGTTAATATAAACCATCACATTCAAATTGAATGGGGATGATTTTAGCCGATGTTAAGCATGGAAGCATCTTAAATAGTAAATATTTTTCTTACCAAATCCAGATCATTGAATTAAAAATTAGCAAAATGACCTTTCTGTTCCTCTCTAAACATGAGATGAATCGGATCCCTTCTTATTATGTCTTTGTATTCTCTCATGACATTCTCATTTTATGAATATTTTTCTTTATGGTCAAATCCTACTTTTGCCTAGAGAGAGAATGCCTGCTATATATCTAAAGATATTCCTGGGTCACCTGCTATAGTATCATTTTCTTCATAACTCAAGTGTCAACCTAATTGTGTCATCTTGGTAATCCATAACGAGGCTCAAAAATAAGCAACATCAAAAGAAAGAACCATACCAAGAATCCAACAGCTTGCCTTGTGTGTTTAAGTTCATCCCAGGACAATCCTACATATTGCAGTTCAAAGTCAATACAGAACAATGATTAATATGGAGACAAGCTACAAAGGCCCTTTGAAGGTTCATAGCCATGAGCACAATGACAGAGAGGTCTGTCATGAAATTAAATATTCTCACAAAACCAGTTTTCTCCTTTGTGCTGAAATATACTTGATGCAGGTGAAGCATGCAAAAGTAATTAATCAAGATATGAAATATCACTCAGCTTGCTTTTTATTGACCATATAGCAGCCAGATTTCCATATTTAAAATAACAGCAAAACCACAAACACATAAAAGGAATGTATAGGTCTAAATGGTTAGTGTCCACAGTTTTCTTTTCAAAAAACTTTTTGATTGCAATAACTTGAAGAAACCATTAAATGGTCACAAAGCCTTGCTAAGTTTGTTCAAATTCCTTTATATGGCTTTTGAACTGGCATGGAAAAATAGTGGCATCTGATGATACCTACATAATGGGAAGACGTGATTGTGGTGACTACAGCAACTCATTGGAGACAGCTTTAGAAGAGTACCTCTTCTATTGCATGGTCACACCAAAATTCTAATTCAGCTAAACCAGCCTTCACATATTCCACATTGCTGAACGTGCAAGCAATTGCATTGGCAGCTTGATGCAGTAGAATACAACAGAAACACTATCCAAGTATACAGCATTCTACAATGAAATTTGAAAAGGTTAGAAAAGCTATTTACCTATTAAATAGCTGTACAATGATGTATGAAAATATTTGAACGAATAACTTCTTTGCAGGAATTGGAGGCACCTAAAACATCATTAAGCATGGTTCTGAGCATAAAAAGGATAATAGCATCACTTTGATATTATTGAAAGCAATGATCACATACAAAATTTCTTTCAATGTACATAGAAGCCCATCAAGACTCTCAACAATGTTGCGCTAGTAATCAATCAGAGGATGATGGCTAAATGACCGAGATGATTTTAAAGCAGTTCCCTTTGATGCCCTCGGTGCCTGAATTTCAATAGCAAACTGTTAGTGTAAGAAAATTATGCTTGTGGGATGATTTCCCAGAATAGAACGTGAAGTTAATCAAAAACTAATATCTTGAAACTTAATTTCTCCAATTACAAATGCATCCATTGACATTTTTCTTGGTTGTAAAAATTAAAAAGAACATGCATTCAAGCCAAGGAAAAAACTGGTTTCCAAATCTGTATTACAACCAAGCTCAACAAAAAGTCCATGTAGCCAGAATTTTGGTGAACAAGCTTAGGACATAGCCCTGTATCCAAATTCAACAGATGACTTAGAAATACGATTTTGTTTCTTGCTTTTTCATGAAATAAGTGCATCTTTTAGTGTCGAGCATCCAACATAATCAGTATCACTATAGGCATGTAAAGTAAGAGAAGTTTAAGCAGGATAACACAACCCTCTCTAAGAGTACCATTCACATAGCGAATGGTGGTATAACAGTAGCTAGATGAAGGTGCCTAGAGGAGACCATGAATTGACTAACTTGTTGGACTGCATAAGAGAGATCGGGCATAGTGTTTGTAAAATAGATCAAGTTGTCCACAAGTGTACGATATATTGTTGGTCAATTAATAGCTCTCCCTCATCCTTTTGGAGCTTGACATTGATTTTCCATTGGAATATCAAGTGGTGGCAAATCCTGGAGACCAGTTGTAGCCACCGAGTCCATGGCATACTTGTGCTATGACAAAAATATGTCATGTATCGGCCTGAATTTCCAGACCAAGGAAATATGCTAGATAACCAATATCTTTCATGTGAAAGGACTTCTACAAAATATTGTTTGAGGTGATGATCTAGACTCAAATCAGTACCAGTGATGACTAACTATATCATCAACATACACCAGGACAAACACAACTCCAGTGGCAATGGTACACAGGAATAGAGAGGCATCATATTTACTCTTGAGAAACTCAAAATCAAGAAGAGTGGAGGCATATTTGGCATAACATGCACGAGGAGCTTGTTTGAGTCCATAAGGATTGATGTAATTTACACACGGCAGAGGTAGTTTTGGAAAACAAACCAACAAGAAATTGCATGTAAATATCTTCATTACGATCTCCGTGAAGAAAAGCATTCTTCACATCCAATTGGTGTAAACACCATTGTTGTGAAACTACAATAGCCAGAATTGTTCGTATAGTAGTCATTTTGACCATCTGAGCAACAGATCTCCTCATAATTGACTCCACATTGTTGATGATTGCTAAGAGGTACTAGTCTTCCAGGTTGCCATCAGCCTTGACCTCTACGGAATAAACTCATCGACATCCAAGAGGAGTAACACTAGGAGGGCACTCAACAACATCCCAAGCGTGATTAGCGGGTTTCCTTAGCAACCTGTGAATAATTAGTAGGTATAGCAATAGAGTGTAAGTAGAAGAGAGAGCAGAATGGGAGGACTACTCGCTGCTGGAGTTGCTTAACTGGAAAGACCGTGATGAACAGTGCAAAAAAAATTCGATTTGAACTGTAGACGTTCTTTTTTTTCTAGATTGGTACCTTCTTTTTTTCCGATCTGAATAGTAGATGTTTTTTTTCATTACTTTGTTTTTTTTAGATCAAACCGGATCTAGGATTCTGGATTGTTTAATTGTAAGAACAATTAAAAGTCTTGCTCTGATATCAAATTTGATGCGTAACACGAAACACAATACGAAATAAACAATAAAAGAAAAACAAAGCTTTAGAGAAAGAAGCTAGAGAAGAAAGAAGCAAAAGCTTAGAGAGAAAGAAAGAAGTTTAAGAAGAGAGGAAAAGGGGATTGGAGGATGGTGGGGATACCGGACCCACACCGCAAATTACTCGAGTATATGGACGAAGACGACGCGAGACGGCCAAGCCTGTCACACTTTGGTTGGGAGACTAAGCCCATGTGGGCCCATATCATTGTTATTTATTTGTGATATGTTGAACATTTGGATTGAAGGGTCGAGCCCAATAGTGGATGTTCAGGGTTTTCTATTTAAATGTCCTTTATTCATTTAATAAAGGGACTTGTGATGAATATTGATAAAAAAATTCGGACTTTGCAAATCCTCAATCTCTTTTCTCTCCTCTTTAGCTTTTTCTTTTCTTTCAAAACTTCTCTCTTCCCTCTAAACTTCGTTCTTTATTTGTTTATTTCATATTGTTCTTCGTGTTCGCATCGATTTGGTATCGAGCCTGGTTTTTAATTGTTCTTACAATTAAACAATTCAAAACCCTAGATCCAGTTTGATCTAAAAGAGAGAGAAAAAGCATCTACTGCTCGAGATCGGAAAAAATTGTTCGAAAAAACATCTACTATTCGATCGAAGAAAAATATTGTGCATTCGTTCATCGAGGTTTTTTCCCGATTAAGCAAGCTGCGTGGCGACGTCTCGACCCACAGCAAGCCCTTGTCCGCAGCGTCCTCGGCAACCCATCCACCACGGATTCTCACTCCAGCGGCGAGCAACCACCCCATCATTGCCCTCGAGGCAGAACCACCTCCATAGCAAGTCTTCGCCTCAGCAACCCATCCACAACAACCACCATTGGTTCGCTACCCACAGTGACACCGGACACCGCGACCTAGCGAAGTCGCCATCGCGTCGGTGAAAATGAAGGCGAAGCGAATTTTACGCAACTTGTCACGTCATCCCTACATAGATCCACGTCGGCGAACACGTCAACCATACACAAGATCCGCATCAGCGGACACGTCGACCTCTAACAGCAGCAGAGTCGATGCCTCGTCGACCCTAGCGACCGCCACGTCATCGGCGATTGCCACATCACCCAGTCGTAATTTTTAGCCATTGAATACCATCGTTCTTGATATATTTTTACACTTGTGTTTGAATTACTTGTGTGCATTTAAAGGACTTACATTGCGTGCTTGCAAATTTTTCTAGTTTAATTTGTTATTACTTAGTCTCCAAGTAAAATAATAATAAAATATATATACGTATATTAGCTTTAATTTTATTTTGCGTTTTACTTGCAAGAATTATTTGTGATCTCAGTTTTAGGACTAGTTTTGCATTCATTTACGTAGTGATCGTCTAATACACAATCTAGAAGTCATAGCTACCATGGATCCGAACTCTAGTGATGCTCTTAGAGATATTCAAGAACAATTACATCTTATGCGAGCGGAAGTGAGTAACATGTCCAATGAAATTAATAATCTTTCTAGAAGGGTAGAGTCCATTGAAACTTTGCAAGTCAGACAGTCTAGTGAGAGTGAGCATGCTAATGAAAATCATAGGGATCCTCCAAGACCAGTTCCTCGTAGGAACGCCACCAAAATCAACACCAGGGTCATCATGACTTTGATAATCCTAATGATAGTGAGCATTCCAATGATTCTTGTCAAAGACCGATTCACCCTTCAATATAATCGTAATCAAGGTTATGGTGAGTATGATGACCGGATAAGCAAGTTATGAGGCATATTAAGGTAGAAGCCCCAACTTTTGAGGGTCAACTTGACCCGTGGATCTTTGATAGATGGCTCCGTAACATGGATCAATTCTTTGGTTGGTATAATTTATCTGAGAATAAGAGGGTAAGATTTGCAAAGATGAAACTTAGAGGAACTACTAAGCTCTATTGGGAAAGTGTAGAGGAATCTTTTATCAGGAGAGGTCAACCCCCTATTACTAATTGGGTTGAAATGAAAGTTAAGTTAGAAGAGAAGTACCTGCCTCGTTCATATAGAGAAAATCTTTTGGATCAATGGAATAACTTGAGGCAAGGAGGCAAGTCTGCCAATGAATATGTGACACAATTTGATGAGTATAGAATGAGGTGTGCAGTTAGGGAGGATGAAGTAATGACCCTGAGTAAATTTCGAAAAGGCTTAAATGATGACCTTAAAAGGGAGGATGTGCTTAGAGGTGATTCCACCCTTGATGAAGCCTATACCTTAGTACAAAATTATGAATGACCACAAAAGCCAATGGACGAGGCGAAGAAGATAATCGTAGTATCCTTCTAAATCTCAACTAGAAGTAATAACTCAATATTAGGTGTTCCACCTCGTAAACTCAATCCTTTGGTTTCACATATACCTAGAGAGCGACAAGGGTATTCTTCATGAAGCGCCTAAGATAACTTCAAGAATTCGATGTTTTAAGTGTCGGGGTTTCGATCATGTTGCCTCTAGTTGCCCTAATAGGACTCTAATTATAAAGGGGCAAGAAGATAATTGTGATGATGAGATTTATGAACTCAATCCTGAAGATTTTCAGGATTTAAATGATGAGTCCAACTTGCTAGGAGGTGTTAGATCTATATCCCTTCAACGGGAGACAATCAGGTTAGGCGTTGTTAGATGTGCTTTAACAGAACCTAAAAGGATCGTTATTTTTACACTTACATTGAGTGTGGAGACAAAGGGTGTAAGATTATCATAGACAGCGGTAGTTGCATTAATGCAATTTTCTCGGGTAGTGTATCTCGTTTAGGCTTAAAATTTGTTCCACACCCTAAATCCTATAGTGTCTCATGGGTTAATGATACATCAATAGCAGTCAAAGAGATATGGGTTTTTCCCATAAAGATCTTGGACTATCATGATGAAATTTGGTGTGATGTCATTCTCATGGATGTAGGGCATGTCATTTTGGGTAGGCCTTGGTTGTATGATTTGGACGTTACAATCTTTGGGGATCAAATTCTTGCTCAGTTTATTTTCAAAGTAAGAAAATCCAACTCATTGGACTAACTCCAAGGTCTAATGATATTAGCCAAAAGAAGAGTGTGGTAAAAAAGGAAGGGCTTAACATAATAAGTCCTAAGGAATTTGATAAGAAAATTTGTGAGGAGTCTGTTGTGTTTGTTGTAGTAGCTAAGGAGAGTGTTGAAGACTTTTTAGAAGAGCCACCTGAAGAGGTAAAGGAAGTGTTGAAAGAATTTCTAGATATTTTCCCTTCTGACCTACCTGATACTTTACCCCTCATGCGTGATATTCAACACGCCATAGACTTTGTCCCTGGTGCTACGTTACCAAACTTGCCTCACTATAGGATGAACCCAAGTGAACATGTTGAATTGCAAAGGCAAGTATGTGAGTTGTTACAAAAGTGATTTATTCGAAAGAGTTTGAGTCCTTGTGCAATACCTGCATTGTTAACACCGAAAAAAAATGGATCATGGAATAAATCTCTCGGTGAGGCAAATTTCTTCGGTGATCCATCTTTCTTCGGTGTTAACAATGCAGGTACTGTAAAAGGACTCAAACTCTCTCAAATAAATCCCTTTTGTAACAACTCACATACTTGCCTTTGCAACTCAGCATGTTCACTTGGGTTCATCCTATTGTGAGGCAAGTTTGGTAACGTAGCACCAAGGACAAAGTCTATGGCGTGTTGAATATCACGCATGGGGGGTAAAGTATTAGGTAGGTATGAAGGGAAAACATCTAGAAATTCTTTCAACACTTCCTTTACCTCTTCAGGTGGCTCTTCTAAAAAGTCTTCTACACTCTCCTTAGCTACTACAACAAACACAACAGACTTCTCACAAATTTCCTTATCGAATTCCTTAGGACTTATTATGTTAAGACCTCCTTTTTTTACTGCACTCTTCTTTTGGTTAATATCATTAGACCTCGGAGGTAGTCCAATGAGTTGGATTTTCTTAACTTCAAAATAAAATGAGCAAGAATTTGATCGCCCAAAGATTGTAACGTCCAAATCATGTAACCAAGGCCTCCCCAAAATGACATGCCCTACATCTATGGGAATGACATCACTACCAAATTTCTTCATGATAGTCCAAGATCTTTATGGGAAAAACACATCTCTCTTTGACTGCTATTGATGTATCATTAACCCATGACACACTATAGGGTTTAGGGTGTGGAACAGATTTTAGGCCTAAACGGGATACACTACCCGAGGAAATTGCATTGATGCAACTACCGTTGTCTATGATAATCTTACACCCTTTGTCTCCACACTCAATATAAGTGAAAAAAATAGCAGTCCTTCTCCAATCCTCGGTCCCTTTAAGTTATGTTAAAGCATATCTAACAACGCCTAACCTGATTGTCTCCCGTTGAAGGGATATAGATCTAACACATCCTAGCAAGTTGGACTCATCCTCCTCATCATTTAAGTCCTGAAAATCTTCAGGATTGAGTTCATAAATCTCATCATCACAATTATCTTCTTGCCCCTTGATAATTAGAGTCCTATTAGGGCAACTAGAGGCAACATGACCGAAACCCTGACAGTTAAAACACTGAATTCTTAAAATTATCTTAGGCGCTTAATGAAGAATATCCTTACCCTTGTCGTCTCTAGGTATCTGTGACACCAAAGGATTGGGTTTACGAGGTGCGACACCTAATATTGAGTTATTACTTCCTAGTTGAGATTTAGAAGGGATACTACGATTATCTTCTTCGCCTCGTCCATTGGCTTTTGTGGTCATTCATAATTTTGTACCAAGGTATAGGCTTCATCAAGGGTGGAAACACCTCTAAGTACAACCTCCTTCTAAGGTCATCATTTAAACCTTTCGAAATTTACTCGGGTCATTACTTCATCCTCCCTAATCGCACACCTCATTCAGTACTCATCAAATTGTGCTACATATTCATTGGCAGACTTGCCTCCTTGCCTCAAGTTATTCCATTGATCCAAAAGATTTCTCTATACTGAACGAGGCAAGTACTTCTTCTAACTTACCTTTCATTTCAACCCAATCAATAATAGGGGTTGACATCTTCCGATCAAAGATTCCTCTACACTTTCCCAATAGAGCTGAGTAGTTCCTCTAAGTTTCATCTTTGCAAATCTTACCCTCTTATTCTCAGATAAATTATACCAACCAAAGAATTGATCCATGTTACGGAGCCATCTATCAAAGATCCACGGGTCAAGTTGACCCTCAAAAGTTGGGGCTTCTACCTTAATATGCCTCATAACTTGCTTATCCGAGTCATCATACTCACCATAACCTTGATTACGATTATATTGAAGGGTGAATCGGTCTTTGACAATGAATCATTGGAATGCTCACTATCATTAGAATCATCAAAGTCATGATGACCCTGGTGTTGATTATGGTGGCGGTTCCTACGAGGAACTGGTCTTGGAGGATCCCTATGATTTTCAGTAGCATGCTCACTCTCACTAGACTGTCTTACTTGCAAAGTTTCAATGGACTATACCCTTCCAGAAAGATTATTAATTTGATTGGACATGTTACTCATTTATGCTCGTATAAGATGTAATTGTTCCTGAATATCTCTAAGAGCATCACTAGAGTTTGGATCCATGGTAGCTATGACTTCTAGATTGTGTACTAGACGACCACTACGTAAATGCATGCAAAACTAGTCCTAAAACTGAGATCACAAATAATTCTTGCAAGTAAAACGTAAAATAAAATTAAAGCTAATATACGTATAATTATTTTAATATATTAATTGGAGACTAAGTAATAACAGATTAAACCAGAAAAATTCGCAAGCACGCAATGTAAGTCCTCCTAGATGCATACAAGTAATTCAAACACAATGTTTTGGTTTTAACATAAATTTAACCAAGCTCCCAAATTAATAAAAAGGATTAAGTACTCAAGGTCAATAAAGAAGCTCGGAATTAAGGTAATTAAATGTGTGAATTGAATTTTGTAATTTATTTAGGGTAAGCACAAGGAATAATATTGATGTTAAGCTTAATCAACAAGTGTAAAAATATACCAGGAACGATATTCAATGGTAAAAAAATTCTGACTGGGGTGATGTGGCAGTGGCTGATGACGTGGTGGTTGCTAGGATCGATGTGGCCGCTAACGTGGCGATGACGCGCCATCGACTCGAGCCTGTCGCTAGTAGTCGACGTGGTCGCGACATGGAGATGACGCTGCTGTCGACTCGGCTGCTAGGGCTAACGTGGTTGTTTGGCGTGGAGATGGCGCACTCGCCGACTCACCGATAGGATCGACGTGGCGGAGTTGCTTTAAAATCACTTTCTTCTCCTTCTGCCGCCTGCCTTCTTCTACTGTCATATGCATGTCTCTTCACTCCTGGACGACGATGGGTGTCGTGCTTCTGCTTGGTCCTGGCGATGCAAAGGAAGTGTTGCGGTGCCGCTGCTGGACGGAGAGGGCACTGTGGGTGCGTTGATGCCTGTAAACGGTGGCAGATGGGTTGTTGCTGACGTCGTGGATGGTGTTGCTTCTGCTGGAGTGTGAACCGGTGGTGGTTTTGTCGCTGTTGGCTGCTGATCCGTGGCTGTTATGACAGTCGCTGTGTTTGGGCTGTGATCGGCATTGATGTGTGGCCGATTGTTCTGCGGGACTGATGTAGTAGTGGGTCTGCTGCGGATGGTGATGGATCTTGCCACGCCACGTGTGGTGATGGAGGCGTCATTGCTCTATGTGGTGTTGCTATCTTCACTGGAAATTTCGTGAAGAACAATTTTTTCGGATCGAGTACACCTTTTTTCTTTTCAATCTTAACAGTAGAGAATTTTTTCCACGGATCGAGTATTTTCTTTTTTCAATCGAACAGTAGAATTTTTTTTGAATCAAACCCAATCTAAATTCTGGATTATTTAATTGTGAGAACAATTAAAACTCATGCTCTGATACCAAATCTGATGCGGTACGCGATGAACAATATAAAGTAAACAATAAAAGAAGAACAAAGTTTTAGAGAAAAAGCTAGAAAAGAAAGAAGCAAAGATTAGAGAGAAGCTTAAGAAGGGAGAAAAGGGGATTGGAGGATTTGCAAAGTCTGCATTTTAATTCATATTCATCAAAAATGCCTCCAAAGTGACATAAGGGCATATAAATAGCAAAACCTTAAAACATATAGTTATTGGGCTCGGCCCATCAGATAAAAATGTTTACATCAATAATTCCAAATAAATAAAAGACAATGAAATGGGTTCAAATGGGCTTAGTCTCCCAACCAAAGCGTAACAGGTTGGGTCGTCCTGCGTCGTCATCCATATACTCGAGTAATTTGCGGTGTGGGTCTGGTGTCCCCACCAATGTGAAGAATGCCTTTCTTCATGGGGATCTAAGTGAGGACATCTACATGCAGCCTCCTGTTGGTTTGTTCTCCAAACCTACTTCAACTGTGTGTAAATTGCGTCGTTCATTGTATGGGCTCAAACAGGCTCCCAGGACATGGTATGCTAAATTTGCCTATACTCTTCTTGATTTCGAGTTTATTAAGAGTAAATACGATGCCTCTTTGTTCTTGCGTAGTACTGTTGGTGTTGTGTTTGTCCTAGTTTATGTGGATGATATAGTAATCACAGGGACTGATTTGAGCCTAATTCAGCACCTAAAGCAACATTTACAGAAGTCTTTTCACACGAAAGAGCTGGGTATTCTTGCATATTTCCTTGGTCTGGAAATTCAGACTGACACACATGGAATCTTCCTATCACGGCATAATTATGCCATGGATTTGGTGGCTGCAGTTGGTCTCCAGGACCTATCACCACTAGACACACCTATGGAGATCAATGTAGAGTTTCGAAAGGATGAGGGGGAATTGTTACAGGATCCTACGGTATATAGAACACTTGTGGGGAGTTTGATTTATCTTACAAACACTAGGCCTGATCTTTCTTATGCAGTACAACAGGTTAGTCAATTCATGGCCTCTACTAGGCATCTTCACATGGCAGCTGTTAAGAAAATTATTAGATATGTAAAGGGCACACTTCAAATAGGGTTGTGCTATCCTGCTGGAACTACCTCTACACTACATGCCTATAGTGATGTTGATTATGCTGGATGCTCGGACACTCGAAGATCTACTACAGGGTGATGTATGTTTCTTGGCCCTGCTCTCATTTCTTGGAAGAGCAAGAAACAAGACCAGGTGTCTAAATCATCTACTGAATCTGAATACAGAGCTATGTCACAAGCTTGTTCAGAAATCCTTTGGTTACAGGGACTACTTACTGAGCTAGGGTTTCGGCAAGACACTCTTACTCCTCTCTATGGAGATAATACCAGTGCAATACATCTTACAATCAATCCTATTTTTCATGAGAGAACCAAGCACATTGAAGTGGATTGTCACTTCATTTGGGATGCATTTGAAGATAGGGTTATTCCTCTTCCACACGTGACCAGCACACTTCAAGTGGCTGATATCTTTACTAAGACACTCACTAGACAGCGTCATCAATTTCTTGTGGACAAATTGATGTTGCTGGACAAACCAGCATCAATTTGCGGGGGGGTGTCAGTAGAAGGAAAGAAGGAAAGAGACAGCAGACAGTAGAATACAATTAATAAGAAAGATTCTACATTAGTGTAGGCTGTAAATATCAAATATAAGCAGTAAATAGGAAGATTTCAGTTACCATAAAACAGCCCCCTAGATCTAGCTTACCATATATAAAAGATGTTGTAATTAATGTAAATGTAGGCTATATGTATGCAATGAGAATCCAGAGAAAGGTATTCAAACCATTTCTGACAACCTTGAAGACCAAGTGTGGAAAATGTTGTTAGAAAGTAATATGAATCATATTTTGGGACCTCATTCATTAGTTTAATCTTTTAGGTGAGATGATTCCTTAACATGGTATCCAATCCTTCTTGACCTAGCGGTCACGAGTTAAAATCTCACCTCTCATTCTATTTAATAAAAATCAAGCACAAGATAATGTCAACTTGTGCAAGTTTCAACGAGATTTTACTTGAGAGGGGGTGTTGGAGAGTAATATTAATCATATTTTGGAACCTCGCCTATTAGCTTAAGCTTTTAGGTGAGATGATTCCTTAACAAATGCACTCACAATCATTTCTTGTACCTTCTCTCTGATTAAGATATTTGTTGGAGGTTGTGTGATAGATGGCACAGAAGACATAACACTAGTAACAGCAGTTGTAGAGTTTGTTGTGGGATAATTCTTTTTGAATCGTGGAGGTTGAATAGAACACTCCTTAATAATATTTTTGGTTGTTTGCAGTAATTGCAGACTTTGTTTGGACAATGTGGTGCAATATGTCATATTTCTTATAGCTATAGCACTGTTTTTCCTCATCTCATATTCCTTCCCTTTGTTGTAGGCAGCATAAGCAACAAGAACTCTTTTGTTGTTCCATAATGTTTTGAGTATGAAGTCATTCTTCACGTAAGAGCTTTTGAGTATGAAGTCATTCTTCACGCAAGAGCTCTCCAAAACAAACATCCAAAGATGGGGCAGGATCTCAATTTACTAAAAAGGCATGAACTGGTTCATATTCAAATCTCAATTTTATTAGAAATTGATCTATTTGGCTGCTCTAATGGACTTGCACTGCCAATACCCCTTCTGCAAACATGTTAGCTGTAACAAGATTTGAATAATCATTCCACAATTCCAAGAATCCTGGGCATTACTCTTGGATAGAGAGATCTCCTTTAGTATAGTTTGCAATGGCCAACTCAAGCTGAAATTTTCCAGCATTGTTATCCTGGTTATAGACTTGTATGAGATGATCCCACATAGCCTTTGCTGATCTATGAGGTTGCAAGAACAAGATTAGATATGGCTCCACGGAACTAAGGATCCAGGACATGATTTGTGCATCCTTTGTTGCCCATACTGCCTTTGCACTTGTTGATCCTTCAACAGCTAAGTCTCCCTTTTCACTATCATCCACATGACTCCTTTCCTGAAAGATCTCCATTTGAAATGCCCAAGCAACATAAATTTTACCAATAAATCTGACACATTATTTGCCTTCTTCATAAAGCTAAGACTCTAAACAATTGAGTTTTTAAGAATTCTAAGACAAAGAGGCTCTAATACCATAACAGAAATGGTTTGAATGTCTTTCTCTTGTGATTAACCTCTCATATATAGTGTAGAATACATTAATTACAGCATAATTCTATATATGTTCAACTAGATCTAAAGAGTTGTTTATGGTAATAGAAATCTTCCTATTTACTACTTATATTTAGTGATTACATCCGGCTTTAATTCAGTATCATTTTGAATGTCCTATTAACTATATTGCATTGTTGTTTCTTTATTGACAGTTTGGTGTTATATTTTCAATCAATCAACCAAGGTTCAAGTATTAAAATACCAACAGCGACGAGAAGTAAAATTTCAAGGAAAAAAAACTCCAACCTACTTGGCCCTGTCCATGCTTAAAAATAGATAAACTAAATGCAGTAACAGTGTATCTTTATTTGCATTTCTATATTCCCAGTCAATACTCCAAATAATAATTTGAAATCAAGTTTCTTGACAGGATGATTGGAAACCCATGCTTTATGATGCTTTCAATTAATTTCGAAAACAAAGTAATTTCTTTGTTTGGTAGGCTGGATTTGCCTATTGAACTCTACTCTTAAATTCATGCCAATTATAAATCTGATCGGTATAGTTCAGATTTGCCAAAAATCCCAGCAGCAACGATCATATCATCCTTTTTAGCTTTATTTCAATACAAAAGATAGCTTTACTCTCTACATGTCAAATGTAGAGATCAAAATATAAATCCAATTAAAGCACTTCAAAATTCATACAGAACAAGAGAATACATGATAACTTTCAATACAACTCCATTGATGAATTGGTTCCAAAGAAGTTATAGCCCATTTTCATTTACTTTTCATCATCATTTTAACAATGTTATGCATGATAGGTCAATAAGTCGCTAGAAAATTTACCAGTTTTCAATTCACTAAAAATTTTAAAATGACAAAACAGTTATATAAGCAAATTTTACGGTTCCTTGATTTGAGGTATATATAAGCATGAAGCCTGCTTTGCTACAAACCCAAAACAGCAAGACCACCTCCAAAACACTTCACACTAGAGGCATTTGATTGAACTAATCAATAAAACTATATATATATATATATGAATGCAGAAAGGAAACCATTTGGATCTATCGGATCAGAAATCATAAATTGGGTGGGTTGAAGGGGGAGGGGACGGGAACTTGATATAAGTTCCCGGAAAGAACTCACCGTCTTCCCTGATGCACAATTTACTGTAATATCTTCACCATTAACTTCCACAACTTCCCCATCCATCCATGCTTCCTCAGGATCCTCCACCCAAACAAAAGATCCAACAATTGAACAGCCTTGATCAGCCTGTGTGGCCTGCCAGTTCATCAATACATCAATCAGAGTAAGTAAAGCACTAAAGTCTCATCTATGACCATGATGAAGCATTTAAAAAAAATAGCATCCACACAAACACGGAAGGGGTGGCAGCAAGTATCGCTGCTGCTAAGAACAGAATCTCATAAACAAAATATTATCCAGCTCAACTGACCATCATCAAGTTACACAATCCATACATTTATATCAGTTACGAATTCTGGCTACAGCCCTTGAAACATATGACCACATGTTCCAAATCACGAGTTCAAAGAGTACTTACCGCATGTTTCAATTCTTAAGTTCCAAAAACTAATTTCGGTAAGTCCAAATGTTGATTTGATCGCCAGTTTCATTAGTTTCTAACACTGTCCAAAGAGTTAATTGGCCTCTGGGCAGGACTATGGGTAGAATAACACTCTGCACACATTATCTACTCTCTAGACAGTGCACGACACTTAATGCGATAAAAACTAAACTCTGAGTACTTCTAGAACATTTACAAAATCCATTCAATAATTCACCATCTATCAAGAAGAAATAATTAAGCAATATTGTCGAGAAAGGAGATACCATTATTGAGAGAAGAGAAGGGAAATGATCAGATATGGGTCGTGAGCAATGGAAACCCTAGATTCCTCCCTCAGCAAACAATGCCAGTGAAACCATAAACCAATTCTTCAATTGCAACAAAATGCCGTGACGACAAGATCCCAAATATCTTCTACCAGCCCTGTCCTGGATGAGTTATAATCCCCTCTCTCTACAAATGCAACAGCTTCATCGATTATTTTAAGACAGCAGGAAACCTTTTTTCATCGAGAGAAAATAGTTGAAAGGAAGAAGAAGAGGGTGAGGGAGGTCACGTGAGTTGCACACCACAATGGTGTAGACCTTAAACCACAAACAAAACAAAAATTAAACTAAGAAATCCCCTTATTATTTTTATTGTTATTATCCTTCTCTTCTTTCCCTTCTCTTTCCTTTACTCCTCCTCTTGCTTTCTCTGTTCGCTGTTTTGTGTGCCTTGAAGTTTTTCCTGTCAAACGCATAACTCAACAACGTGAGCTCGGACTTTCAGGCAGCAGCGGCAGCTGTTGTTGTTTTTTCCCTGCCCCTGGATTTGCCCATATTTTATTTATTTATTATGTTAACGTTAATATCCCAATTAATGTCACGAATCTTTAAATTAATAATAATATAAGTTTTCAATTATATTTAGTCTCAAATTCTTTTTAAAAATATATTAAAATGATATTTTTACACGGTATAAAAATAATCTTAAAAAAGCTAAAAGAAATAATTTAAAATAAAAACTAAAAATATTTTTTTTCTTTTCAAAAATACTTTTTAAAACTCATGGGAAACACCTCTTAGTGCCTGTTTGGCATTACGATCGAAATGGAAGTGCGATCGATAAGTAGTTGTGTGGTGTTTGGTAATGAAATAAGCAGAAGAAAATTGCAATGGGTCTCGCCACAAAAATGATCGAAAACTGTGTTTCGTAATAAGCAGAAGATTCATACTTTTCCTGCGATCGATTTGCAATGCGTGAAGGCACTACAATGGTTGCTTCTTGCAGTCACGACCAAATGGGCAACAACTACAGACAGTCATGGAATGCAAGAAGCCACGACCACAGGACAAATGGACATGAAGACAGTCATGGATGGCACAACCAAGAAGATGATGGTAATACAGTGACTGCTTCACAACTAAACGACCACGAGGAAGAAGACAGTCATGGATCACCAGAAGCTCTCTCTCTCTCTCTCCGAAACAACCATGGATGCAACAACCTTTCAACGTTGTCGCCGGCCACCACGGGCCACCATTTCCGACACCACCACCACATGAAGAACCATCCCGACGTCCTCTACCCATCGGCATCACCCATTGAAGCTCTCGTCGTGGTTGGTCAGACGATATTGTGCACCTGAATTAATTCACACGCACAGTAACGCAACACTATCCACGTGAAGAAGACGTGAATCGTGCAGCGCACCGTTTCACGTCTCCCTTTTTAAAGTAGGACTCGGGCTGGGCCTGCACTCGGCCCAGCCCCAGTCCAGTAATGTTGGGATTTGGCCCAATTTGGTTGGATCTGCTCTCGGCCCAGTTTGTTTTTAAAAAAGATATATATAAAAAAAATATGTAGATACAAATTAGTCCTGGTGAAAGGGAAATATTTGTTTGTAATGAAATTGCAAATAGTTTGATGGGAGAATAAAAACAAATATATGTTTTTTTTCATGAATTATTAATTATATTTTATTGTTATAATTATTAATCTACAAAAATTTAAAAACAATTTATGTGTGTGTGTTTTAAAGTAATTTTACAAGTTGACAGCAATACAAAAAACATGATAACCAAACACGAAATTGTTTTTTTATCAACCTCAAACTCAACCACAGTTTTAATGAAAACACTTCACTATTTATTTTGAAGCGTAGTCAAAATGTTTTTTTATGAAACTATTTTTTTTTTAAAGCTCAACCACAAAAATAAAAACAATATCAAACACACCTTTAGATGTGGAGATGGTGGCGCCGTTGTTTTTTGGATGGGCATGACACAAAATTATCCTCCATTTTTTTTTGTTTTATTTCAAGTGCCTGTGTATGGACGAGGGCTTGTTTACAATGTTGATTCTGTTGATTTCAAGTATTTTTATTTAAAATATGTTAAAATAATATATATTTTTAAATTAAATGATAATATAAAAAAATCAAAAACACTTTTTAAACGCTACTTTTATCCGTTTAAACGTTTGTTTGTTTTTATATTTTAAAAAAAAACTATACTTAAAATCCATTTTTATTAGAGAAAGAGAGTTGTGACTTGTACTCTTGTGTCCACTTACAAATCAAATCTTGCAGTTTTCAGGAGACTATGAAAGTTTATTAGCATTTCCAGTATTTTTTATTAATATGAGTGTTCAGATCAGTTTATATGTATCTCGACTAATCCTATAGATTCTGAAGTTAATGAACATATACGTTTTTTTTTATGATCATCATATTAACATTCATATCAGGGAAAGTAAACCTTTTAGTGTCAACCATTGAACCATCACTAGATGAACATGAGAGAAGTTTGAGAACATAGTATCGTGGGTTTATTTTATCATGTATTCACACTACATTTAAAAACATTTTATGGAGCGTGTTTGCTTTTTTAAAAATAAAAATGATCATTTTAACATGTAAATATTAAAAATATCAATTTGTAATTTTATTTTGTATAAACATGTTTTTTTTTATAAATATCTACATTAGATCATGGTTGTTAAAATCACGATTTTGACACAAAACGGAAGGGGCTTCGGAAACTCGGATCATAAAATTGGATCGTAAAATCATACCTGAATTTTTCCGTACAAAAATCATAAAATCACAGTTAAAATCATGTAGGTAGAAAAATCATAAAATTATAAGTAAAATATTTTCGAATACAATACAGCATAATTATGGTCATAAAACTTCATTAGTTAAGGTTCATATATACTTCAAAATAACTTAAAAATACATTACAAAACAATTATGTCCATAGAATTTCATTACGTAAAAACTAACAATTTTAAAATAAATATTTTGCTGATGTGCTATATAAATTAAAATCAGTCTCATGACCGTCATTTTTCTCGTTATTTTTAATACATTTATCAAAAGCATTATTATTGAAAGGATTATCAGAACCAATACTGGTACCAACACCGACATTACTAGTATAGTATTACTAGCTCCAACTCCAACAAATTATTTCGACATTAGGACATGAAAATGATTTAAAAAACATCCAATTTTTTTTAATTTAAAGTAAAACAAAAATAAATATAAAATTTAAAGTTAATTTACTGATTTTCAAGAGTGATTCCATGATACACACACACACACAATTTGTCCAGCAGAAATTCTAGACAAATTGATTTGTCCGATCAACAAAGCATTGCCCCACTTTGAACTTCAGTTTAAATATGTGGGACAATGCAATTTGTCCCACTTTGAACTTCAATTTAAATATTTTCACTCTTTAGTCTTTAATGTTGTTCATTTGAAGAGGCAACTTTAAAATGCAAAATTTTGAAGCGGTAGTCTTAATATTTAAGGATCATAGAATCGGACCGGATGATTGATCCGGTCTGATTTTATGATTTTAAATGACTTTGATTGAGTTTGATCAAAATCATTTTTTCTACCCGAGTTGACAAAGTTTGATGAGTTGACTTGTAAAATCGAACAATTTTACGAGTCAACTTGTGATTTTGACAACCATGCACTAGATAAATGTTTAATATAACATAGTACATCACATTTAGCATGAACATTGATTGTCATGTAAGTAAGCTTTTGTTTGGTATTGTGGTCCAAATGAAGGTTAGAGTTTTATTTTTTTTTCTTCTCAAATTTATATTGTTTGATGTTTTGAAGAAAAAATTAATTTTTAAAAATAAAAAATATTTTTTTTTAAATAAAAAATAATCACTACCATACTTTCATAAACAATTACATTTGAGCGTGGACAATAATGAACTTCTGGTAATTGTTACCAATATCTAGACAAGGCTTTATCAGAAAACAGGGGGGACTCTTCGGTTTCTCTTCAAGGATTTGGGCCCACAATTATTGCCCTGTGCTAATTACCAAGTCAGCCATCCGGCCCAACACCAGGATCAACGGCATGGATCTATTCTATTGAAATGGGCCCTGATTAATTCATAATCATCAGCCTCCGGTAAATCCGGAAGAACTGTTTTTTCGCGCTTGGGCACGTCACTTTTTGATGAGAGATCACCGTTTCTCTTAACGAAGTTGCAATCAACGGTACAAATTCAACGAGCAGGTTCCTGTACAAATATTGCCGTTAGATGAGAAGAAAGCAGCATCGTATCGGGTGGTTGACTATTAACTGTTTGTTATTATAGTATAGATTATTTTTTATTTTAAAAAATTTATGTGTAACATTAGTTTATCAAAATACCTGAAAATATCAATAAACTTAATTTAAATAAAAAAATCATTTTTTAAATATAATTATAAAGTCATATTCCTTCGGACAACGTAGGAAAGATAAAATTAAAGGCCCGCTCCTTTACGTTTCATCTACGGTTAGAAAAAAAAAGTGATGGCCCATGCCTCACGTGCAATATGAAAGGTATCATTTAATGGCTAAAATTCATGTGTGGTCCATACAAAAGAATATTTTTTTTAATTATGGAGCCCAAAAAGTGTAGATGATAACATGATTTATTTTTTTAATTGCATGCTGAAATGAAAATATGTGTTTAAAGAATATATATTATTTTAATATATTTTCAAGTAAATGTTAAAAAATAATGTTTATTACAATTTCAAACTACCAAACACGATTTTTAAAATCATGTTTAGGATATTCTCAATACATATATTAATGATTTCTTTATATATTTTTTAAAATTATTTTTGTACAGAAATATATATATATATATATATATATAATATTTTTTATTTTCTAAAAAAATATTTTTTATACTAGGACACCAAAACAATTTAAAATAAAAAAATAATTTAAAATAAAAGCTTTCAAATTCTTTTAAATCTCTTTTGGATCACAATCTCAAGAGTCAGTGAGCTATATCGACTAGGGGTGAGCAAATCGAACCAAATAACCAAAAAAACCAAAAAACCCCTGAAAAAACGGAATTGAAAAACAAACCGATTACAAAATTGTAAAAAACCGTCTGGTGCGGTTCGATATCGGTTTTGTATGGACAAGACCGATTGAGCCGAACCAAACCGGTTCGGTTCAGTTTACTCACCCTACTATAAATACAAACTTACAAAACCCTACTACTTTACCGTTCCGCCTCCTCTCGCCTCTCGGCTCTCTCGGCCTCTGACATATCGGCTCCAGTCCAATCTCTCCTCACCTCAGACCTCAGTCCTCACGCCTCCCTCTGCCTCTCGCCTCTCTCGGACATAGCAACTGTTCAAGCACTTGTTTGTTGTCAAAATTGGTTACATCATGAAGCAATCCCAATCGACATTACAACCTTGATAGATGATTATGAAAAATATGAAAATCTTGAATCAGGTTATTCTTTTTATACATTTGTATTTTTATTTTATTAAATAATAATCAACTTATTTGCAACCTAGCATTTCTATTATTTTTTTTGTAGATTTTGGTAGAAAGTTAAATCTAGCGACGGATGATAATTAGTTGAAGACCAATTGTATTTCTTGAAGTTTTTTATGTTAATGTTTCTTGTTTTTTTAAGCCCTTTTTGAAGGCATTTTCTGTAATTTAAATTTAAATTTGTGCATTTGTGTAGTTTTAATTATCTCTCATCATGCTAAATTACACAAAACAAAATTATGTTAATAAACACTATATCAACAATTTAATAAATTAATATTTGTATTTGTTGCAAAACAAAATTTAAAAATGCTTCGGGTTCTTGTACAAAAATAGTTTTTCAAGCTTATCAAAAAATTTATTAGAAAGCCCATGAGAAGGCCCAAAAACAAATTCGGTTTTATGAATTTTTTAACCAAAAAAACCGAACCGAACTGAAAGTGACCGGTTTTGAATAAATTCGGTTCGGTTTAGGTTTTTTTTTTTAAAAAATTTCGGTTTAATTACTATTTTGATAAAAAAAACCGAACCGAAAATGCTCAGTCCGTGTGGCATTACTCTTTCCTCTCTTTTTTCTTCTTTTTTTTTTTTCCTTTCCCGACTTTCTCTGTCCTTTCCATTTTTTAAAGGGTTTCAGTTTCTATTCCCTGTATCTCTGTCCTCGCAGAATGAGTTGACTTGCCAGTAGCACACAGAACTCTCTCTCCCAACTCGCCCACTCGCTCGCTCGCTCGCTCACTCTCCCCCACGTTTATAGCAAACTCAATAATTCAAAGCGGAGGTAGTCTCTTCTGGTACACAGATCACGGAGCCATGAGGTCCATTTGCCACAGCAGTCGCTGCATGCAGAAGCAGACAAAATCACGAAGGCACATGGAGCTCGCTCCTTTTCGAGCTCGGTGGCAAAGAGCCGTAGTTAATGAAAACGGGGCCTACTTCCCTGCAATCATTTCTCCGGTATGTGTCAAATTCCAAGCACTGCGCCACCGCAGCAAGTCTCTTTCAGGCAGGGAATCCGAAGATGTGTCACCAAAGTGTATTTGTACTCGTATAATTATGTCGACGAGCAAGGACAAGGAAACCCTAGCTAGCTAATTTGGCGCCACAATTATCAGCTCTCCACTGCCATCATACATTGTCCGCCGTACTGGTCTGATAAGGCTGGCTGTTCAGCCCTGACATGTTTAACCATGCTCGATCTTGGAAGATACCTGATTTGTTTTCTTGGAAGGAGAAATTGTTTGTTTGAAGAGAAAACTGCACAATGAAGGGCTGATTTGTAGAAATTGAATGCAGAATGTCGTCGTTTAAGGAATTGTATATGGCGACTGGTTGGCAAGGTTGTCAAAAACGCGATTTTGACATGAAATGGAAGAGGATTTGAAAAATAAGATTGTAAGATCGTACCCGAATTTGTCCGTACAAAAATCGTAAAATCACGGTTAAAATCGTGTGAGGAGAAAAATTGTAAAATCGTATGTAAAATATTTTCGAATACAATATAACATAATCATGGCCATAAAACTTCATTAGTTAAGGTTTTTTTTGTTGAATAGTGTATATATGGTTTTTTTGTTGATGTGTTCTCCAATGGTAAAAGCTATTTTGGAAAACCATTTTTTATCTTATTTTAAATAAAATTCAATTATTATATATATATATATATATTAATTATGCAATTAATTATATAATTAATAGGAGTAAGTTATATAATTAAATAATTACTTTTAAAAAACTCTCCAACAATAAAATTATTTTTTAAATTATATTATTATTATTATATAACTTATTTCCCAATAAGTTATTAATTATTATTATTATTATTATAACACACAGTTCAGAAGAGAATTGACTTATTTCAGAGACTCGATCCTTTTCTTCATGGTGGATTTGATAGCATGGAAATAGATAGGGATAAGAATAATGATTTATTTCAAATAAAATCATGCTGCCAACCACATTTCTCTATGAAATAACCATTTATTTCTTTTCCAAAACAAGAATCATTGTGGCAAGTCACACACACACAACGTATTGTTGTTGTTGTTGTTATTATTATTATTATTATTACACACACACCCCATAAACATACCCAACCCTAATTCCCTTACTTTGCCCCCCACACATCTCCCTTTCCTTGTGTCGTCGCTGCTCATCTCCCTCTCTTTTTTGTGCTCATCTCGCTCCCTTTCTTGTGCATTTGCTTGTGCTGTTGAACTGAGAACTAGCGATTTGAGGGATTTTGTGTTGAGAAGAGAAGAGAAGATTTTGGGGGTGAGAGATGATGATTTAGGGTTCTTGGTTGAGAAGACAAGAGAGGATTTTGACCCGCCACCAAATCCCTTGAACTCGTAAGATCGGACCGATCCGGTCCGATTTTACTAGTCAACCCGATTTTGACCGGTTTCCGGTCGAACCAGGTTTGCTGAGCCAACTCGCAAACTCGTACGAGTTTGGAAGTTGACTCGCGAGTTTGATTACCTTGTTGGCTGGTGATAATGTGCTCACTACGTATAAAGTTATTAAACCTCACCTGTTCAGTTGGATTGATTTGAAATTTGACTTATTCTGCTTTATCACTTTAAGAAACTCTTTGGGAGGATGGTTGTATCGCTGTTTCCTTATAATTTGTTTTTAAATAAAAAAATTACTGTTTTTAAATCATTTTAATGTGCTGATGTCAAAAATAATTATTAAAAATAAAAAAAATATTATTTTGATGTATTTCTAAATAAAAAGCACTTTCAAAAGCAACTGCAACTGCCCTCCCAAACAAGCTCTAAGAGTGATTGTTTAGTGTGTTAGAAGTTGTTTTTTAATATGTTTTTCAATATATATTTTTAAGCAAAAAAAATATTCCAGAAAAATATCCTTTGCATTATAATACTAAACATGCAATTAATTTTAATTAACACAAAAAATAATCCAAAAATACATCATAAAACATTTGAAAATAGGGGAGAGGTCTACAAAGGAAAATTAATGAATTATTCATTTTCATTTCAATGAATATAGGACCAACTCCAACGGGGTGGAGTTAAGTGGTTCGGCTCTAGGTTTATTTTCTAGAAGTTATCGGTTTGAGTTTTATAATTTTTAAAATAATTAATAATTAATCTTTTAATTTATAAAATTAGTTAAAATGTAGGACCCCCTTAAGATGGCATCATGAATGTTAGGAATTGGATTCTGAAATCTATGAAAATACTTTTCTGGTGTCTCTTGTCTCATCTAATTTTATATAAATTGGACATCAGGCATAATTCACGGAGCCTATTTAGCACTACCAACTACATAATTCAACGAGAGCTCTCGGAGCCTATCTAAAACAAACGGAGGCTTTGACGAAACCATAAAAATATTATTTTTCATTAATTTCTAAACAAGCCTGGCAAATAGAATCTTATACAACATTTCATCATGTATTTATAGTTTTTTTATTAAGTGGAATGGCTTTGACTTAATTATTTGACTAGGGGAGTATTTGGGAAATTATTTGAAAAATGTTATTGAAAAAATTTTAAATTTATTTTTTTAAATTAATTTTTTAGATAATTTTGAGGTGAAAAGGTTAAAAATAAATATTTAAAAAATAAAAAATATATTATTTTAATATATTTCTAAATAAAAATATTAAAAAAAAACAAATTAAAAATAAAAACACCGGATATTGCTGTCCGAGCTAAAATACTGCCAAAAAGTGGGATTTGATTGCATTGGCAGGTTCAATTCATTGATGGAGGGAGGAGCCTCTGGTGTAAGGGGATTTATATCTTTCACATCCCCTCTTTCTAGCTCAACCCCCACATTATCTTTACCAGACAAAATTATATAGCAATAAAAGAACTGGCAGTGGGAGCACTGAGCAGCGAGTCAGGCAAAGAAAACACGCCATGGATTGTTTTGTCGGCAAGAAAAAGGGCAGCCAGCGCGAGAAAGGTCTGGGAGGGTTGACGGAGAAGGTACGGCTTTTCCAGGAGGAAATGAAAGCAATAATGTACGAGAGAGAGAAAGAGACCAGAGCTTATGAGAGAGACATGGTGGTTTTTGCATTCAAGGAAGCAGAGTGGAAGCAGGAGAGGAAGAAGCTTAAAGAGGAACTGAAGAGATTGAGAAAGGGAGTGGAAGAGAGAGATGAGAGGATTAGGGTTTTGGAAGACAGGTCAGGAGAAGAGAAGAGTGAAAAAAATGGAGGATTCTTGGCGACTCCTGCCTTCCTGGTGGAGCAAATGAGGGAGGAGAGAGCGTGGCGCGACGAGGCTGTGGATAAGTGGAAGAAGCTTTATCTCGCCATCAAGGCCGAGCTTGATGATCTCATTCAGAAGACTCACCGTGGTGCACCTCTCTCCTCTTTCGCACTCGCACGCACACCCACACACACTCACGCTTGCTCATGCACACATATGATAATATCGGTGGCGGTGGTGCACTATTAGGTTTTGATTTAATGACCAATCTTGCGTTTTCATTGAAATTCAGTGATTTAATGATGAATTTTGCTATTTTATTTAAGTTCAGTTTGTGTCGATGCCGGCATTTTACACAGCCTCTGCACGATTGCATGCATCATGTTTCATCTTGGAAATTCACAAACATCACTATTGGACACTGGCAAACCCTCTAGATTCCCTTTATTTAATGTAATTTTCTCATCTTCCATGTCAGAGGGATTCATGAGGGGGTATCTTCTTCTTATTCGTGCTTCAATGCAATTTCTTTCAATGTAGCAGAAACCTGAAAGTTGAGCACATAGCATCTGGTACTAGAATTGGCATGCTCCACAAGTTCCTTTTGTCAAACATCCCAAAAAGTTGATTGGAGTTTTCCAGCAGCGGGTCCAAATTTATGCTATTGATTCTATTGATGATAAAGTATCACTGTGTATATGTGGCTGACATCTTTTCACATCTGAAGTCTTTACTGTTTTAGCACACCATCTTGATATAAAACTTGTGGGACTACTTTTTGGAAAAAAAAGTAGTGGAGCATTAACTTTTGTTATCCATGAATATGCGGAAACAAAATCGATCTGAGTTACTGTTGTGAGTTGTGCTTTTCTCTGGTCAACTGATCATGCTAGTAGTACACTAATTAAGAGACCACGACAGTAGAGAAAACAATCAATGAATGACACTAATTTATGGCTGGAACTCGGTTTTGCAGGAGATGGATTGTACTGGAGAGCAGAGGAAGAAGAAATGATTGAGGAGCTAAGGATGGAAGTGAAGGCCAAGGAGGAGTGTATTGAGGAGCTGAAAGCACGAATAGTTTTTGTGGAGAACGAAGAATACAACAGGGCAAGAGAGGTCGATATTCTGCGGCAAAGCTTGAGGATCATGAGCAGTAGGAAGGGCTTTTCTCTTAGCAAACCCAATTCAGCACTTGTATAACAAGCTAGAAAAGCATAACTAGCTTTCCTAGTAAAAACATATAGTCGAATATTGATAGACTGTAATTTCTATAAGTCAGCCCGAGCCAACTTTGCATTACTAAAACACTCTTCTATAATTGGACAATGTACTTTATTTTGTTTAAACCTCCAGCTGAGGATGTAGCCTTGATGAAAAGATGAACAAAGAATATGAAGGTAGGCCAGGAAAAAAGAAGTTGCTGATGAATAGTATTTTGATATTTTGACGCACAGCATCCAATCAGATATGTTGTGTGAAAATGTGATCTTAATTTTTGAAAAAATGCTTGCTGTACAGGCACATTATTCCCTACCCCACCCAGGATTAAGTCTGTCCATGTATTCTTTTGATGGGTTTCCTATAAGACTAGCAGACTGTTATATGATATGATGACCGATGACATCAACCGAAGAATTATTTCAGGCACTGATTAAAGGAACGTACACGAAATACTTTGGCTGCTAGCGTTCAGATTTTCCTGCCTCCTTGGCTGGGCTGGTCGAGATGCTATCTCTTCCACTGCTTTCTACCCTTTCCAAAGGCTGGTACTTTGATCTCACGTTCTGGAAAAAAGAAAAACATAAATACATGAATATCTGAAAAAGCATGGAGACTGGTAATTATGTAAAGCCTGTGGAAATACTTAACACGAGCAGTTTAATAAATGGACAAAAGACTGAAGAAGGAATCTCTCCAACAATGTTGTATGAATATTTCAAGGAGGATGATAACTACTGATTGTATAACTTTTAGTAAGTGGATCGATCTCAGGAGAGAATTGATTGGCCACATTTACCACATGTAACCATCAAGGAAATCAAATATATTATTTACTCTGATCAAATGGATGAAAATAATCATTTAACAAAATGATATGTACCTCAAGCAGTGTGATGTAATAGAAATCCTCCATGTGTTGCATAAGCCCACTCCCATCTCGAATTGAACGGAAGATGTTTATTTCAGTTTGCAGTATTTTCTCAATGAGCTCCATCTCACCTTTCATCTGCTCAAAATAATCACAGCCAATGCTCACTAATCATATTGGTATTTAAGACGACTATAAACATGAGAAACCAAATGCTGCCTGCATGGACGATGTTTAAGAAACAACTCTTATTATTATCACTGTTCTAACAAGATCCTAATACTCTTTCATCAATATTCAGAACGTATATTATTCTTCCTCTTAACATGCACCGGGAACCTTTTTGCCAAGGAATAGCCAGTTTAGGAACCACTAGATCAATTTAGGATCCACTCTCTTCCAAGGGGCCATTAATTTGGATCACACAGCAAGTACAAACAGATTAGAGAGGTATAATTAATTACCAAAATACTATCACTAATATATAATTTTTTGTAGGTTCTCACAGCAACCAGTTTCTCTTTGTTGATATGAGACGGATAGATTTCAGTTTCCTACAACCTTGCATCCGGGTCACCACACAAATAATTAAGATGTGGAGCAAAAAATGGGGCATGATTAAGAACAAGAAACATACAAATTCGCTGACAACAACATCTGGTGTGGACTCCCCAATGAAATCCCCTTGGTAGCCATCTTTCAAAAGCTCCAAATTTACCTGAACAGCACATTTTAAACTTATATATAGTGGTACTCATAAGCTAATCCTTAAAAGAAAAATAATCAATAATGGAATTTGTTACGTGTTCACAACATCCCTTCCATATGTAATGTCAACCATAGTCGAAGAGTTAGTCTACACAGAGATCTTTCATATATATATTTGCTTCTTTTTTTTTAAAAAAAAAGAAGAAGAAATCTACCTGAGTCAGTTAGAGAGTTTTGAGTCCTGACCTTTTTTATCAGCTGTGATGGATTACTTACAAAGAAGTATACAATAAGAGTTGGAGGGCAAACGGCAACTTTAACCAAATACATCAAACATGAAAATTCACTAATTCCACTTGAGCTAAATTATGAAAATCTGATCAGATAATACAGATAGATGAGATCATTTAAAAAACAATAAGGTAAGGAATGAATGTAAGATTTTCTTGAGATGCATAAATTCTCCAAAGAAAATAAATGTCGTCTGAAGCAATCAAGGTGTAGGTTTCAAAGGAATGCATTAATTCAGCTTCCCTTGCATGCCTGAAGCAATCAACACACAGTTTTCTATGGAATGCCTGTTGGGAAACAGCAATAGTAAAGCTGCAGAAAGTTCTCAGGCACACAAGGGAAATTGAGTCACTGAAAAACTCAGATTAGTAAATGTGACAAATTCAGAGTTCTGAGATGAATTAGGTTCAATGGCAGGAAATGGAATTCAACAGACAAATCTTGAATTTAAAGAGGATGCCATCTATTCCATTATGGAAGATAATGCACTGTAGCATATATAATATGCATATCCGGAGACCAGAGGTTAATTTTACAGCATGCAGCAACTTCCATATGATTTTAGGGAGTGTAAGGAAGAAAAAAAATACCCACCAAAGCATCTTCTAGTTCTCCAGTTGCTAGATACACAGGTTGAGCTACATGGCAATAACCCATCAAGCGAGGAACAGTTGGCACAATGTCTCTGTGGTTCACAACCCTCCAGCTATCTTTAACTTTCTGCAAGTGTATGCATGGCCAGTCCAAATACGAATCATGGTTTAGTGTCCATGACAAGAATAGGAGTAAAGAGACATCTCTATAAGTACACTCTTTCTACCTTTTTATCACTAAATAGTGGAAACTTGCATTATCTACCTTTCTAAGATCATTTCAGATTAAAGCTAATACTGAATTCTGCTTGTTGGAAAGTGGTTTGACGAGTTATTCAATTTAATTCCCCCCTCCCCCCCATCCAAAAATGTGTTTTCTATGGTCACTTCATATTCTCGTCTAGTTGTTTTATTTTCCCAATAGTCATACAATGCCAAAAGACTTTCTTGATTGGAGGTAAATTTATATTTTGTGGAGTTGTGTCTTGCTGTGGTAAATCAGTGCATTTAGAAGGAAATAATGTGCTTCTCTTCTACGGAAAATCAAAAGCTGTTTTGATTGTAGAAATGGAACCAGTTATGAGACTGATTAGGGCTTCTTTTATGTCTCTGTGATTCCATGCTGACTTTGTGTAACTAGCATACATTTGATGTTTGTCTCTATTGTATTCCTACTTTTTTTGCCACTGTATTCACCGCAGCATTTTATTCCAGAACACATTTAAGCATCATAAAGAGGATCTGATTTGACTGATACTCTTTATGTGTTCCATCTTCTTACACACACATAATGTATCAATGTCACATATGTATATGTTTCACACTTTCCCCAGCATCATGAACACACAAGTATGCTGTACCAGGCAGACCCAAAGGAAATGAATGCCAAAGCCAGCAATGCATCATTTTTGCCCACCTTAAATGCAGAAAATCTAAAGGTTTGCCCACCTTAAATGCAGAAAATCTAAAGGCAAGGCAAGGGATTTCTATAAGATAAGCAATTGGGTGAAAAAATTAAACATGTATTTGCATTGGGTTTTAACTGAAGCAGACTTATAACTTTGAGAGAGTAAGAAACCAAGAAGAAGCAGGGCAATTCTCATCAATGTAACCTACCAGAAGAATAAGAAGCAAGAGGGTGAAAAAATTAAACATGCATGTGCATTGAGTTTTGTCAAGGAACCATCTCACCTGCTTAACTAATTAAATAAGGCCCCAGAATATGATTTCTATTATACACCCCCCGTCAAGTGAAAGCCTTTTGGGCTTGAAATTTGCACAAATCCACACTACCTTGTGCTTGATTTTTAATAAATAGAAAGAGAGCTGTGAGATTCAAACTCGTGACCGCTAAGTCAACAAGGCTCTGATACCATGTCAAGGAACCATCTCACCTAAAAGCTTACGCTATTAGGTAAGGTCCCAAAATATGATTTATATTATACTTTAACAAGTTTAAACTGAAGCAGACTACTGACATTGCTAAGAGTAAGAAACCGAGAAGCAGTCATCAACGAGATGATTATTAGCCTACCAGAAGAATGAGACGGTTTTTCTTTTAAGTGCATCCCAGAAAAACAGATAAGGGAGACATATAAATTGATGAACCTCATTAATTAAGGCAATGGATATCAAGTCAAGAAAAACTCAGTAAGAATAGTGACAGCAAAAATAAATAAATAAATAAATAAATAAAAGAATGAGAAAATTACAAGTAAACATAAGGTACATTTCACAGAACTCGTGGAGTAGTTAGACAAAGTTGAAAGACCACACTTGTATGTCAGACATCACATGATGAAAACCTAGTGGAAAAGTATCTCGACAATTAAACCAAGTCATGAGATGCATCAAAGGGGGCGTTGAAGCCACTTGCACATTTTTCTGTTTGTGATTTTTTTGGAGCTAGAGAGGAAATCCGTGCAATTTCTTTGAGCTGCACAGAGATTCATAAAACTTACCCCAGAGTTTCAAAAAACCTACAGTACTTTTCATGAGATCATGCACTGTAACATGGGAGCTCAGTCACATAATAGTAAAGATATCTTATAGAAACCAGCTGTACTTGGATGTCCAGCATTCTTCTCGGGTTTTCTTATTATTTTGCTGTAGTTTTAAACAAATATATTTATATTACATCTTCAAGCAAAAGTTGTCAGAAGATCAATATTAACTCGACTAGGTCCCAATTCCAATCTAATTAGGGTAGCTACATGGATCCATCTCCTCCATTCATCTCTGTTATGGAGTCAATAATCATGGACTTAACTTTTTGCAAGTTCTTGAGACTCCAGAACATCTTATATCAATTCAGCCCATCCCCCACATGCATAGAGGCAAAAAATTGATGTGGAATAAGGAAAAACAGTTTCCTTTTCAATATGTTATGAAACTACAGGAATATGAAATGATTCTACATATAAAAAAATCATATCCTTTCTTCGAAGCAGAAAACAAAAGGAAAGATGTGCACCAAAGGTCAATCTGTAGTAAATATGTCTAATTGAACAAAGAAATCCAGAGAAATAAAATTAGAAAGAAGGAACCAGTTACAGCTTCTAAGAAATATGAACCAGTGTCGTGTACAGCAAGCAAGCAATATAAAAGAAGTTTCTTGTGATTGACACAAACTTAGCTACAATTACAAATTTACAGTTACCTGATTATAAGCTTCTGCAAATTTTTTGTTACCAACTCTAGGAGATCCAAAGTTATACATAGTCACAGAAATTGCACCACACCTAAAACATGAACAGAAGTGGAATTCAATGTGTAATTGCATAATCTGTCAAATGCGCCCACATTCAAATGCAATGGACTCACCAGGCATTAGCAAGTAAAAGAAGGATGAGCTTACTTCACTAGTTGACTCGATGAAAGTTCAAGAGCAAGCAGGGTAGCCAATGCACCACCCAAACTATGACCAGTTACATAGACATGCCATTTAAATGGTGGCTCAGCTCCATTATCTCTGTCAACAACGATTTCACATTTCAAATAACAAATCAATAGAAATTTAAGTTATTTTTAACATTACTCTGCTTCAAATGTAATGAGAAAAAAAGAAAAGTAACACCTATTCCCTTATGTGCAATGAAAATAACTGCATTAAAGCGAATACAAGAAACCACAGCCAGTGACTACCAGATAATAGATCTGCAAACGTTATCTCACAGATGTGAGACAAAGTGTTGCAAAAATTTGAGCCAAATTTCAAGACAAGAAAAATGACAATTCATCTATTTAATGTACAAGGTACAAAATATCAAGAATGTATTTGACATTACATGTTTAAGTTTTTAATCATACAAGCATATTAAAAAGCATCACCTCTTCATGTATAATTTAGTTGTGCACAAGCCAAAAACTATATGGTTTGAAAATATAGTTACATGCCCCTATAAAGATGCATGAACTTGGGTGCCAATGCATCACCGGAGGCAAGAATCCCAGAAAGTTCACTTCAGAAAATAAAACCCACACCAGTCACATGGACTATTAATTAGCAAAAGGACCCAGTGAAACCAACACTAACTGACTAAACAAAGGAATAAGTTTAGCCACCCTATATTTTCTATTAAATGTGTATGCACTCATATCTTAAAGCAATGATATAACACTGGTTGTTGCCCTAGAAGATTCTTAGGATTTTGAAAGAGAAGCATGAGATAGTTACAGGATTAAAAACACAACTTACATGTAGCTAATTAATAGTTTAATGATAGAGATGATCCGTATCCTGACTGAATCATAAGCACTTAAAAAACCACTATGAACCTGAAAAATTGGTAGCACAATCAAGTATATCATAATCATTGACAACAATAAGAGAGAAATTGCACATGTTACTGGATGCATTCCAAATAATTACCAAATATACATATCATTTGCGTACCTGAACTTCTTGTTTAAAATCTCCACCAATCCTTTCAGGATTTAACCTACAGAAGTAGAATGATGGTTAGCATAGAAATTATGTATAATAATGATAAATAAATTGAGAAATGATAGAGAAACATAGTTCATGCATATCAATTTCAGAAGCTCTTGGCTGAAAAAGCCACATTACAAAATTTTAAGAGAAAAAGGAATCAATAAAATGCAACTAGCAAATTGAATTTGACTATGTATTGAGGAAATACAATCCAAGTATGCACCATTTAGTCATGGAATTAATATGCAATTACTTTGTCATTTCTCACCCACTCTCCCATTCCCAATGTCTTAGAAGTAAGAGAAATTTTACTACAAGCAACGAAATTCATCACATGCGCAGATCCATGTCCATCAAATTAGTAAGTGCACTATTCTCACAAAATGCAACTGCAACACAAGTTACACACACAAACACACCAACCAGAAAGGAATTACCAAAATGAACTAAACAAATCCATGCATTTCTCTGGGTATGTGTGTGAACAAGGCATGATAGGAATACATATTTGACATTACCCAGTAGGAACTACCATTAAATCAGTTCGCAAATCCTTCCATCTTACCTGAAGAAATATAAAAAATAAGCAATATAAATAGTAAGCTAGATGACCAACAGCACTAGAGAAGTATAAAGTTTAACATACTTGTTCTGTGCCCCTGAAAGCAACAACTAATCTTTTCCTTGCATTGTCACGCCAAATTGCCACCTGCACCTTCCAACAACTTAGTGAAAATGAATTGTAACCATTTGGTGTTTCATCACAAACAATGAATTCACAAGATTATTACAAGGAAGATGGCTTGTGTCAACGATATAAAGATATCACCTGTGTATCTGTGGATGCATTGTCTAGAAAGCATATCTTCTCAAATTCAGACTTGATAAAACTTGAATGGCCAAGTGAAGTAGCAAGCATTGCCCAAGCCTCCATAGCACTCTCAGCAGTCGAAAAGAGTACTTTCATTTCCTCGGATTTCTTGTCTTCCAATGCTGTTCCATTCGAAGAGCTAATTAGCTTTTCACTATCAGAAGAACTCTTTCCAGAAACATTTTCCTCCTTATTTAATTTAGAAACAGCAGTAGTCAAAACCATCCATGCTCCCAGAACAGAATCAGTTTGCCTTAACAAATCTTGTGTCACCTTCTTCATTTCTGGAAGTGAAGATTGAATCTTGCTTATGGTAAGCGGGGCACTTGCTTTATCACTGTCCACCTTCTGACCCTCTGGAGTTGCAAGCCCCGACTCAACATAACCCGCTTCAGCAATCTTTTGTGACTGCAATCCAATTCTACTTAATAAGTCAAATTCATCCCACTTTAATTCCAGAGAAACAGAGAAACCAAGTTTCTGTGCAACAGTTTGGCTGATAACATCAGCAAAGCTCTTCCAAAATTGTTTATCTGATTGTGTAGCTTCCCCAGCTTCTGTGGTGCCCCAATTACTTAATAAGTCGTTATCAGCTTGGGATAATACTAAGTTTCTGTCTCCATCACGGTTCGTATCAACCACAGGGACTTCTGTTGCATTCTCTGTCTCTGCAGGCAAAGGCATGTCCAACACAACCATTTGGTTGGAATCTGCTTCACCCAAGTTCTTACTGTTTGAAACTTGATCCGTCCAAACATTTGGAACATTAAATGATTTCAACTGCCCAAAAGCATATTCTACAAACTGACGTGCTGGCATAGTTTCTGAGCCAACAACCATTTTTAGAGCAGATTCAAAACCATTTTTGCGTAGAAAATCTGAAACAAAGGGGAGCCTCCACGACCTTTTTTCTCCATCAATTTCATCAAAAGTTTTGCATTTAACCTGAAACCTTATACACATTAACAGGTGCAACTATAAAGCTCAAAAAGAAAATTATCAACTTTAACCACTGAGAAATTTTGGCGCAGGAGAGAAGTTTTGACATGACTTAAAAAGCATTAATCTACCATCAACAATGTTACATTTGTTTTGTTTAGTAACCAACCTTGATAACCAATGATATGCAGACAAGTCTCTGAATAAGGAGAAAAACAGTACAGAAAAGCTCTCTGACTGTTTCATTTGTTTTGTTTATTTATTTATTGCAGAACTGTCAACAATGTTTCTCTGACTCGAGGAATTCTTTCAAGATTTGGATTTTAAAATGGAAAATTAAAGAAAGAAGAGAAACAAAAGAACAAGCAAGATTGGGGGGAAAAGTGAGCTGCTAACCCAACACCAAATATATCAGAAACTGTCTCACAGCAAAACCCAAGAAAATATACAAAGAGGAAATCAACATATCACATGGGGTAACTATCTTGAGTACTACATTGAATACCATGGACTGTCACTATTAACTTAGCTGACTAAAAGTTTCTTTCTAGTAACAGTCAAACCGCATTGTCATTGTACAAGCAACTGGCAGTCAGCATCAGCAATAACCATCAATTACTAGAACTACAAGAAGAAAGCAGGCGTAGAAGTAAGTATATAGCAATGCATTAAATCCATTAAAAAATTCTTGGCAGAAATGTGACATGCCAAGAACCCTCCAATGATTAAGAAAAAGAAAGAGAAGTTTAACAAAAATCTTGCATTTGCAAATTATGCAGAGACTTTATTTGAATTGTCCTTGTTGCTTGAAGAGAAACCAACACCTTACTCAAAGCAATGATCCATATATCCATGTCAACCAGAAGGTGCACTGAAAGAAAGTTTAATATCCCCTCAAATGAATGTGAGACAATCCTGTATACTTGATTCAAAGAAATAGCTTAAACTGTGATTTGATGCCTCAGAAAAAGATTGAGAAGTCATGTTGCAAGACACTCTAATTTGAGAATTAACAGGCCATATCATGATATTACTGGTCTAACCTACCAAGAGCATCACGATTAACAAACATGAGATTGTTGATACCCAACTACCACATGGAGCCATTTTCAGTTGACTAGGTTTTGACCAAACAAAACCTGATCAATCACAGAACATGGCATGTGCAAACATAAGCCATTACCCACACAAAATAAATGCTGAAAGACTTGAATATTAATATGCTTTAAGACTTTGATGTACAAAAACCCATTGGTTTACCAAGACTTGGTGGGCAAAACCAGCAAGGATTAATAGCAAAACCAACCCAAGTCTAACAACACATCATTTCAAAGAGCATCTGTCTTTAACCACCAATGGGTGGCTCAGTGGCAAAGACTTGAGATCAAAGGGTTTGCTCTCCTTGTGGTCTCAGGTTCGAGTCCTGCTGTTGCTAATATTGGTGGCCACTGGAGGCTTACATGGTCGTTAACTTCAGGGCCCGTGGGATTAGTCGAGGTGCGCGTAAGCTGGCCCGGACACCCACGTTAATCAAAAAAAAAAAAAAAAAAGAGCATCTGTCTTTACTCTTGTTAATGTCAATGATACCTTCAATTATACTCTTTCTAGACCTTTACCACCAAGCTTGAAGATATCGCTCATGATCCACAAGGCCTTTTTTAAGCTTGCAACTTCACACTGATTAACTTCTCATTACCACCATCTTCCATAAAACTGAGTTTTGGAAAACACACACAATAGTGATCATATCAACACTACTCGTCGAACATTAGATTTCAGAGAAACTTGCAACCCAGAAATGCATGTTTGTTGTTTCACCAAACATAGACTTAGTTAGTGCCCTTCACCCTACACTATTTTTCTTTCCCCCCATAAGGACTTTAATTCCTTTTTAAGGACCTCATCTCTTCTGATGCCTTCCTATCATGTTTGACATATTTTCTACAAAATTATCAGGTGGATAAATTAGCTAGGGTTGGATGGAAATTAAAGAACCACCTGATTGAGAATAAGAGATGACATTTTAACCAAATGGCGACATCCAGACAGAAATTATAAATCAAAAGAAAGAAAAGTAATAAATAAAATGTAAACTTAATGTGAAATGAAACACAACAGGCAGCATTATTACCCTGAACTTGGTGGACCTCCTAGCATCACATAGCAATGTTTGTACACTTTTAAGGTAGCCACTCCTTTATCCACGTTGAAACACCATGCATTAAATGATAAATGGTATTATCAAAGTCAAAAGAGGAAGAAATATGAAAAAAGAAAAAAAAATAGAAGCAGGAAAACGTGTTTAATACTCTAAGAGCATGCAGATTTCAAAAGAATTGTGTTTTTGTAATATAACAAGCAGCAATATAAAAGCATTTTTTTTCTCAAAGAATATACATCAAAGTGCAATTCATGTATAATATTGCTGAAAGGAGGCTAAAGTACTCCAGCCTATTGAAAAATTCCAAGAGGATTCTCATGTTGATACCATGTTTGGACGTGAGCTTAAATCACTATATTCATAGTCCTTCATGATGTCGGATAAGTACTCCATTTTCAATACCCAATTAACTGAAAAACAGCATACAGTCTTTGGGATTAGGAAGTTTTGCATATTCAAAAACTTCCTTGCATTGACCCTTCACAGGGAAATTCCCATCAAACATAGATGCAATGTTAGATGGCAGCATAACCAAACTCTGCAAAAAAGGAAAATCTTTCTATGCCAATTCTCTTGGCACTTCTGCATTGAAATTCAAATTCAGGACATGATTCCAGAAGCGATGCTTTAAAATTTAATATAGTTTAACACACTGCTGTCATCAGACTCGGTGCAACAATAAGATGAAGTTGTTTGAGCCAGATCAAAATGTTTGGGATGTGAAAAGCTGATATGTTTAGAGCACAGACCACCATTCTCATAGCTCATTGACTAAAAAGCAACACCTGGGACCTAAAGATGGATATTTCTAGGAGTTCCTTTCATAAGGACACTGAAACTCTTAGATGCAGCCACAAACCAAATAAGTTGTGTGATAATCCTATTATTTTTTGTTAAATACTAAAAACAATATGGCATGCCTGCATGAATCTTGCCGCTGCTAATTGTCTTAAATTTAAACCAGAGCTTGATGAGTCAGCCATGTTGAGGTGGAAGACATATAACATACTCATACAATTCCTTTGAGATTTAAACCGTACTTAAAATTTTATTTCACTGCAAGAACTTACCTCCAACTGCAACTTTCCACCACCACCCATCCCTTCCAGTTCAACCATCACCTCATGCAAGTTTCCTGGAAAGGCACAAGTAATTTAATAATTTTGGTAGAAAAAGGTATGCAGTCCATATTTCCAAACTTAATCTGCTTACTGCTTTCATACACATCAAATGAACTTGTAATTGTGGAATTAAACTTGCACATTTCAGTTCATGCAATGAAATATCTTTTAGTAAGTGCAATCATCAATCTAACAGTAAAAATATTGTGCTAATTATTATTAAACTTGTACTTGCTCATAATCACTGATCCAAATATAATGACAGGTATGACATCTTTTCCCAAACAGTTCGGTGCATGCACAAATTTTATTGAATCCTCACCATCACAGAGGCTTTCCAGACTAACACTTGTGTTACCCATGCGCTTGTGTGGAGTTACAAGGTTTGCATCCCAAGCTGCAACCTGGAGCTCGAAAACACATTCCAGAGAATTACTTGTGAGTTGCAAATAAATATAAAAATGATAACTTCCTATTCTGATCACATCCTTCAAATTTATGCCTCGGATCATGCATTTGTATTGCACAAGAGACTTCAGTCCTAATTGGTATGAACAAAATTATCACCAAAAATGTCATTAATAACAAACTAGCAGTGGAGGTAGCAGACTAAAACAGGAATAAGATATGATAATTAATGGAGATAAAGGCACAATCCTTAATAGAATACCCTAATGGAACAAAGAGATCCTGCGAACCAATTTTTTAAAAACAATATCCCAAACAAGGATGATCCAGTCTGGTCAGTCCAACATGATTATGACTGTAAGGTATATTGATGGATGTGTGTGAGAAGGTAGATTTAAAGTTTAATGCCAAGTCATAATTGGCAGGAAGGGCAACTAATAAACAGTTACCTGTAAGTCCTCTGGTGAGTGATGAAAACCATTGGAGAACATTAACTATATAAGCAAAAGGAGAACCCACACATTCAATACTGCATGCAACTGACCATTTGGGCTATTTAAACAATGCTGCCATATACTTTCTAACTAATTATAACTGTGCAATTATGCAGAGAATGTTTCCCAAAGATGACTCCACTGTGAATACAGCAATCCTTTCCAAGCCATCCTCAACAAGTAGCAGCCCTCACATCCACAGCAATACAATACTATGTGAAGTACCTCCTAGATCTAGAAGCCAGTCTTCAAAAATTCACTTAATAGAGAAAATTAGTTTAAGAGATATCAGACACCTTGTACAGCCAGCCATTTCTTCAAACTGTGTAGATGTATAGATGGTGGGGAAAAATTTATAACTACACAAAAAAGTTCAGGAGCCAGCAAATCCAAATTGTAGTAGTGGAAGCATTAAATTTTATTTGGAGACAATAAATGGTAAAAGATTTTGGATTTAGAATGAATGAGATTTGCAAAAGGACATATTTCTTTCAAAAGAAATTAACATGTAAAAAACTGAGATCTCGATTAAAAAGCACCGGTCCTTGATCCCTTTAAATGTTGGGTTGTTCCTCTCCTTCGACTCCAGTTGCCATATTTTCCTTTCTTATAGGAATCTAGAGATGATTTGTTGAGAAAATCCGAACTTGTAAGGGATATTCGTGCTCATTTTTAGAGTGACTATAATAAGCATTAGAATTTTTTAGGCAAGTATGCAATTGGAATTTGCTCATTCCTTTGCTTAAGTCAAACAACAGCTAGAAAGAATGATAAAAAGGATACAGAAATGTGCCCCCAGCACACTCCCAGATGAGAAACAAACTTGTAAATTCAGAAGGAATAAGTATTTACCTGAAGATTTTTGGTCGGAGGCAGCTTAATATTAACAGTATAGTCCTCATTCCAAGTTGGCTTCTTTGTCCTGCCATCATTGAATGATTACTTGTAACAAATTCTTTTTAAATTGTTAACAGTTCAAGAACAAACTTGTAAGATTCTGCTGCTTCTGCTAGATCACAACTATGTCTGCAAATAGAAGTGCACAAAACATGGACCTAATTTTGGGCTTGAGTTTTAAAACAGTCAAGGAATAATTTCCACTCCATAAGACAACCATCCTCACAAATTACATATAAGCAATGGCCATTACTCAAGCAGGCCATGATAGCAAACATAGTACCACCTGAAATCACATTTCTTTGTGTTCCTTCTCCAAAGGAGAGGGTACAGCTGCATTGAGTAAGGAGCAAAAAGCCATTTCAATTGGAACAACAAGGATTGACCAAAACTTTGAAGATAAAAGGCAATAGGATTGTGAGGCTAACATCAATCTGTCATTTACCTCGGTAATCTGCATTTCTTTTCCAGAGGAGATTGTAGTTACTGGATTCAGTTAGGCATAAAAAAGTTTCAAGATGCAAGTGGTATCAAGGATTGACAAAATTCAATAGAATGAGATAGGGGTGGTAAACGTTAAAACTACCACTCTCGTTCTCTCAGTAACAAATTCCGTACACCAAAAAATAAAACAAGTGCATTAAAAGAAATAAAAATCATTGGAATGAAATTCCTAGCAAGTTTAAGCAAACAAAGCGGGGTTGATAAACATGGTATAACAGGAGAAAATATAGAAAATGGGGCATATACCATATGATTTTTTTCTTTCTAATTTTACACTTCAGAGATGGATTTCTAATAAAATAAGAGCATTAAACGAAATTCAGGTAAAAGTTTCCTTTCAAATATTTCCTGCAGAGTTAATGAAATTTATCATTCATTCTCAGTTCCATAAGAATCTCACATCCCCGTGAATGCTGCTGTGAAAAGTTGTAATCTATACTACTTATTGTCTAAAATTAAAAAGAGGAGCAGTCAGCCACCATTTCAAGCTCCAACTCCAACTGCTAAGTTCAAAGGAGAAAGAAGAAAGCACATGCTTTAAAGTGCACAAAATTTCAACATAATGAATTTTTTTTTTAAATAATGAAAATTTTGAGCAGGAAACAGATTCAACCATAAGATTCAGTTTGTGTGTGAGAGAGTGAGTGAGATGGAAATATCAACAGCTTACCCCCACTTGACCTTGCTTTTGACAACCTGACCATCCAATTCCATAACCACATAAGGATCACTTGTTCCCTGGAAATACACCCGCAGTTAGATAAGTAAAGCTTTAAATATCAAAGGCAGAATGTGACTTTGTCAGCTCATATAAACCTTGAATTCAAGGGAGGGGGCAACCAAAAGAAAACTCCAACTGGTTAGGGCCGTGCTTATGTGTTTCCAGTCGCACATGCTTTACATGTAGGTAAGCATAAAAACTTGCACATAAATCCTATTTCTCAATGCAACAAAGGATAAAAACAATGACGCACCCATGGATCCATGGCTGGCAAATCAAAACCTTTTTTCAATTTTATAAACAACTGGCCATCGTATATCTCGCGTACAAGCGACCTGCAGACATATCAATCAGATTTCAAGAGGAAAAAACAGGTCAGGCTAGAACTAGTGGCTAGATGTATCTTCTCTGCAACAACAAAGAGAATACGTAATGCATGTTTAAACCTCAAGCATTACTAAAAACTAATGATCACATACTCTGAAAGATACACAGTCTTACAATCTGCAGCATCAATCTCGCGCTTCCCTACGTTTTCCTGATTAAAACAAAACAAACACACCAAATAAACATCAAATTACTCTGATTTTGTTACCCTGAATAGCAAGAGAGCAAAACGAGTGCCTATTGAATTTCAATTTATTTCTTTTCATGTGATTTCGGGGAAATTTTTATATTCAATTAAGACTTAATAATTGAAATTAAAAATGAATTAAGTATTTATTACAGGGACGCTAGTGTAGGCTTCGAAAGCGAAACCAGCAAGAACTACAGCTAGATTGATATCAAAAGGAGGCCGTTCCATCTGGTTCTCTTTCTCTTCTTGAACGGAAACCTCGCCAATCCCCGTATTATTTGTATTTTTCGCTTTAATAATACTCGACGAGAAAACTCCATGTCCAGTGCCTCGGTAGTACTTCTTCTTCAAAGTTAAGAACCTAGCTTTCCCGGAAAGTGAAGACGGAAACCGCCAGTAAAAGTTCAAATTCCGATTCTTATGCGAAGTAGGAGTGAAACGGTGATAAAATGTGTGGTTTAGGTGGAGAGAAGTGGCCATGGCCATGGCCATTGGCCAGTGTCTGCTTTTGAGTGACGATGGAAGAAGGAAAATAGCCCAGCGGTAATTTCGGGTTTTGATAGTGGAGGGGGGCGTCATGATATTTTTTTCTTTTTTGGTATAGGGTGCATTACCGCGAAGACACGTGTACGCAGTTAAACAAGGCAAGAACATGAAGGATCGAGAAGAGAAAATTGTGGAACCAAGCTGGCAAACGTTCGTTTTTTGAGCGTCGCTCCACTCACACACCGAAATATTTATTTAGTGATTGTAAAATAAATAAATATATATATTATATATTATATTTTTTAATATATAAAACTTTATTCATTACATTACATCAGTTTGATATAATGTAAAAAAAGTTTAATCGAGCCAAGATTAACTTTAGTATAATATATTATTCTTAATTTAATATTTTTTTGCTTGAAAATAGGAGGAATTTTATTTTTTAATCAATTTACATATCAAATAAAAAAAATACATATTCATTTTAGATATAATAATAATAATAATAATAATAATAATGGTTAATTTCATTACAAGTGCATTTTCTCATCTAATAAAAAATAAACATAAAATTAAAGGACAAATAAATATTAGATATAAAGAGATATTAGATAATAAGAGGATGCATAAACTGAACTTATTAATTAAGACGTATTTGCTTGTGTTTCCTTTCTTTTTTCCTATAATATGATCAATAAGGTAGCACCAAAATGAATTGCATGTGATGCAAATTTTAAATTTATCTCTCACCATGAAATTAATTTTTGGTGTGCATCAATATTATCCTTACAAATATTTTTATAACAACAAGATATTTTTAAATTTATTTGTTTTTATTTTTGTTCTTTGGATTAATATATGGATAATTGATTCTAGTTCCACCATATCATAATAAGAGTCTCTATTTTATACTAAGAATTCACCTTGTTGTGAGTGAATGATTATTGCCAATGATGTTCAAATTAATATGATTGGAGGTCATTTTATTAATCTTACACCCTTTTATCTATTTGCATAATACTTTATTTATTTTCTCTTTATCAAATTATTTATTACTTATTAAGCAATTCAATCATGCTATTATGATGTTTATTGAATTCTTCTTGCTAAGGATGTCCAGATGAGGGTGATAAAATCATGGGGTGTGATACTAATAGAAGAGGCCTATGCTACATGACTCACCGGTCAATCTCTGGTTTGTTTGCTAATGATCATAACTTTGAGTTCTATATTACATAAGGTCACTGAAAAATTAAAAATTTTAATTGGCTGTTAATTTTAAAGCCCAAGATATTAATCAACATCAATTAGTGTCATTGAAAGTTTTAATTGGTCATTAATCTAGAAACCATGAAATTAATCAAGATGTGCGTAATATGAACACCCACATCCCTAAAAATAGCATAGAAAATTTGTCTTTTGGCTAAAATTTGTTTATTATTATTAATCCGAATGTTTAGATTTACTATTATTCATTCAGATGTTTAGGACATTTTCCATCAAAACTAATTAGTGTTTAGGACATTTTCCATCAAAACTAATTAATGGAACTAGATTTGTTATTTTTACCAATGAGTGAGAGGAAATGTTGGTGTTAGCATATATTAAAATTGTATAAATATCCTTTAAAATTAGTTGTTGATAAGAATAACTCCCTATAATCAGCTCATTTAACTTGGAACCCTTTTATATTAGTTTTTCAGACAAATAAGACACAAGAAATATATCAAAATGATATATATTTTTTTTAAAAATGATTTTTAACATCAACACATCAAAATAATATAAAAATATTTTAATTTAAAATTAAAATTTAAAATAATTTTTTTTATACACGACTACTTATATATAACAATGTTTACGCATGAACAAGACAGAAAATTCTTCATAATTATACAATAAGAGCACTTCTATGGACATAGCATATGAAAAGCAAACATAAATAAGATAGCCAGTTCTTCATAATTTTACACTAAGAGCACTTCTATAGCCATAGCATATGAAAAGCAGCCATGGCTGAAGCACGGACTTGAGCTGCTGCTGTTTCAGCGGTTTTTTACAAGATGCTCGCCAAATCCTAGTGCATGAGAGCCCCGGCAGCCTCCTGGACTAGAGGTTGACTTACTTGCACAAAATGCTCAGCTTCCCTCTCAACCTGCTCCCAGCACCGGTCAGCACTCTTCCCTTCCTTCATCTTCTTCACAAATGCCACAAAGCGTCTCCAGTTATCTGGTTGGAATAAGTTAGGGTTCATTCTCAAGTACGTAAACGCACACATCTCCGTATCATCTGAACTTTCATCGATATTCAATGATGATGCCTGTAAAATTTGCTCGTGCGCGTACCCATCATATCTTGGCAGTGCATTCTCCCCGGCAAGCGGAACATCTGCTTCCCGGGTAGCTAGAGCCACTTGCCTCACAAGCTTTTCAGGGGCGCAAAGGGCGTCCTGTGGCTGTTCATGGTCACGCATTTCTATGCAAGTGAAATTGAATATAGCACCATGCCGAGCTAACATTCGGGCAATGGGAAGGTAACCATCTCTGAATCTTGTGTTATAATATCCTGCCGTCAGTTCCGGGGCGTGAGACCGGGTTCCATAGTGCCAATGAATTCCTGCAATCTTCACTGACATCTTAACATCAATATTCTCAAAGGCTGCCTTTGCTGAAGACAGTATTCTCTCACCATGGTCCAAGAGCATCTGAGAGTACCAAGTGAGGAAGAATTCGCCATAGGGACTCGTCCAGCCACCACCTTCTTTTCTGAAAAACTGGGTGTCTTCTGGCCAGTTGTTGTACTCACCAGCATCAGTAGGGCCAGTGCTACCCCATTCTGGCTTACCAGCAGCCTCAGCTGCTGCTTTCAAGCTACTCAACATATACTGCATCATGTGACAGATATTTAGCAAGATCCACAGGATTACAAGTTGGTGGTTTAATCGCTTAAGAAGTAAAAGAGAAAGTGAATACCTTGTCATAACATTGGAAAGCTCCGATTCCTGGGAATTTCCAGGTTCCATTCTGCTCCGGGTATGAAGGATAGCGGAGCTCACCTGCTGGACCCATTCCCACTTGGATTTCCTGAATAAAACAAATTCTAAATAGTTTAGACAACACACTTCTTTCAAGACATACTTATGACATCATTGCTCTAACTTGTTGACAATATCAATCCGTAACCAGTGATGACAAATTATTCAAGCAAAGACATCAAACCACTAGAATCAATTATTTGAGTACTAAAAGGGCTCTATCATGCAGGGAAATGACAACGCAAACAGCACGCATAATTAAGCAAAGCAGCAGCCCAACAGAGACAGATTACCCTCGAAAAATGAAATCTGTGATGGAGCAGAATCAAAACTAATCATATTCAACCAAAAATAGTTTAACGCACACATGAATTATAGCAATTGAAAGAGGAAGAAACAGCGATGAGAAAGTAATTACCACAATGGTGTCACCAAGAAATTGTTTGAAGTGGTCTCTAAAGGCCCGCATGAAATCAGAGTAACATTGCACAGGTGTCCTCCCCTTAAGAACTGGAAGGGTATCACACCCCAGTGATATATACTCATAATTCCTCCTTCCCCACTGATCGGTGTATGCGAGGTCTTGATCTTTATCGATCTCCTCAACGGCCCATTTGGGCAATGGAATCCTGCATCCAGCAATTAAAAAACCAATTCAAGCTTCCAATACAAGCAGTTCAGGGAACTATCAAAAACAGATTTTACATTCACCTTCCACAGTTTCACCCTACCGATGATACTCATCTCATGGTAACTTTTGTTCATGTCAATGAAAAAAGAAAAAGTACTTTTTCAAGGGATAAGGAATCTAGAAAACTCCACGTTTTCTGACAGATCCCAAGACAACCGCCCACGCGAGCTTATACATATATGTGGCCAACAAAAGCGCGTGTATTGTACGCCTATAAGTAACAGGTAAAGGACGCTAAATTCCAGAAAAAGGAGGAAATAAAACATACGTGCAAGAGTCTCCAACGTTGCCACCGCACTGATGAAACGACATGACAGCTTGAACTTTGAGACCATGTCGTCTAGCCATTTCTAACAGCTCGGTATACCCTCCCCAATTATACACACCCGGCGCGTCTCTCTCCACCAATCCCCACCAAACATCCACCATCAACCCTTCCACACCTGCGCACTTCAACGCCTGCAAACTAGCATTCATTGCTTTCTTTCTATTCACCGTGTTCCCCATCGTCACGCTGTCCAATGGCATCATCACATAAACTGGAACCCCCTTCTCCTTCTCTATCTTCACCTCTTTATACATCTTCTCTTCCTCTGCTGCCTTGCTCTCATCCACCGCCACAAACTCCAGTGTTTCTGTCGCGAATGCGCGGCATACCACTGATAGATCTGGACGGGTGCCATTACTTCCGCTTAGTATTGGAGACCTGCAAGGGCTCGTTGGCTGTGATCTTTTCTCTATTAAGTCCGGTTTAGTGATTTTGCACCGGATGCTTGGGATTGGAGTTTTCCACGCCGCCGCCGGGCCGATTGGTGCGGTGGAGTCACTGAATGATTCAGCTTGGATTGGTGTTCCAGCTAGAGCTCCGATCTGATATGTTATATTCATTGCCATGTCTGTACGAATTATTCAAAAAAAAAATTAAAATTTCTCTTTCCTTTTGTTTTCTTCTATTGCGACCAGAGCCTTTGAATTTTGAATGCGTGGGAAATGGAGAACAGAAAGTTGGGTGGCGAATGTATTTATAGATCCTGCGAGGATAAGATTCAAGACTATCCCTTTTTTCGTACCGTAAATGAAACGACACGTGGCATAAATCGAGGCGCAGTGAAAGGCGACGGCTACGATTTCTCTTGTGAAGGTGGTGATGAACGATGGGATTGCAATGCGCGTGAAGGTTCTGGATGGCAGCGAGGTTTATATTATTTTTTTAGAGGGGAGGAGTGGAGAAGGGAATGGAGAGGCTTGAAAGAACGTGATTGGGTCACGTGCTAGTGTCCTGCCTTTCAGGCTTAAGACATGTGTGATAGGTTTTTTGTGGTTTTTTCTTTTTTTATTTTGTTTCTACGGCTACTTTGGAGCCAGAAAGGTTTTTGAAATCTTTGAAGGAAAGGTTGATGACATGTGGCAACAGGTGGAAGGAGGAGGTGGGTGAAAGGAGTTGATCGGGACACGTGTTGGGATTATCATTGGCAGCGTCTGCATGTGGCCAACAGCTATGTGGTAGTTTATTACTCCATTTGGCGTTCGTTACTCGTTGCTTCAGCTTGCAGACTTGATAAATCGATTGATAAAGAGAGCTGGTTAAAGGGCTTCATGAGACCTTAATTAGAGAGCAGGGGCTAAGCCCGCAAGTACAAGAATAGGGCTAGCAAAAGCCCATAAGTTCTAAAGTAGGGCCGAGGAAGCCCATCCGATGCAGAACTAGATTTTGAGGACGGGAATAAAGCTCAACCGATGAAGATTAAATTACGCGTGTTTGTGTTATTTTTTTTAAGGAATTAATAGTCTAGAAAAAGAATTTTTTCTTTGTTGTTAGTTTAATAAAATAATTATTTGATTAAAATTATGGTTAAAATTGAGACTTTTAAAGTGATTTTGATAATAAAATAACTTACAAAACATGGATTAATTTTATAGTTTTTGAATTAAAATATTATAAATTATATTATTATTATTATTATTACATGATGAAATCAAGAATTCTTTATCAAGGTTCTCTTTTTATTATCATCAATTTCATTTCTTACATAATCCATGAGAGAAAATCACTGATATCTGCAAAACTATGTCCTATTACCAAATACATTATAAAAAAAATGTATGGACAAATATTTTGTAATTGATCCTTCTATTTGTGAAAATGATATAGGGCATTTATTAAAATTATCTCGCCTATAAAGATAGTTTCAGCTTTACCTCTAAACAAGTTTTTTTTTTAATCAATTTTATATATCCCTTAAACTTTATAAATTATTGGTTAAGTCTTTTCATTGATATATTAAAGAAATGAATTGAGAGTAATTTTTTTTATAAAGTAGTTCATTTTTTTTATTTAAGAAAATTTTACTTTAAAAATTATTTTGTGGACTCAAGTAAACGAGTAGAACATTAATTATTTTAGATTTTTATAAAAAATTCATGCACTAATTTGAATTTAAAATTTATTATTTAGATCAAAAATCTTTTAATACTACACCACACATTCTTAGGACTACATTCAAATCTTGTAATTATAGAAAAAACATATTACATCTGCAAAATATACATTGTCTATCTCAGACAGTGAGCAGTGATACACATCTTGCTTTAGCTTCATGTCGCGGAAAGCCTTCTATAAGAGCACTCTCTTACTATAATAAATCAATGTTATCAATGTCATTTCTGTTGTTACTTTGTTTTTTATTGAAACGTTTCACTTTCGAAGATTTATAGTATCATTTTGAGGTTGTATCTACTTATAATTAATTAATTAATTATATAATAAAAAAATTAAATATAATTTTATTTTTTATAAAATTAAAATTGATAACAATTTTATTTTTTATAATATATATTTTTATTTTTTATTTTTTCATTTTCAAATTTAAATACACCTCATAAATAATATTATATATAGAGAGAGAAGTCATATCATTAACAAAATAAACAATGTAAATTGCAATTTGCAAAGCATTGGACGACAGATTAATGCATGAAGTGTGGGAAATGATTTTTTCACTATGCCCAAAACAGAACACCCATAGTGATTTTGAAGTGTTTTGCCCGGTATTTAAATGGTATTTTTGATACGCAGAGGAATTTAAAGTAAAACAAAAATAATATTATTTTATTTTATTTTTTATCTGATATAAAATATTTTTACTGTTTCAACCCAGACAAAACAGTATAAAAAACCTTTCGATAGGAAGGCCAAGCAAGCCCTTTAAAGGCGAAGAGCTCGTATAGCAAGCAAGCTTACTTTTATCCTTCTTTTCTTTTTCAAGTTCTGTTGGAAAAGTCCACAAAGAGCGCAGACTAGCTGGAAACGGGTTCCCGATCGGAGTGAACGACAGTAAAGGTGAGTTGTCCTCACCAAATTAATTGATATTATATTTTTAAAAAAATATTGAAATTATATTTTTTTTATTTTTTTAAATTAATTTTTTTATATTTTGATATTTTTATGATATCAAAAATAATTTTAAAAAAATATTATTTCAATATATTTATAAATAAAAAATAATTATAAAAACACCTATAATCACACTTGTAATACAGTATTATTATACCTGGTACGTTACGTAGAATGGCCACCTCAAAAGCTTTCTTTACTGCAGAAGGGAAAAAGCAAGTAATCTTCAGGACTATCTATTGCAAAAGTATGACATGTAATCTCTTAAGCAATCTCTTGCAGCTACTACAATAAGTCGATACTCCTGCCAATATATATGGTCTATGATTGACCCTCTCCATTTGTGAATTGATATGGTGATGATAAAACGAAACAACAAGGCAATATACGAACGAGTTTGTTATTGCTATTAGGCATAATACAATGGAAATCAGCCTCCAGAGACTCGTTTATAACACACTTGAATCCACTAGCAAAAGAAAAATCTATCAGAGTAATAGCCTGGTAATGGCAGAAGCAACTATGGAGGTGTCATGCACTGCTTTGTTCAGTTTGGTCAGGGGTGATTTGCCTTGGAAACTGTCTTCACAAGAAGTGGCTTCAACGGCAGCATCAATTGTATCGTTTTCAGCAAATTTAGGGTCGCCTTTCTGCAGGGCTTCAATAGCTTCCGGGATGTCGGCTGTTGAAATTGCATCGTAACTGCTAATTCTGGGCTCCTTCTAAGCTCCTGGTTGATGAATTCCAGTGTTGTGCTTGCCTTATCCCTCACTATATCCACCATAATGAGTGCTAGCCCCTGGACATCTGTTGTGGAGCTTGTAGGGACAGACGTGAGAGAAGTGACGCAGAGGTTGTAGTATGGTGTGTTCTTGCATGTCTGGGCTATCACATCATTGGCATCAGATTGGACGATAATGCAATGGCTTATGAGCAAGAGGGTGGCAGTGAAGAGTGGGCGAGAAAGAAAGATGAAACTCGGGGAGAGAGAAGTCTTCATCTTCTTCGCAGGAAGTTGTGTTAGAGCATCTCCAGGGTGAAGTGTGAGTAGCCATTTTGGAGAGTCAAATTTTAAAATGGATGTTTGAATAATGTATATATGGTTTTTTTTGTTGATATGCACTTTAATGGTAGTAGGCATTTTGGTATATTATTATTTAAATATAGTGTAATTATTTTGTATATAATTTAATTATGCAATTAATTATACAATTAATAAGAGTAAGTTATATAATTAAATAATTACTTTTAAAAAACCATCCAACAATATAATTATTAATTTTTTAATTATATTTAAATTTAAAAAAATGAATTTAAATATAATTAAAAGACCCGTAATATTTGAAATTGGAAATTTAAGCTACTTATTGTATGTTTTTCAAGTAATTTGTATTTTTTTATGATTGTTGTATTTGGAGTTAATTAATGTTACTTATTGTCTTCGAGTGTAAGAAAAACTTAAAAAAAATAAAATGAACACATTAACAAATAACCAATAAGTTCAAACATAATTAATTAAAATACATTCCATTACAAATAATTCAATCAAATTAATTACAAATTAATACCCATATTTTTTATGCTAATAATAATAATAATTATATAATAATAAAAATTATAAAAACCCACTCCACCCCGTCTTTTCCCCTTCATTTCAATCACATTGTTAAAAAAAACCCTACCCTATCCTTCTCTTCTACCTCTGCCCGCCGCCCCCCACCCACCCACCCACCGTCCACTCCCCTCCAGCCACCCCCCACACCCGTCCACTCCCCTCCAGCCGCCCCCACACAGCCATCCACTCCCCTCAATCCTCAACAAGAATTTACCACCTTTAGACCTGAAACCACAAATGAATGAGAGAACCCATTTCAGTGCCTCAATTTGCAAAAAAAAGAAAAGAAAAGGAGGAAGCCAAATGACCTAGCGGAGAGGTAATTGAAGAGAGCAGTTCTAACACCACCAACATGGAGATTTTCGGTAGGCGAAGGAGCAAAACGAACTCTAACTTGTTGTTTATCATTAGCAGCGGTGGCAGAGACTGAGAAGAGCCTCCTTGCCGGGAAAAAGAAAGAGACTTTGTGGTTGTGAAGAGACGATGAAGAAAGTAAAATTGTTGATGAGAATTAAGGGATGATCCTAACTCTCATCCACGATGTCGCTCCTATCATACTATTCGCCATTCCTTCTAGTCCTTCTCAGTTCTTGAAGGTTTAAAGAGAGGAACAATGAAACTTGAAGGTTTCAATCATTCTAAAGTTTGAGTTTTTTGTTGATTGTTATTGCAACGGTGAATTGTTTTAATTCTTCAGTTCATTGTTGTTGTTGTGTTTAATTTGTTCTGTTTTGTTGTTGTTGTTTTTAATTGATGCTTGTAACGGTACAATTTCAACTTCAACGATAATATTTTAGTTTTGGCTCTCCGGTGCAAATATGTAGGAATGGCTCTGCTGGTAATGGTATATTAAAGGCATTTTGGCTGCTAGGTTGCCTCTCCCCGCTGGAGACCTAAAATAAACGAAAATAGCCAAAAAAATTTAAATTTTAGCTTTGGCTGTTGGGTTGCCTGCCCTTAGGTGGGTGAAGAAAATTGGCTTGAGCTATTGCTGATTGCTATTCTGCCAAGATGACACATGCTTTTATACAGGAGTTTGGCTGGCTCCTCTCTTCCCTTCACATTTAACCACGTATAGCTTAGGTGTCTGGAGTAAATGTTTCGGTTATACACTAGCTGTTAGGATTTTTATAATTGTTAGGATTTAAATAATTCATAAGTTTTACTCGTTAAAAAATAAAATATAATATATATATATATACACATATAATATTAGATATAATGAAATACATCAATACACTTTATTATAACAATAGTAAAAATATCATTATTATTACTGCTAAATCAATAAAAAAAATCAACAACCCCGAGGAAAAAAAAATCAAAATAATAACAAAAGAGTAAGCAAGAAAAATAAACTACAATTATTATTACTATTATTGTTATTGTTGTTATTGCGTTAATAATGAAAAAATGCAAAATTAAATCAAAGAATAAAAAATCCTAAAAACTTAAAAAAAACAAATAAAATAAATAATAAAATAAAAATATTAGATGGAAAAAATGTCATTTGACGTGAAAAAAAACTAAAACAAAGAACAAAGAGAAAAAAATAAGATATATAAATTTTCAAATAATCATCAATACAAACTATTTTTTAAGAGCAAAATTTTTCAAAAAACTTTTCAAAATTTTTCAAAAACATACTGCCTCAACAAAAGAGAAAATAGTACAAGTTATTAAATTACTCCAAGAAAAAAAATCAACAACATTAAAAAAACAGTAATTAATAAAAAACCAAATTTATTATTATTATTATTGCAATAATAATGAAAAATATTAAATCAAAGAATAAAAAAGCCTAAAAACTTTAACAAAAGAGCAAACAAAACATAAAATAAATGATAAAACAAAAAAAACATTAACTAAGAAAAAATCACTTGACTTGAAAATAATAATAAAGAAATAATAATAAAATAAAAGAAAGAACAAAGAGAGAGAAAACATAAATATTAATTTTCACATAATCACAAACACAAACTAAAATTTAAGAACTAAATCTTTCAAAAAAATACCACCACAATAAATAAGAAAATAATAAAAATTAAAAACCAAATCTAAGGGCACATATACATAAACATTGACAAAAATAGAGACTATTTCAAAAATATAAAAAAATAAAGAAATTAAAATAAAAATTTATAAGTATAAGGGTTGATACAAAAACCAAATATATTATCAATTTCAATCAAATGATAAAATTGAAAAAGAAAAAAAAAACTTCTATACCAAATATATTAAAGGATTTACAACCAATCTGAAAATAAAAAGAATGGCACCTGAATTGAAACTAAAATATATAATCAATTTCAATCAAATAATCTAATTGAAACAAATCAAAACTCACATAACAGAAATAAAGACCTTACAACACCATTAAAAGATTGGGATTAAAATAAAACAACCATAAAACCTGGGGGCTTCCGTGTGGTTTAGCATGCAAGAGAGATAAAAGGTGGGAAAATGATCAACCGACCACCGTGTGCTGCGACGCGCCACACCATGAGAAAAGGTACATGACGGCGCATTGGGTGAGACATCGAATGGATATTCTCTACCGCCAGATGAAGCCGCACACGTTGAATGAAGAGGGCGTGGAGCTGAATATTGTCGGCACATATGTCACACACGTGCAAGGTATTTGACAAAAAATATAAAAATTGGTAAATTACCAGAACACCCTACAACCATCTCTTCAATTTTGTTTTATTGGGGGGAGATTAGTATTTAGTCATTTTAAAAAAATGTGAAATTCTCGTGCCATCTCCCCCGCTAGTGGTGTTTTTTTATCTTTTCGAGGTATAAAATAATTATTTTATTGTGCAAAGAAATATAAAAAACTAAATAAATTTGTGACCCGACCGACCTGACCCAAAAACACACTATTAAAATTTGCATTGTTTTCACTCACATGCTATAATGAAATACTAATCTCTTTTAGTATTTTATAATTCGCTTAAAACCTTTGTACTCATTTGATAATAAAATAACTTGAAAAAACATGTATTTATTTTATAGTTTTTGAATTAAAATACTATAAATTAAATTATTATTATTATATGATGAAATGGAGAATTCTTTATCAAGGTTTTATTTTTATCATCATCAATTTTATTTCTCACATAATTCATGAGAGAAGATCTGTGATATCTGTAAAACTATGTTGTATTGCCATGTTACATAAAAAAAAAGGTCAAATAAATGGGTAAATAAATATTTTGTAATTGTCCCTTCCATTTGTGAAATGATATAAGGCAAATATTAAAATTAGCATGGGCTATTATAATGATAGTATCAATTTTATCTCTAAGCAAGATTTTTTTATTAATTTTATATATCCCTTAAACTTTAGAAATTACAGGTTAAGTCATTTCATTTATACATTAAAAAAAAAATGAGAGTCATCTATATTATATCATACTATATATATATAATCGAGAGTAGTTAGGCAAGTTGCATTGTTATTTGATTGTTTTTAAAGTCATTTTTTTTATTTATTGGTTTTTTCTAAGGCTCCAGGTATATCTCTCTCTATGTGAGAGTCTCTAATTCAATGGGAGTCAAAAACCTAACTTTTCTAAAGTATGGAAGTTTTCACACTGCATAAAAAAACTTAATTGTTTTTACTATCAACGGGTGTACTTTATAATGTAATTTTACACCACGATAGTCAAAACAAAATAAGTATTATTTTTTTTTTGATATTTTGTCCAAATTTCAATGGATAATCATAAACTAGTTACAATATCTAATTTTCATTAAAAAAACATGTGAAAATGCAACATATATTATTTTTAAGAAAAATATGCTTAGAAAAATATTGCTATTCGACCATATTTACTTAAACAACATATTTTTTGTTTGTTCTTTTAAATGTAATTTTTTATATTATATATTTAAAAAAAAAAAAAATCGGATTGGGCTTAACCCAACTAAATAGGTCAACCCAACCAAGTTGGACTTGGGTTGGACTCAGCCCGGCACACTAGGTGGGGCTGAGAGCAAGTCCAACCCAAGAATTAAACACAAGTAAAAAAAATTGATCTGCAATATTCATGTGTTACGTGAGCAGTAACAAGGTGGTCGACCGAATGTGACAAGAGGTTCATTTGCTAATGTTGAAGGGCAAATGAGGCCAAAGTGGTTCTTTCTATAGTGGTGGTGTTAGAAATGGTGGACGGTAGAGGCATTGAAAGGTTGTTGTTATTGTTGCTGATGATGCTTGAAGTCAGAGCTGGAGAAGAAGAGATGAGCCTATTGGGAGATCTATGAGAGTGGAGGAGAAACCGTCTATGTCGAGGGAATAACCGGTGCTTGCCGGACAAGGGGTGCTGCTAGAGGAGGTAGAGAGCTGTCAACGCACTGACTTTTGATAAGGAGAGAGCTACTGACTAAGAGATAGGGAGTTGTTGTCGGTGATGCTACTCCTATTGACGTCGAGAGTGGCTATTTCTTGGTGGTTATGCTATAATTTTTTCACACTATGCAATCGTATTCTTCCTCTGTTCTGCTATTGTTTTTTTTGCCAATTTCCCTGTGTTTGTCTGTGCTTTTCTCTCCTCCCCCTTTTTGTGTTTTGTTCTTCTATGTTATTTATAGATGAAGTAAGCAGCCTTCGGCTGTATATTGCGTTCGGGTTGCCTCCTTGTCTCCTGCGGCAACGTGCCTGCACCGACAACGTGTCGACGGCGACGTGCCTGCAATGGAGGCTTTCGGCGGCGGCTTGCTTGCATGCTTTGAGAGAAGGTGCAAATGCATTTTAGTCTCTCAATTTGTAATTGTTCTAATTGTAATCCTGATTGGCTTTAAACTTTTAAATTTATGCAATTGTATCCTTCAATAAAAAATGAACATCTTTGGTGACTTTTAACTTTTGAGAGGTGGGACTATAGCAGTTGTATCCCTTTGTGTTGTTTGAATAGTCTAAGAATATGCATTTGGTAGCTTGGTGTTCAAGCTTATCCCATTGTAAAGACTAAATATGAACATATCAAATGCACCTAAAAACTTTGAGAGGCGTTAGATTTTTCTGTCAACAATTCAATAGGAGAAGTAAAATTTAAAGGTTTTCTAGGTAACCGATTAATAAAGCATGTGGAAGTGAGCACCCCTTGTGACCATAATGTTTTAAGAATATTCATTTGAAGCATTAATGATCTTGTTTTTTCAAAGAGGTCTCAATTTTTCTTTCTGCTATTCTGTTTTGTTATGGAGTTCCCACACCATTGCTTGATGAACAATGCCTTGAGTGTTCAAGTATTGTGTCATGAGGTGTGACATATTTAGTGTCATTATCTGATCGAAAAGTTTTTATGGTAGAAGCAAAATGAGTTTTGACTAAATTACAAAAGTCTTGAAAGGCATTTGCAATTTTAGTTTTTAATTTTAGAGGATATAACCCAGTAAATCTTAAGTAGTCTTTAATAAAAGTAACGAAATACTTGTATCCATCAAATGACATTAAAAATGGACCCAAAACATCAGAACATATTAGATTAAAAGTTTTAGCAAAACATGAATTGAACTAGAAAAAAAGGTATACGAGTAGATTTCGATAGATGACACATCACAATTGAAGTACGGTGCAAACAAGAAAATAATTTGGACACATTAGAATCTAAAAGGTGAGCCAAACATTGCTGCCATAATTTAGTAAATACATCTATTGATGTGAAGTTCCTTAAGAGACAATGGTCTTTTCAAAAATAAAAAAGACCTTAAAAGAAACACCCTGCACCAATCATCTTCTTGGAGACTAGATCCTAAAACACAATATTGTGAGGCGAGAAAATAGCAACACAATTTAGCATTGTGATAATTTTCTTGATAGACAATAGTTTAAATGGGAAAGAAATTACATATAGAATAAGAGACGTAATTGATTTAGAAAGTAATTTCATATTCCTTTCCCTTACGACAAGTGTTCATATCTGAGATGGTGGGATAATATTTTAAATTATGTATGAGATTATGATCATTTAATAAATGATCAGTGGTAACTGAATCGATGACCCACCAATCATGCACTTTACTTATTGAAAGAGCTGATGCAAAAGCATTCAAAAATCCTAGAATTTCTTCAGCTACAACATCTTTGCTAGTAGCAAGAGATCCATCAAAATCTCCAAGTAGGGTTTGTCATGTTCAGATTTATTTTGTTTAGCTTACAGATATGCTGCAAACTCATAGAGAAGAGTTGCAGAAATGGATGTCAAACTTGATGGTCCATCGTGTTATGTTGGTCACCACATCGGCCTTATGGCCAAGTAAGATTTCTTTTGCTTAACCTTGATGTCATGTACCTGAATCTTTTATCATTTTTCTTTCAGGCAATTGACCTGAAACTCCAAGAAGAAGAAACAACTCAAAGTGATGATAAAACAAATTAACAAGGCAATATACGAACGAGGCTGTTATTACTATTAGGCATAAACACTGGAAATTAACCTTCAGAGACTCGTTTATAACACACTTGAATCCACAAGCAAAAGAAAAATCTATCAGAGTAATAGCCTGGTAATGGCAGAAGCAACTACTGAGGTGTCATGCACTGCTTTGTTCAGTTTGGTCAGGGGTGATTTGCCTTGGAAACTGTCTTCACAAGAAGTGGCTTCAACGGCAGCATCATTTGTACCGTTTTCAGCAAATTTAGGATCGCCTTTCTGCAGGGCTTCAATAGCTTCCGGGATGTCGGCCGTTAAAATTGCATCGTAACTGCTAGCACAAAATCTCAAAGGTCGCCTTAATTTTGGGCTCCTTTTAAGCTCCTGGTTGATGAATTTCAGTGCTGTGCTTGCTTTAGCCCTCAGTATATCGACCATAACGAGCGCTAGCCCCTGGACATCAGCTGTGGAGCTTCTAGGGACAGACCTGAGAGAGCTGACACAGAGGTTGTAGTATGGTGTGTTCTTGCATGTCTGTGCTATCAGATCATTGCCATCAGATTGGACGATTATGAGCAAGAGGGTGGCAGTGAAGAGTGGACGAGAAAGAAAGATGAAACTCAGGGACAGAGGATTCTTCATCTTCGCAGGATGTCGTGTTAGGTGGGTAAAGAAAATTGCCTTGGGCTATTGCTTAATGCCATGATGACACAAGCCTTTTATAGAGGAGTTTGGCTGGCTCTTCTCTTTTCCTTTCACACCTAACCATGTATCACTCAGGTGTCTGGAGTAGATGGTTTCAGTTTCTTACTTTCGTTTAATTCTGGGACTGTTGATTGCTTGCAGAGGTTTGTTTATAGGCAAGAACTGAAGTTTTGGCCAAGATTTCTCGGATGGCCGAACAAATATAATTTACTTTACCCGCCCAGCACGGCAACTGTATCATATGTTTGAAACTTTCAGGATAATGACAACTTAACTCAAAAAGAAGACTGTGAAAATTAGAAGGGCTCCTCCATAATCGATAAGAAAGCAACCTGCAAGCAGATTTAAAATATTTAATAACCAATTGTGGAAAGCAGACGCGGCAGACTCTTCTTTCTCTCCCATCGCCAAAAGGAAAAGACTTGATCGACCCGGAAGGAAAAGATGAGTGCTAGAAACATCGAACCCTCATCCTGAATTTCACAAGAAAGAACAGGATGAGGCAGAGGCAACTCTATGATGACAGGATCATTCTTAATCTAAAAGAGTTTTTTTTAATTGAATTATGCTAAATAGTAGTGCCCCTTTTCTTTATTGATTGAAAAAGACAGGCCTTTTCATGTAGTGATACAAGATATAAAGCAAGATAAGATGAATGAAAGCTAGAAAAAAAGATGTCACTCGCCACTCGGTACAAAAGGTAATTTACTGCAGCAGTAATATCGGTGTCATGGCTTCATTTACAATCTCTGGACCTCTGTTCATGGAGCGTAATTCATTTCCACAACCTCATCGCCCACAGGATTCTTATTTACATGGCAAAAAAAATCAAGCCAGGAATCATGCAGCGAGGAAGATAGCGTTGTGCTTGACACCTTGCTAGCAAGGATATGCTCGATCAAGAATGGAGGAAAAGTCAAACTCAGCCGCGGCATATGCAGATCGCATTACTGATTACTCATACAGCTCCTGATGCTGAAGTCAGCCTTTGACAAAAGACTAAATGATAGTTTTGTTAATTCTACTTCAAGTATGATAGGTTCAGGATTCAACGGATTGGAAGAGGCTTCAATCATTATAAGACCATAAAATTGTATGTATTTTAGTTACAGGGCTTAGATCACTCCCCCCTCTCGATGAACAGATAATAACCAAGAAACTATAATGAGATAAGTAAATAGAACAGAAACAAAACCCTGTGGTTGCATGAATCTCTCTCGTTTTGGTCCATCCCTATCTTGGTGAAGTGACGGAGGCCGACAGCTCGCCGCTCGCCGCTTCTACCACTGTCGTCCCTTTGACAGGTTGAGCATCAAGCACAAATTTGGTTCATCTGCTCAGTGCCATCAATAAGCTACCGTTCATTATTTTACCAATATAAATTATATTTCAAATCTCATCACCTTAAATGCATGGCACAGTCCGATTACTACAAGACCTGCTTCGTGGCACAAAGCTCATCAGTAGTTTGCCCTGCCGCCATTGCATTCAAGGCGGTGAACATAAAAAGTACTGACAAATCGTGCCAGCACCACGACAATATTACCGTCCGAGTTTTATTTCCGATGAATTCCTAACTCCCTCCGGAGAAAGGTCTTAAGACAAGATCACACGTCAGATAGCCTTGCAAATGACATAGAACAACCCAGGAACATCTTAATAAATCTCGGGATGATCACTGCCATGAAAAAGCAACAAGAGTTTCATGTGTCGTTGAAATCAATCATCATACTTTGTTTTATGTGGATGGTTTTATTAGATGGTTACCTAATTTCTTTTCAAACGATATTTTCGCCGCAAAGTTGTTGCCAAGGATTTATCTATTGATAAAGGGCATACTCTTTTGCTTTCCTCATCTTTTCAGCTCTTTGTTTTGCTGCAGAGCTAGTATAGTTTTGTTTATTGGGTATACTTCCTGGTTTGCATCATTGTTTTTTCATGCTTATCTATTTTTTGGTTTCTTTCATGGGTAGAATAGATGTTCCACTGATGTTTTGCCATGGGTATATATCTTTTCTTCGAGTAAAAAGCTTTTGCGTGCTTTTTGACATGTTTTTGGTTGTTTGGAAAGCTGAGATTTATGGGAAAACATAAAATATTAGTCGAATTTACAAAGGAATTGGATTAATTAGGAGGGAGACCAACATTAGATAACTATACAAACAAGTGAAAAAAATTGTAGGAAAAAAGAAGGGGAGAGGGGTTGAAATTTTTGACTAGTTACAAATCGAGATTCATATTATCTTCGGGTAAGGAGTTTTAATCTTGATTATGAAGTTAATTTGAATTCGAGTAAGAATTGATGCATTTAACTTGAAATTCATAAATTAGGGTTCATAAAATATCTTAGAATAATGAATTTTTGTATAGGAATAATTAGATTTAGAGGATAAGGATTGTGTTGGAGGGGGAAATATGTGAAAATGTTAAGGAAATGTTGTCATGTATTGGAGGGTAGAGTCTAGCCACTAGCAAGTAATTGGGATAAATTAATTGTGTTTTTCTTTAAGAAAATTTATGTAATGGGTCAATGAATAATTGGAGATGGTTTTTTGTGGAAGGAAAATAGAGATTTCAAACAATTTAGAACTATTAAGGTGCATTAACAAACCTACACTAATATATGAACATATTAAGGAAATGTTTTCATGTATACGAGGGTAGAGGTTGGCCACTAGAAAGTAATTGAGATGAATTAATTGTGTTTCTCTTTAAGAGAATTAATGTAATACGTCAATGAATAAGTGAAGATGGTTTTCATGGAAGGAAAATGGGGATTTCAACAAATTAGAAATATTGAGGTGCAATAACAAACCTGTACAAATTCACAAATTCAACTTGTTAACTTCCACAAGCAATTAGATTTAGAAAAGGATTTATTTTGGAGACAACTTCTTCGTAGAAACTGTATTAAAGAATGTTAGTTTTCTAACAAGATTGATCTGGGTGTAATTGGAGCTCTGAAACTCAATATATAAGTATAAATATGAGGAGAGGTTGAATTGCCAACACTGTTGGTAGTTTTAGCAAACCATAAAAAAAACAAGAAAAATAAATACAATAATTGACCTTCATATGCACAGCACGAGTAAATTATGTATAATGCTTTCATAGTTTATTTAAGTAAAATGAATGTATTTAATTAAGTTTGTGAGAATTACTATGATTGTTATTGTAATGATTTTATTATTCGAATGGTGGATTTAAGGAATTAAATACAATTTAAATTTTATGTTTGTATAATTAGGATGATACACAAACACTAATACTTCTTAAAGTCGCATTGCATGATTGATAAGTTAACGTCTAATCTAGAGATTATTTCGTGCTTTGCTAAAGTTGTATTTGTTGATGTATTGATGAAATTGTACTTTGAGATGTTGAAAAATTACTAAATGAGAAGTTGATTGTGAAAACAAATCTTCATTCTTGATTTTCCAGCCAATAAAGCAGCTGAAATATGAATAAAATCATATGACATGTCGTTTGATAAGTCTACCACTTGCAATACAATATAATAAAGCTCAACAACGTGTGGTCTTTTTACAATTTTTAGAGATATTTATATTTGCTTGCATGTATTTTTTCAAATTTATTTTTATATTTATATTTAAATCAATAATCATTATCTTTTTTTATATAACATTATTTAAAATAAAATTATTTTCTAGTTATTATGTATTCATTTAATTTTTGTACATATTATTCTAATTCATCTATATTTTTATATAAATATTTATATCTGGATAATATTGATAATATGTCTAAACTTTATTTATTATTTTATTTTATTCTATTCAATCAATTGTATTTGTATCTATTTTATTATCAATTACTGAAATAAAATTTTGATTTTGACAAATAAAATCATTCAACACAATTAGGTAAAATATCTGTGTTAAAATATCAAATATGATATATGTATGTCTATGAATTTTCCATTTTCATATTTATTTAATGTTAATGATTTTTTTTATTTTTTAAAATACATATTTTTTAATTTATTTGATTTTATATATGTATAATTTTTTTAATTACATTTATGATTTTCTTATATATATTGAAAAAAGCTATTTGTGAGAATAGTGTCACGCTAGCTAGTTTTTCGTGCTAAATAGTGCTAGGGTTCCTTATTTTTAGGAAGATGGAATTTTATTTGTGAAAATAAAAAAAAAAGTTGCAATTAAATTGATTTTTTTTATAATAACCTTACTGACATAGATTTATTTATTTGTGTATCCACAATTAATTGATTGGATTTTACAATTTTTGGTTAAAATTATGGCCGCATTAAAGTTCCGGGTAGTTTAAAGAGAAAAGGCTAGAAAATTCTACAAGCTTCTAAAAATATGTTAGTTCCTTTTGTTTTACCAAAAAGAGGTTCAATAGCTTTTGCGTGAAAAGAAAAAAGGATCCTATCGCATTTAATTACAAAAATTAATTCTAAAACTATACTTGAAAGATTTACTTAAGAATTTTACAGATAAGTCCATGTGTTTTAATAATTTTTATTCTAATACAATACCAGAACAAATATTATTTAATATTTTTATCTGATTTTTTAATTAAATAAGTTTTTATTATCAATATTGTAATTGTTTTCCACTCGAAAAACATATTTTGTAGGAACAAGTGAGTCAATAAAATCTCAGTTATCTCAAGTTTTGACAAGATATATTTTTGATTCGAACTCGAGATTTAATGTGCAGATCATAAATTCTTTATTATCACGATGCATCTTGAGAATGAACCAGTGTATAACATATTATTTATATATTAAACATAAAACAAATTTTGTTTTAAGATTGATTGAGGTTGCTTCAAAGACCCAATAACCTGAATCCTTAACCAAGTCGTGAGCCTAACTGCTGATAATTAGCCAAACTGTTAATAATTTTGAAGACAGCAAAGGAGCGACGACATCGTTTAAGGCAATGGTTAAGTTTCGTTTATGTTTATGAAGAGGCAAATAAAATAGAGATTTGTTATATCTGATGGGGTGCGAGGGGATAAAGAGAACGTGGCAAATGGAGGGAGGACCTGTAGCGATTGGAAATGGAGTCCTATGCTTGTGGGTTCGGCAGAGGTACTGGACTTGTCTTCTCAACAACGAAACCCTGCTCTAACCCCTCCTCTCAAAAACCTCTCATCTCGTTATGGAAATTGAAGAAACCCTATTTCTTCCTCTACTCTCATTGTTATAGCACCACCACCAGGTGTAGCAGTAATAATCGCAGGGACCCGAATGCTGAAACGCGGAGGTTCAATTTTAAGTTCAAGTTTCGAGACAAAAACAACATCAAAAACGATGATTCGGTACAAGTGGAAGAAGATGAAAAGGGTGGTTCCACGAGAGAGGGGAAGAGAGGGAAGCGGAGGTGGTGGTCGGACCAGGAAGAAGAGCCTCCCGGCATCCTGGAGGAAGCTATTGACAGTTTGTGGGTTCTTCAGGTAATTCTTATCCTTAATTTGTAACCACCAAAACGTTTGTTTGTCTTTGTACTAGTAGTCATGCTAGCTGTCCCGACAATTTAATGGGCTGACACTCACTACCTCGTCAGCTGCTAAATAATGTGACTACTGGTAGCATTTAGGTACTCCTGATTTCTCAGACTTTTGTTCAATGTTGGTTACTAGCTTATCCTCAGACAAGAAGACATCATCATGAATTTAGTTCGAGGTTCTGCAAGTTATGAATGGATTGGATTGGATTGTTGAGTCTTGTAAGATGTTTGAAATACAGAGGATGAAGAAGAATTTCTGTATATTGAATTGAATGAATAACACATACATAACAGCCTATTTATAGCTAAATATACAAGCAGAAAATCTTGACAGATATATACAATGATTTTGCTAATCTTCTTCCATATTTCACTCGATTGATATCTTCCTTATCTGTTTCCAGAAATCTCTCATATCCATTACTGCAGGTGCATGATCTGCTGAATTAATCTTCAGCTTGATCTCTTTCCAGAATTGTAGCATGTTTATCATGGCAGGTCCTTGATTCACTGCTTCTGTCAATATTATCTTCTACAAGTCTTGACTCTGTAGTTGTGAAGTTTTGGAGATAAGATTATTGTAATTCAACTATTAGAGTATTGACTAATAGTTGTGCTCTTTGGTCAGTGCAGCTAGCCAAATCCTATGGTTGGATGTTTCCACCAATCGTCATAACTTCGCTGCTTGTTTCTGGCCCGAAAGCCTTTCTCACGGTGTTAGCACTGTCAGTTGGACAGTCAGCGCTGACTTTTGCATTTCAGAAGTTGCTGGGGAAGACTAGCAGGAAGCCGAAACGCAAGGCCCGGAAGAGGAGGAAAACAACCGGCAGCCCTCTAAATGATGCTGATTTTGGTGATGAAAAACAAGAAAAGGAGGAAGCTGTGAAGGGAAGAATGGGGTATCGGTCTTGGGTTGTTGGTGATAATGGTTCCATTAATGAAGATAACCAAGATGCTCCCAACTTTGGTGGCTGGGATGAGTTTGATACTACAGGATCAGCGCGGCGCCGGCCTCAGAGGAAACGGCAGCCTCGAAAGAAACCATTGGCTAATGGCAAGTGGAGTGGAAGTGGGAGCGGGAGAAAAAGTGACATGCCCTTGCTGTTGAGATTGTTAATTGCTGTTTTCCCATTTTTAGGTTCCTGGACAAAGATGCTTTAATGTTCCTCATCCTTCTAACTAGCCTCGATTGATGCAAGCCTTTGGTTTTGCTTCCAAACAACAACTCAAACGGGTGGGATTGTTTCTGTTCATACTGAAATGCTTTCCCTGCAATTTGAATCAGCTGAAGCCAAGATGGGATGGTCAATCGTCACAGAGATAGATGATGAAGATCCCTTCATCGTATATTATAGTTGTCTCTCATTCAATTTGCTTCCACATATAGTATCAGCCTGAGATTATTTTTTTTCGGAATAAACTTGTCATCGGATGCTATTGTTACTTGAGGCTGATAAATTTCTTCCTCCGAAGTTTCTTTTCTTATATTTTTTAAAAATTATCTAAGAAAATTGTTAAGAGTTGAGAATTGTTACAGGCAGCGCAAATTGGTCTCCTCTTTTTCTTCTTTTTTTCCTACAGTTTTTATTCTCATTATGACAATAAATTTATATTATCTAGGAGCCAAGAGAAAACGAGAGTTAATAACTGTGTGCCAAAATATTTCAACCATCACGTGAATGGCTAAAATTAAGTTTGATGTGTCACAAGTGATCTTGTCTAGCGATTGAAGGGACTTGTTTTTTTGATGATATGCATGTTTGTCACCCCTGTGGTGTCTTATTTTCACTGGGTTTGCAGGATGTTCAGTGAGTTCGGGGATTAGTTATGGTGTGTTTAAGTTGGCCCGAACATTCTGGTAATATAAAAAAAAAGTTTAATATATCTAAAGAAACTAAAAATCTCAGTGGTAAAACTTTCTTTTTTCATTTACATAGTCAACAAAATAAAGGCTGTTTTTTCTTACATCCTTTTTTAGTATACTCAAGATAATATAGTCCTTCAGAAACTATCTAGGCAGCCAAAAGAAGCCTCCTCGTTTTCTTACCCTTCAAAACTCAAAATTGTGTCGTTTTGCTTTTATATTATTTCAATCGGGCCAGGAGCTTCAAAGTGGTTCGTTCAGGACCTTTATAAAAAAATGGTCCAGGCCCAATGAAAAGAGGCCCAATATTTAAGTGGGCTGGACTGAGCTTGGCCCAAACATGATTGAGATAAAACGTATTTCTTTTATTTCCCTGGGTTCATTTTAAATGAAAAAATTAATTAAAACGTATGTTGATTTTAAAAATACTCTTGATCATAAAAATAAATCACTAGTGCAATAATAAGCCTTTCATCTTCTAGTTACTAAAAAGCAAGTCAAATCACGATTTTTCTGTGTTTGTTTTCTCCTCTTTGCACAAGTGACTCTTGAGGAGATAAAACAAGTATCAAGCGAGCCTTTCCTATCATGACACGTGGAAGTTGAGAGACCGCAACTTACTATTTAGCGATAATAGTATGCGAGTCCCAATTCTCGTATCTTCATAGCAAATAACTCTTACATCATGTCTTGAATTTAAATTAAGATATTATTTTTTGTAAAACTCTTTAATAATCAAGGTCTTATTTATTTATTTGAATTCATTACTCGTACTTAAATTAAGATATTATTTTTGGTGCTTTTTTTTTACTCTCTCTTATTTTGCCTTATGATATCTTTTAATATGAGGTAATTATTATTTTTTAAAAACATAAACACATTAAAACAATTTAAAACCACAAAAAATATATTTAAAAACAAAAATAAACATGATTAAAAATTGACTTTAAAGCAAATGGTGGAAGCAACCATATATGCTTACACACTGGAATTCATCATTGCGAGCTCTCCAGTTGGGGCATCGGTTAATTTGAGGACAGTTTTGACTATTCCTCATCTTTTCAAAGTCAACAAAGCAGTTTTCAAAGTCATCTTATCAAGACAAACCCTATTTATGACATCGATGTATACCAACCCTCCCTTCAGTTTTTTCATTTCCACACTAAACAGTCCCTTGCCTTGTAGTATTCAAGTCTAAAATGTAAATTTGACTGACCCACCTCCATGGAAAGTTCATGCCCTCCTTTCCTGACATTTAGTTTGACTCTCTTTGGGTTTTAGATTATTGTTTTAAAATTTATTGATTTATAAAGAATAATATTTTTTTAATGTTTTCGTATGGTTTTGAGTATTCATGTGAAGATTTTTTTTTTATTAGTTTTATTATTATATGTGCACATCTCGACTAATCTAATTAATTTTGAAATTAACAATTATATAAATCTCTAATAACTATTATATTATCAACTACATTGCTCAAACCCGAGAACACAAAAAAACAAACCTCTTAGTCCACCTACTAGATTGTTAATTTTTTATATATATAAAAAAAATAACTTTTTTAATTGATTCTCTCATTGATTCAAGTCTAAAAAAATGTTTCTAATGATTTTATTAAAAAAACATTTTTTTACATGGTACCTTTGTTTTGGTCAATTTATATTGATGTCATGTTGATTATCTAATTATAACTAAAAAAGTCATTTTGTATTTTTCAAACATATAGGGATGACTTTTTATTTTAACAAAATAGATTGTACCATTCTATATAACTATCGCTTGGAAGATCCAAAATCAATCATCAACAAATAAATAAAGAGTTATTTTGATTAATAAAAAAAATTCATATTCTTCTAATGTTGGTTTATGGTTAAAATTGTTATTAAAAATATTTTTCATTAAATTAATTATTAAAATAATATTTTTTTAATTTTTTAAAAAATATTTTTGATATCAAAAATAATCTAAAATTTCTAAATAAATTTAATTAAAATATAAAATTTTAATTTCTTATAAAATATTTCTGAAACTGAATTTCCTTAAAAACTGAACCTTTTCTCTCTCTCTCTCTCATGATGCCAATGACTTTGTCCGTCCACAAACTGCTTTATGCGTAGAAAAAAGTTTCGCATTATTTTTTTACCTCTGACATATTATCCCCTCGTTTATATTCTTATATTATTTTAATATAAAAAATAAATTTTAAATACAAGTCACGATTACATGAAAAGGTAAGAGAAGATCACATTTATGAGTAAATGCTTCTTTATCTGCGCACCTAAATAAAGCCAGAGATGACATGACATGTTCGAGAAAGTGGCGATGGTACATCCAGCTAAGCCCGCATTTTGTGACTGGTGCTGCGTGAAAAGACTTGTATTTTCATTAAATTTTAAATTTCACTTATTTTATTCATAATTTCTAATATAAAAATCATAATTTGTATTAGGGTTGTTAATTTTTTTCATTCCGACCGGAATAGACAAAACATTCCATGACTTTAAAAAATCCGAGATGAAACAATGTTATTTTCGTCTAGGTTTCAATTCGATTGTCTGAAATTCAGCTAAATTCACTGAACGTCTCAAATCGTTCTGGCTCAAAATCATAATATTTCTTTCATTTTATAACATTTTACTATCATAATATTTTAAAATTTTAAAGATATTTTTAATTTTGATATTATGTTTATTTGAATTTGTGTTTATATTGTATAATTTAAAATTAATTTATCTTAAATTTAAATTATACTTATTAAATTAATATTTTAATTTTTTTTCATATATATATGAACAGTACAACCCTGAAACAAAACGCCAAAATACTCTGAAACCAAAACATTCCGTTCCAATAAAAAAACTGAAATAACGACTATGAATCTGAGTATTGAAAGTAAACTCCTATGAATAACCCTGAAATTTAATCCGTTAACTGGGAAGATAAAAATTGTAGCAAGCTAGCGTTAAAGATAAACCTTATGTGTACGCATTATTATCTTCATCTGATTGGACCTGAAAACCAGATGTGACTAAAAAATCACGATGAATATTTCTGGGGTGTTATGGGATTTCTTTTATAAAGTGTTTTTGAAAAAAAATATATATATATTTTTATATTTTATTTTAAATTAAAATTTTTAGATATTTTTATATTATTTTAATGTGTTAACAATTAAAAAATAAAAAATAAAAATATATTTTTTTAAAAAAAATAACCGGAAGCATACTACCAAACATACTTGCTTGGATATCCCTCGCCGTGGGCATTTAAACAAGTGTCAGTTGTCCTCCAAAATGGGGAGGCAAATTATTGCTCCGTCACAGATTGAACGATGTGTGCCTTAATGGACTCGTGTTAAGATACGGTACTGTGTACCAATTCGAAGGACCTTTACCGGTTAGAGCTAGCAGTACAGGATCCTATTAATGGGGGAGGCATGAAAATAGCTAGCTGCTGCAAGACAGAGAATCCAGGACCATGCTTCAATTTATTTTTATTTTTCTCCACGATTGCTTGAAAAAAACAAAATGCCCCCTACCTTAGGGAACCGATGACCACATGCATCATATCAAAACAAGATAGATAAAATTAAGATATTCAATACTTTCAGTTTCTATTGAACGAAATGTTTTGATTTTAGAGTGTTTAAGCTTGTTATTTCAAGTTAGTACTGTTCATATATAATTAATTATATATAAAAAATTAAAATATTAATTTAACAATCATAATTAAAATTCAAGATAAATTAACTTTAAATTATACAATATATACACAAAGTAAAACAAACATGATCTCAAAATTAGAAAAAATCACAAGTTAATCAAAAATAAAGAGGATTTAAGGCCGAATGGCACACTCGAATGTTATTGAGACGTTATCGCTGAATTAAAATCGAGACAAAAATGATGTCGTTTCGTCTCGCGTTTTTAACGGCACTAAACGGAACGGAATTGACAAGCATGGATAAAACCATAAATTAAGTATAATAAGTGATTGGTACTAAAAGATTTGTTTGCTCTATAATTTTAAGTTTTAACATTATCATTATAATTATTATTAAAGATTTATATGATCTAATTGTAATTGCGTGAACTTGCTAATTGTTTCATATATTAGCCATCATCGGTGAGCAACCTCTTAGTAGCGTAACCAGATAACTAAGGTGTGTTTCATTTATAAAAAAATGAAAAAATTTAAATTTTTTATTTTAAATTAAAAAATAGTATTTTTAGACCATTTTATTATAATGATGTCAAAATTTATTTTTAATAAATAAATAAAATATTATTTTGATTCATTTATAAACAAAAATATTTTTATAATAATATCTACCACACTCTTAAACAGATATTAAAATCACGATAAACATTTCATATATTTTATCATCTTATCAAACTCTTAAACAGACAGTAAAATCACGATGAACATTTCATATATTTTTATCATCTTATCAAAATTGGGAGGCAAAATATTGCTCCGTCACAGATTGTACGGCCAGCACGTTAACGAACATGGTGTGCGCCTAATGGATTCGTGTTAAGATACGGTGTACCGGTTCAAAGGACCTCTACCACTTCCAAGTTCCAACAACATGGCAGGCAGCACAAGATCCTTTAACCACATGAATGGGGGGCTAGCTGCTGATGCTGATAAGGTAGTCAAAATCGAGATTTTGACACGAATCGGAAAGAGTTCTGAAAAATCGGATCGTAAGATCGGATCGTAAAATCATAGAAAGATCGTACTCGAATATGTTCGTACAAAAATTATTATTTTTAATTATTTTTAAATTTAAAAAATGAATTTAAATATAATTAAAAGACCCGCAGTATTTGAGATTTGAAATTTAAACTACTTATTTTATGTTTTTCAAGTAATTGTATATTTTTTATGATTGTTGTATTTGAAATTAATTAATGTTATTTATTATCTTAAATTAATAGGATTTTTTTAAATTATTTTTTATGCTAACTATGTTTTATGCTAATTATTATTATTATTATTATTATTAATAATAATATCATAACCCCTCCCCGTATAAACCTACTATTATTATTAATAATAATTTATAACCCATCCCCCGTAAACCCCCCATTAGAAAGTAGAAACATGACTTTTTATTATTATTATAAGTAATATAAAAGGCAGCCCCCCCTCTTAACCCTATCACTAAGGATTCCAATTCTCTTCTCTCACTCTCACGCCGCCGCCCTCCCTCCCTCATCCTCTTCCCTCAATCTTTTTCTCCTTTGCTTTCTTCTTTTTCAATCTTCATCTTCAATAACTATTTTGAAAAAAAGATTGAAATCTGAAGATGAAAACTCAAAGCCAACCGAACTCAGTAAATCGAAACGAGTCAACCCGAGTTTGACCAGTTTGATTTTTCTTTCCAGATCCAACCAGGTTTCATTGAGTCAACTCACTGAACTCGTACAAGTTTACAACTTGACTCGCGAGTTTAACTAACTTGATGCGGCAAAGTCAGAAATTCATAAATGGAAGAGAAGCCAGGCACATGTCGCTGCTACACTCCAATTTATTTTTTTGTTCCCATGCCTTGTGGAAACCAATGACCACAAGCATCATATCAAGACAAAGATAAATAAAATAATAAAAAAGAAGCATTCCCACTATGATAATTAATCTTTTTGTCGAATGATGACTTCCAAATTCCAATACCTCCCAGCCACCGCAAGAGAGCACACCACACAGCAAGACATTTACTATAATATGAACATGATTGTCAATATAAAACACAGATCGATCTAGTCCAAGTCTTCATTATCCCCAACAGACACATCCCACAAAACCACACTTACTGCATCTAGATTACACAAATATGTAAAAATAAAAATATTTTCATGAACATGTTCAAACACGGACTAATTCTAAAAAATACAAATACGCAGGGCCCCTCTTACACGTTTTGAGTCGGGGTTTTAGAAGTAGGCTCGACTCTCCTCAACTGGATTCCATGCTTATTAGTCTCGTCATCATCGTGGTAAATATAAGCAAACCCACCGTGCCGGGTCATATCCATGCCGGACATCTCATCCTCCGATGAGATCCTCAAGAGCTTGAGCTTATGAAGAACAAAGAACAGTGGACCCATGGTAGCACTAACCCATCCGATAATCACCAGGATTTGTATTAAATGAGCACCCAGGAGCTTTCCACCGCCACCCATGAACAACCCATATGGACGATCCGGTTTGTTCGGGTAAACCTCCCTCACGTACTTCTTGCTGGCAAACAGGGCGGTGAAAATGACACCCCAGGTGCCACAACCACCGTGTAACTGTGCAGCCTCTAATGGATCGTCAAACTTGAGAATCTCAGCCAATTTGTTGCAGCCAATCAGCACTAAAGAAGCAACAAACCCGCATATTATAGCAGCCCATGGTTCGACCACGGAGCACCCGGCAGTGATAGCAGCGAACCCGCCAAGCAAACCATTGCAAACATCAGTAACATTCCAATGACCGGACAGGATTCTCTTACCAAAAAGTGTGGTCAAAGCAGCTGTGGAGCCGGCTAGAGTTGTTGTAACAGCGGTTCTACCAATTGCACTCCATTGACCATAATAGCCACCAGCAGGGTAAGCGCTCAGAATTTTAGTAAATGACCCAGGATTGAACCCGTACCAACCAAACCAAAGCAAGAAAGTGCCAAGAACCACAAGGGAAGCACTGTGACCACGTAAAGCAATAGCCTTGCCTGAATGGTCAAAACGTCCGATTCTCGGACCTTCAATTAGAGCACCCCAGAGACCAGCAATCCCTCCCACCATATGCACCACACCGGACCCTGCAAAATCAATAACTCCGGTACCAAACAACAGATCCCCGTCTGTTCTTGCCGGGCTAGCCCACCCATCAGCAGACCAGAACCAGTGGGACACGACAGGGTAGACGAACCCGGTCAAGAAAGAAGAGTATATCAAATAGGCAACAAACTGGGTTCTTTCAGCTATTGAACCACTGGTTATGCCAGCAGCCGCTATAGCAAAAGCCCACTGGTAAAGAAAGTAGCTGTAATCAAAATTAACAGAAGGGAAAGCTTTGAGACCAAAGTTGTGTTTGCCAATGAACCCATTGGAGGGAGTCCCGAAGGCAAACGCAAAACCAAAGAGGTAATAGAAGAGGCCACCGGCCGCAGCGTCGAGAACATTTGTGAGCATGATGTTCATGGTGTTTTTGGCACGTACGGATCCTGCACAGAGCATGGCAAAGCCAAGTTGCATGGAGAACACAAGGTAGGCAGAGAAGAGGAGATATGTGTTGTCCACGGCATACTGAGTGGCGGTGAATTGGGAGCAGATGAAATCAGCAGCCCCGGTGGAGTTAAAGACGTTTGGGCCCAGTAGCTGGGTAAGATCTGATGAGCAGTTCATTAAAGAATGATTTTGGAGTGGAGGGTGTCAGAGTCTCTGGCAAAGAGAGAGGGGGAATGGAGATGGAGATGGAGATGGAGATGGAGAGTTATAGCATAACTCTACGGTTGTTGCTCAAGATCCTTTATAGAGGGGAGAGTTATACCATTTTGTGGATGTTTACGAAGAAATCGCGTTTTATTTTTAAAAATTATTTTTAAAATTCAAATTAAATATATTTTATAATTACATGGAATAAATACATAGCTTTTTTATAGATATTTCATTTTTTATATAAAATCTTAAGATTTAAATTTTTACCGCAATTTGAAAGAGCTATTTTCTTAACAATAGATTTCAAGCTATCAACAAAAAAAAATCACACTAATTATTAATTTTACAAAAAAAATTAAATTGTAAGGTTCAAATCACATAATCTTCAAGGTAATTAATACCCACAATAAAAAAAAGATATTTAATATAAGTTTAATCAAAAGGTGTCAAAGCTATTATTATCTGACTAGGTAATTTAATTAATTCTACTTAAGCAAACAGAACATTTTTTTTAAAAAAAAAGAAACAATTATCACAATATTACATGAACCAATCAAAATCATCGTAAATGGACATTTAAATTGCAAATAATCCCTACTCGCACGTGTTTAGTTGCAAACACGCAATCTTTTTTTCCCCCTACAAATGATAAACCAAACTACAAAAGGCCCTCTCCTCACGTGTAAACAAAAATAGAAATAAAAAAATCACAAATTCAAAAAAAAAAAGAGTTAATAAAGCAGCCTTGCCCTAGCAGATAAATAATATGTCAAAATAGTTTAATTAATTACGTTTTTAATGAAGTACCCTCAAGAGTCTACAAAACGCGAATAATTAATTATTCATTTGTAGCTGTAATTAACCAACGACGTTGACTAGAATCTCTTCGATGAAAACGACAGCTGCTGTCGCCGTTTGTTTATCGCTCATCGTGGCCTGCAATAAAAATAAAATGAAAAGAAAGATAAATTACGGAATCACATATTGAGAATCGATCCCAGTTTTTATTAAAGCTGTCTATATATTTGTTTATCATTAAAAAATTAGTTAATATAAAATATTTTTAAGTCAATAAAAATTTAACCTAGTTTCTAGGAAAACATTTTGCTTTTGTTTTGAACGAAAAATATTTATTAGAAATTGCAAAAATATAAGAAATTATCTTGCTGTTTTTTTTATAATAAATTTTATCTTTATGTTTTTTTTTCAGCTTCATTTTTTTTATTTAATTTGATTTTTATATAAATTTAAATTCCATTTTTTCTCATTCTTTTCTCGATTGAATTTTTTAATTTATTAGATTTGATTCTTATTTTTTTTATTTAAAATAATTTATAAAATTGATTCCCTTTTCAATTTCATTCCTTTTTTTTTGTTAGATTTGATCTTCATTCTTTTAATTACTATTTAATTTATTAAAAATAATTTTTAAGTTTATATTTTTTAATTTTATCATCTCTTAATGTTTTGTGCCTGTTTGACATTGCGATCCCACTGGCTTTTGGCTGAAATTTAATTTTTTTATATATTTTAAATGAATATATTTTGATGTTTTTAGATCATTTTATGTTGATTTCAAAAATAATTTTTAAAAAATAAAAAAAAATATTATTTTAATATATTTCAACACGAAGAATCCATGAGAATCTTGCCTTGAAGATCCAATCCCCATAAAGGCTAAAGAGGTGATAAAACCTTTTTTAAAAGCATAAAAAAAATATTCTTATAAAAAATGATTCCAAGTGAAACAATCTTAGTCTAGCCTAATCATGGCCAGCACAAGTAAATTTTTCTACGGTACGGCAAATGAGATTTTAATTATTTTTATATTTATCACACCTTCAACTATAACAAGAGGTGTTTTAACTTTTAACTTTCATTTTAAAAATAGTTTTGAAAAAGAAAATTTGATATTAAAATTATTTTTTAAAAAAAATTAAAAAATTCATTTTAATATGAACGAAATTAAAAAACAATTCCACTCATATTTTCAAATAATAATTAATACAAAAAAAACACTGCTTAGATAAAAGTCAACGGGTGGGAATGATATTTTATTTTATTTTGTTAAGAGATGAGCTCAATAGCAGCAGCAATCGTTATCTCCTCTTCTCTGCCATTGTCGATGATTGTCTGTGTGTGTGTGGTATCAAATGATCAATGGGCACCGTTTTCATAATAGCTTGCAGGCCAAGTTACGAGGCTGAAACCCTGCACGCGACTTTTTTATATTCATTTATCAGAGTCAACCGCATGACATCTGCGCAATCGAAGACTAGGAATCATGGAGGTATCGTCTGAAAAACCCAACCGACGAAACGGTCCACGGTTCCCCTGCCTGACCAGTCTAGACAGGAAGATACAGTTGGCGCCATCATACCCATTAAATAACAGCGAATTCCTCTGTCTGTGCCATCCATGGAGGCAGATCCATCAGGAAATCATGTGAACAGTTCATATATTTTGTCCGGAAATCAATTATTTCCCGGCATGCAACGGCCACGGCCACCCATCGCCCGCCGTGGACATCTCTATCCCCCGCCCCGCCTTTTTTTATGGGGTGATGACTCTCGCAATCAGGCATCCTCCTAAACTGCTGCGTTGACAGTGTGGTATACGTCACGATTCTACCAATGAGAATCTGGATGGATCTGCCATTTGGAATCTCGACCAGTCGGAACGGATTCAAATGTATGGCTGACGGCTTCATTTGAATTGATCAGTCCAAAACATGAGATTCCAAAATCTATGGCCCAAATTAACCGTGAAGATACAGTTGGATGGTTGCGTTTCTGACTTTTTTCAAGCACGGTGCATAAAATAATAAGGATAAAATAGCACAAAAATAATCTATCATAGTTTAATGACTTCCAAATAAATAATATATGTGATTGGAGAGTTTAAAATTTTATCTACAACTTGAAAAATTGTTGGAAATGATAATGAAAAACAAATAAATTTAAATACAAGTTCTCTATCATCTCTTTTTTATAATTTTTTCAGTAATTTTACCATTTAAAAAAGTCACTTGTAACTTGTAGATGCGAATCTAAGATGTCATCTTTTTTTTTCTTTTTTTTTTTTTGCAATTGTTATTTCATCAATTTGTGTTTTTACTAGTCTAAAGTCCCAAAACAATTACAGTTCTTGCCATAAGCCTAGCACGCAACTAGAGTTGAAAAGTAACTCTTACAATCAAAGTTGTCAAGAACTCCATAGAGATGAGCCGTATCCTGTTGAAAACTGGAATTGTTGACAGCAAGAGATTCAGAGTTTCTTTCACATTCATGTTCTATATTCAGACATTGATACCTGCAAGCAGCTAAAAACCACTGTTCAACAAGTTCTTCAGCTAAATAGCATTGCATTTGCTGTATCATCTTCTTTTCTTCTGTTTTTTTTTTTTTTTTTGCCTCAGCCAGCCTCTAAATTAAATTGAAATGGAAAGAGGGGGAGTTCTTCAGAGATGAACTCTACTCGTCAACTTCTTTTAACCTTTTTTTCTGTTTTCTTCGTTGATCGTGTAAACCTGGATGAGAAAGTAAAATAACCTTAGGGCATGATACAGTTGGAATGAAAAAACATCGAAACAGAAAGATATGGAGAACTGAGAATACGTTTCTTCTCTTCCTTTCTTTTTCTCCTCAAACTCTCAATGTCTCTACGTTTCTCTGTCATCTCTTTCACGTCCATGCGTACCTGAGAGCAGGATAATTTTGAAAATGCTCGTATTGGAGTCCAGGTGTGACCATATTTTGAATTTAAAGGCCCACAGAAATGTTTGCTAAAGTAATCACAAAAAGTGAGGAAGAACATGAGAGTGGAATCATAGCTGAAACAAGTATACCTCCTGACCAGAACTTCGGAGTGCCTGGAGTGGCTCCACGCAATCTTGACCAATAACCACCATTTTCCTTCTTTTGTTATCTCCCAAATTCACACCATGGTCTAACTTTTGCCTTGTTAACTCTTCAAACTGGTGTTGCAGGAGAGGTGAAATCCCAGCCTGCAGGAATAAATGGGGTCAGCAGTTAAGATCCTTGCACCTGAAAATTCATTTTATTTACTGCAGGATAAATGATATGTCGTAAGAAGAAATCTATTCTAGCATCATCTGAAACCAAGCATCAAACAAATGCTAGCCAAACTAGATTCCCATCAATGCCCCTGCTGAGTTGCACGTAAGATATAAAGCACCCATGCACTATCAATAGTCAACATCAGAATCATTATAACCTGCAACTGAACCATTCAGGTTTCAAAAGCCTTCAATTATCCTAGATTAAAACACTGCACAGAATTTAGGATAAGATCCAAAGATGAAGTAAAATACTGCAGTAAAGCTCTGAAAGAGTGTGTTTCAACAACTATCAGGCAGACTTCATCATTTAACAACATATATTAATATATAAAAACAAACATCTCAGTATATGACAGGAAAATAAATTTTGCACATATACAAACAGTTGAAGGTATATCCATATTTTACTATTTCCAAGAGCCCAGACATGTTTCTCCAAGAAGAAGAAAAAGAACCCAGACATGTTTAAGAGTTCTACAGTTTGTGTTTGATCAACGGCTTGACACATAATCAATGGTGACCAAGAAGAGTTAAAGGTAATGACCAGTGGATTATTACCCCTGCCAAATAGCGATGTGAAAACGATTTTGGTTGCAAAGGACGTGAAAGCTGAGTGTTAAGCTCCTGCAAGTTAAATCCAAAAGAAATTACTATAGTTGCCTATTCAAGGAAAAAGAAATGACCAGACTCTCAAATTTCACAGAACCAAAATTAGAATAAGAAATTTGTTGTATTAAACAAAACCTGCTGCAACTTTTTCAGTTGCATTGAGGTGACTCTCTTTTGCTTATGATTGTTCACTCTTTCCTCCTCACTGTCATCATTCTCCACCATTAGCTCAATTGATTCTGCATTTTGTTCAAACCAGGTTTTCTTTGCCTTCTCCTAAAGTAGCACATGTACCAGTTACAGAGTGAAGCAGTGGTATTTCAGGAAAGTGATATTTCAAGTTTCTGAGACAAACTATGCAGACAGAAATAAGGAGATCCTGAGTCACATGAGCCAAGCAAAATATTCATCTACCTGAGAGTCCTTTCTTGTAATCTTGTCTATTTGACGTGCAAGAGACAGCCGTCCCATCACCTCTGACATGTATGACTCTTCTAAAGGAAATCTCTGAAAACTTTCCTGCGTAAAGAGAGGAGACAATCCTACAATTTACTGAGGCAATCCTTGAATCCTAATCCTTTGTTCAAAAAGAATAAAAAACAGAGGCGGCAATCCTTAATGGAATCCTACAATTCAGGGCTTCATGTAAAAAAGCAAGATTTCTAAGTGCTGATGATGATATAATTATGAAAAATGGCAAAATCTAATGTTTAAATTTCCAAAATCCTCGATCAACTCTAACCTCTCTTTAAAGAATAATACAATAGAAACCAAAACACATTTTTTGAGAATAATGCACTCAAACTAGTAAAGTTTGAAACGCCTCTACCTTTGAAAATGATTTGCACAAAGAGGCAAATTTTGAAGTATCATTTGATGAGATAAGGGCAATGCTGCATCCATCAGTACAAGCTCTAGCAGTTCTTCCACTTCGGTGAACATAAACCTAACACAAAAGGATATAATATAAGTTTAACAGAAAACAAAAGCAATTTTTTTAAAAAAATGTGATGCATCCCAATTTTTACTTCTGCTGAATGTGGAAGCTGATAGTGAACAACAGTTCGGACACCAGGGATGTCGAGGCCTCTGGCAGCAACATCGGTAGCAACAAGTATAGCATGTTCATTTGAACGAAAACGATCAATTGCCTGCATTAGACACAAAGGAGAAGGTGGTTGGAGTGAAGAAACACGAGTCACTGCATCTTCTAACAAACAAAATCACAAATTTAATTGGCAGAAGATAGCTGTCACGTTGAAAAACATAGAACTTGGTATCTCTGCCATTTGCTTCTCTCCAAAAGACAGTGAAAGATGAAGAACTCTTAGATCAGAAACTTAAAACAAATAACTAAAAAGAAACATAAGAAATGTTGGTGAGCACTAGGCCAAGAAAAAAAACAAGCGAACTAATTTAAAAATCATAAAAACTAAAAAGAAACATAAGAAAAGTTTAACTGAAACCAGGTAACGGAACAAGTTCCAATGCAAGTTGTAAAACCACTTAAAAAAAGGGTATAAATAGAAAACTAACTGGCCTAATTTCACTAACCCTGAAAATTTCCCCACTTTCCCATTGAAAACAGCCGCCAGACATATATCTCTCCCATTCCATCTCTCTCGCTTTCCATTTCCCTGTTGAAACTTTAGAGGTTGTTACAGATAACCTCCATCTCCCTTGTTTTGGTCTTTTCTTTTACTCTGCTGCCTTTATTTTCCGGTTATTGGCTTTGGTAAATGCTTTTTTTTTTTATCTCAAATGTGTTGTTTTCGTTTCCAGTTTTCTAGACTATTGAAACTCCTCATTTGTGTTTCTTAGCTATTTAGAAAATGAAAAGCCTTTAACGCATGCCTACTATTCTATTTTGGCAGGTTCGTTCTTTCTGCAATTAGGTTGAGATTGTCTCCTATGCTGATCACTAAAACTCCTCAGATCCATGCTTGCAAATTTCAATGAAAATTTGTAGCTGCAACTTTATGTTTTCACCTTCTTTTTTTGTCTATTGGCCATTGTTTCTTGCTGTGATGCTCGCATTATATTTCTTTTGGAAATATAAAACATTTAGACCGGTCACTAACACCTAGTTTAGTAATACAGTAAAAAATGACTAAGAGATTTGTTTTAATGGTTACAAAAAACACTGACCTAACCGAACCGGTTCGATTTGAACTGGTTCTCAGTTCAGTTCAGTTCAGTCCATGTTCCCAAAAAATCTCATCTCCCAGTTTGGTAGGAATTTTGAATCCAACCTGAACCAGACCGGACCATGAACACCCCTAGTGGGCACTAAATTTATTAAGCATGGTTTGCAATCGCCTTTTTTCTATTAAGAGACACTGTTGAGAAAACTCTTGCAACATTTAACACTCTGGCCCACTTAACATGGGACTTGAATAGCTGCACCACAACTGATGATTTGCATTTCCAACTAAAACCATATGCAATGCATCTGATTGATAAGTTGCTTCCCACCTTTCAAGGCACGTCATTGACCTGTGGCTCTAATATGTGTTCAAAACAAGTCTACAACTGTTTACGACCAATTTGAATAACTAGATTACAGTATCAACAACATGAGGCATTAAATCTTATTCATTTGTTAATTTAGTTATTTGAGAATTGTTCTTGAGCATTAACTTTAAACTCAGTACCACTTGCAAAATTCAAATATCACATTATAAATGAATATGGTTCAAACTACTTCAATAAAAAAGGAAAAATACAAATCACAAACCTTCAAACGAGCTCGCTGCTGCATCTGAGCATGAAGTGTCCACACATTGATGCCTAGGATGCGCAAAAGGGCAGAAGTGTGGCGCAATGCTGCAATTGATGTACAGAAAACAATTGTGCGACCTTGTCCATGTACACTCAATATATAATACAGGTAAGCATCTTTATCTTCCTCCCTACATCTGCAGTCATTTTAGTAAAAATTGAGAAAGGAAGTCCTGCAATATGATAAAATATTTTTTTGCTACAACAAAAACATAAAGATTACATATAAAGTGCAAATGTAAAGGCAAAGAGTGTAATTGATCCTTTCATTAATAACTCCAGAAATTAAGAATTAAACAAGTTAATCGAGTTGAAGATATACCAATCAGAGTGAGCAAGATGAGATCCAAGCAATCTTATAAAAATATATCTTGCGTGCACAAAAAAAAAAATAACAGTACACAAATAAAAAGGTGGAGTGCAACCATTGAACTACAGCCCATGTAAATTCTGAGGACAAGCCGATAACCTTGGAATAATATTTTGGCCACGCAAACCAGTCTATAGACATGAATTTGCAGAGGCATGCATGTGTGCATGTTGGAATGTTAGATATCAACATGGCCAGCCCTATTGTAAAATAGTGGTATGCCAAATTTAGAAATCCAGTACAAGCTTCAGAACATCCCACCATGCAGCTTGTAAACCACTTAGATTCTCGCATTTAGAAGCTGTAAAGATTCTAATATGACATGCAATGGAAGACACATACTCTATAAACGATTCCTCAAGCTTATTTGCGAGGATTGATGCATTTGTCAGGTCAATGATGGCAGCATTTGCTCTCATTCCTGCTCGTTCAGAGAGCATTTCTATAGAATTCAGCCCATCAGCCATTGATTGCTTTGATTTTAATGAGCCGCGCTTTAGCTTCTTGCGAAAATCACTAGATAATGCTAGAGTTGCAGAAAAAACAAATGTTTGTCTTTTCTTTATTTGCATGTTTGAAAGTGTTTCACAATTTTCTGAACTTTGAGATTGTCCTCCAATTGAACCACTGGCCATGGGCAGCATGTCAATAATAGACTGCAACTCACGAAAATGTCCATTTTCAATCATTCGATCTGCCTCATCCAGCACGAAGAAAGATAATGAATGCAGCTGCAGAAGAAAACAAACATAGACAATATGTCATATGAACAATGAACAAGATGCTCAAATGGGGGCTAGAGTAGAGAGGACATTCAGTTTAGACATTTTTTTTATAAAGCCACATATATGCACTTATAAGAAGTGGATTTGGAATCTTGTAAGTCGCGGAATTAATAAATTTACTTCATGTACAGTATGCAGCCTTCTGGGGGAATTGGCTGAGACAGCAGTCAACACGTTTGTTGAGCTTCCAAAAACTCAGTCCCATGCAGAGCTAATTTGTGAATACAATGGTGCTGGGCATGGTGTAAGTGATAGTGGTTTTAGTGGCCAGCAGTATCTCAAAGTAGTTGCAGAAGTGGCAAGCTCAAGGATTTCTTGATTATATATAGGTGTCATGACAAGGCAAAGGTGTCAGCATGAATGTCAAGAGTAAGGACAGTGGCAGTTGTGAAGAAATAGGGTTGCAAATTTGCGATGCTAGAAAGATGATATAAGCTATGACAGTTAGCAATTCAGCTAGCTGTATGTGAGAGTTGGGAAATGGTTGAGCCAGCCTCCTTCGAACTCGTGAGAACCAGCAAGGGGATGAGTAATATAAATTCTGCAGTGTCAGTGCAGGAAGCTCTCGGATAAATGGTTGTTATGAGTAGCCTTCAAGTGCGTGCTTGTCATTTAGCAGGCATGGCAGGCTGCACCATTCAAATGACACCTATGTGGCTGGAAAACTATTTTTATCTTCTAATAATTAGTAGCCCCGTCTTGAACTTTAAATTTTCCTGTCCTATTCAAGCGTGAGGCTACTAGTAGCAAGCTGTTGCACAACATTGACAGCCTATTAACTAAATAGTAGAAGGCAAAACATGTTTTATCTAGAAATCAAATGTGTAAAGATCCAAAAACTAAATCAATAATAATAAAAAAGTTAAACTGATTCTAGCAGAACAAAGACATACCCTCCCTGAATACATCCAATTTATATCGCATGCAATTACTAACCTCAACAAGATGTTTTTCCCCTCCTGACATAAGTTCCCACAGCCTCCCAGGAGTCCCAACAATAATCCCAGGCCTTGCTTTCAAAAGTCTTTCCTGCTTCTCTGTTGACATCCCACCAACAATAGAAACCACCCTGATATTGATACCATGAGCTGCTTCCTTAATATGGTCAGTCACCTGGAATGGATAAAAACAAGACCCACATGGAAACTCCAAATCTCACAAAGCTAAATTTGCAGAATCTAAGAGCATGTTGGAGAACTAATGATCAGGGCTGAGAATTTCATTCAAAATTATGACTACCTGAATGGCAAGCTCCCTTGTTGGAGTGATTATGAGAGCTCGCAAAAAACCTTTTGGTTCAAACCTTCCAGCTTCCTCTCCCATATCATCACCCATGTTTGAAGCCTTATCTTGTTCCTCGAGGAGACGTTGCAAAATAGGCAAACCAAAAGCAAGAGTTTTGCCTGAGCCAGTTTCTGCAGCTCCAAGAACATCCTAGAACATGAAGGCACATTGATGAGAATCAGACCAAACAGCATTATCCACAATTAGGCCTTAAGCAATGACCTTAACCAACCTTCCCTTGATGAGCTGCAGCAGGAATACAAGCTTTTTGTATTGGTGTTGGTTCTTTGAACCCAAGCCTATATATTGATTTCATGAGCAGAGGATGAAGTCTCAACTCATTCCATGCATAAAATTCAGTCTCGTCAACTGATTCTCCTTCTACATCATCCTTGTTATTGCTAACTAAATTCACAAAATTGCAGAGTCATGAACAATCTTCACATTGGTAAATTAACATCGATTCACTAAAGTTTTTAATAAGAAAATGCACCAAAACAACAATAATAGACAAAATATCAATCAATAGAACATGGAGATCCTAGAAAAAGTTTTCTAGTGATCGTGAATTTTCGAATGACCGAAGCGCAAATGTTAGGAGATCAAAATGTATCTTGGTAATTCAGAGTCCAGCCACAAATTCAAAACCGGCCTTAATTTATAGACATCGAAATCAAGGAGCCTCAAAGCTGACCAACATGTCAGTAGCACAAATAAACTCAACACTTAACGACCGAGTAAAAAGTGTTAACACATGCCCCAAACTTAAAATACTACATTAAGCCACAAGACGGGATCCATAATTTATATGAGAAGCACTTACCAGAAGTAGTTTCCTCGACCTTTGATGATTCCTTCGCTTTCTTTTTCTTCTTTCTCTTCTTCCTCTTTTTCTTATCATCCACGTTTATCCCCTCCTCCTTCATCTCCTCTTCAACCCCGTCAGCGTCAGCATCAGCATCAGCATCAACATCCTTCTGCTTCTTGGATTTATTCTTTCTTTCTTTCTTCACCTTCTTATCAAGACCAGGAATTTCTAAACCATAATCACCCTCATCAATCTCTTCAAGTGAAAGAAACCCTGCATCCATCCCCCGGGAAAAAAATCATAAAAAGAATCAGGTTCAGGTCCAAGCTTAAACCCTATAAACCCTACTGCAAAGTATAGATAAGAAGAAGGAAATAAAAGATGGAATGGGTGAAGCCGACCTCCTTCGAGCTCGTGAGAACCAGCAATAACAGAGAAAGGATCGTCTTGAGAGATGGAAGAGTTCCATGGGAGTGAGTCGAATCGGTCGAGTTCTGGGTCAATTTGATTTCGCTTTCTTTTCCCCATTTTTTTGCTGGACTGTTTAGGAGATACCCGTGGCAATGCTTCTGTAACGGCGGCCATTCCAGAGCTGCGAGCTTCAAACACCCTGGTATTTTTTCCCCTAAATGCACTGTCTGCTGTAGTTTAAGCAAGGCAAGGCAATAAAGGGCATACATAAATATTTATTTGGTCCCTTTACCAGTACGAAATGTCTCATTAAGTCCCTCTACTAATATAAAATAGCATCGTGTCCTCTATACAACGAAGTTTTTATTTTTTAACATCAATGCCTTAAAGATGTAGCTAGCAACATGCAAGATGAATTTCATGGCCTTAAAGATTTGAAAATGAAATGAAATCCGTACATATATTATGTTTATTGTCTTGCAGTATGTTGCGATTAATACTTATTGTGTGTGGGGAAAACTTGTTTATATTGCTTTGGTACTCAATGTTGTTTTTAGTGGTCGTTTGGTATTACGTTCTATACAGATTTTGGAGGGAAAGAGATAAAATTATCGTTTGGTAATCGTAAAACCAGAGTTTCAATTGCTATGAGAACCATTAAAAACACTTTTGAACCACCTTTTAGAGGAAGCAAAAAAACAAAACTTTTAAGGCTGCATTTCATTTCTCCATTGTCAATGAACCACGACCGAAGGTATAAAACAAAGTAAAGTATAAACAAATAGCAAAAAAAATAAACAAGCACCACCGGTGGTTTCCAGAGCAGAACACTAATCACAGGCACACCACTAGTGGTCTCTCTCTCCACAATCGAGGGCAGCTCTCTTTCTCTCTTCACAATCAGGGGCAGCTCTTCGAGAGCACCACCACCATTCCCCTCAGCATTGGTGGCTTCTCCTCCACTCTAGAAGCTCCGTTGTGACCTCTATTGACAGTAGCAAACCCCAACATAGAAGCAGTAGTGGCGGCAGCAAGCTTCCGACGCTCCTCCCGACCACCACAGGAAGAACCACCTCAACCTCTTTTACCCATTAACATCGACAAGTGAGCCTCTCATCACCGTCAGCCGACCACCCTGCTACTGCTCATGTATTATGTGAACAATGCATAAAAGAATTAATTCACTCTACACTGTTCACGCAATACATGAACAGTGCAGCGCGCCATTTTCTCTTATGTTTTTAAATTTTGGGTTGGGCTGAACCTGCTCTAGGCCCAGCCTAAATCCAATAAAGTCAGGCCTTTTGGCCCAACTTGGTTGGGTCTACTCATTTAGCTGGTCAGACCTAGTCCGATTTAAAGAAAAAATCATATTTAAAAAATATGTAAATAGAGATCAATCATGATGAATGAGAAAGGAGCGTGATTTATTTTAACTCCACGACCCTGTTGTTTTTCAATTGATTATGGATCACAAACTTACAACTAGATTTTTCCTTGGAATGTTATCTCTACAACATGTAGATAAGGATTGTGAAACTCAGTATGGATCACAAATGTTGTTATTAATAATATTTTATCAGATGTTGTTACTTGATCTAATAGCAAGGGATCACAAAGACATTCATGTATCGATTTAGTTCATAATGAAATTGCAAGTAGTTTGATGGAAGAATAAAAATAAATATTTAATTTACTTAAATTATTAATTATATTTTATTGTTATGATTATTAATCTACAATATTTAAAAAACAATGTGTGTGTGTCCTTTAAAGTAATTTCACAAGTTGACAGCAATATGAAAAACATGGTAACCAAAAATACTAAACTGGTTTTTATTAAACCTCAAACTCAACCACAGTTTTAACCAAACACTTCAATTTCAATTATGAATCGCAACTAAAAGTGTTTTTTTATGAAATTGTTTTTTTAAACCACAACAGCAACTGCAATACCAAATACACCCTTAGCTTGACAAATGTCATGGGAATCTAGTGTATGAGAAGAAATGTTTTTTTTTTATGAAAAAACAATATAACAAATATTGTTAAACACATTTAATAATGATGAAATCTTAGGTGGTTGAGGTTTGCATCAAGAAACCATGCTTCGAAGAGTCGGTAATACATGTTAGGAATTACATTATGGATATTTGGTAAATCTTATGATAATTTTTGCCTCCAATGTTGATGCGCTCAAGATCATTATCGAGAAAGATGTAAAATGTTGACCTTTAGGTCATATATTAATATCTTAACGATAACAATTAAATGAAAATGAACTAATATGCTTGGACAAGATTGAGTTTAATTAGATTTATATGAAGATTACATTAACAACCATGAGGAATTGAATGAAGAAGTTCATCAACAAGTCAAAGATGCAAAACAAGTTCAAGGATTGATTTTTATGCTTATTATTAAATCTTTATATCTTACCCAAATAGAAAACTAAAATGATTACACACACTTCACATTGTATGCATAAATAAAAATGATATACATTTAATCGGTTCAAGTTTCACTAGGTTTGAAACTAACAAATCTAGTTGTTAAATTGAAATAATCAATCATCTAGGCATACCAAGTGAATCAACTGACCTTTGTTCTTCAATGATAAACACCTAAGAATCTTACAAGAGCTGATCGCTTGAATGACATGGTCATTTGAACAGTTTGATCGCTTTAGTTGCCAAAAGCATTCTAACGGCTATAAACAATTTTTTAAAAACATATATAAGTTTATCCATGTAAAATTAAAAGAGAGGTTCTTAACTTTTTTTTGTTTGAAACATGTATATAGCTTTATCTATGTAAAATTAAAAGAGAAATTCTTAACATACATGATATAAAAAGTTATTCCAAAAGAAAATCACTATAAATCATCAATGATAACATACTGTAAGCATGCTAAATTGTTTGATGTGAATTCACCAAAGTCATTATATCTTTCATTTTAATTAGTAAAAGAGTACAATACTCAAGCATGGTTAGTACTTAAGGTGTGAATGTAGATTTGTCGAACCACGTTGAAATCGAGTTTTAATTCTTTCTTTTTTTCTTACTTTAACTACTTTAATTATATAGGTGATTATTGTGCTATACATGTTTAATGTGTTTATTTGATATAATTGGTGAGATACCTAACAACTCCAAATGTTATCATTACCTTCATCCCATAACAAAACAGAATTCAAAGTAAAAGGGTGAAGCTTTTGCTCTTCTTGACTCGCCTATGAATTTGTTTTCAATTTTTATTTGATGAAAAATATATTAGGAATCATTATTTTAAGCATTGCAAATAAAAATCAAGATATAATAAATACAATTTAAAAAAACTACTTAAGTGATGAGGGATAAAACATGATAATCTATAAGATTTTTTATTTTATTTCGTGAAAGACATGATTTTGATATTCCAAAACTAAATTATGTATATGTCATTTGTGGTAAGTTAAAGTGTAATTCTCAACCATTAACAAACTTTTTAAATCTTTTAACATTTTATTTTTTACATCTATGAGCATTTTATCTAAATTCCTAAATTTATTGATTTTTTTTCTTCTCATAGTTTCAATTATTTAGATTTTCGAATTTCAAGACTTCTTTCTTCTTCTAAATTAGCTCTATTTTTAGTTTACATGATAAAATAATAAAAATAATTCACAAAAAAGACACGATAAGAAATTTCTCGAGTGGAAGGTATACATAAATTTAAACAAAAATATAGAAGTGACATTAAAAAAAATAGAATAAAGAAATGAAATTGGTGATGAATGTCTGAATGCTGGAAGGATATAAGGAACGAAACGATGAAAGAAAACAAGCTTCCCACCCACGAACAAGCTTTCATGGATTGTTTTTAACGTTTTAATTTTAATGGAAGTACGTGCCATCACGCGCCACAGATTCACCACCGGTGTCCTCTCCCTTGCCACCAAAATATCTTTTACCAAAATACCATACAATGCCCTCCTCCCTTCTCCTCCTCAAATCCGTCCTCTTCTTACATCCAAAAGCTCATTCCTTCCCCCTTTCTCACATCACCGCCATGTCCACCAAAACCAAAACTCGCTTAAGAGGGGTCGTTTTCGACATGGACGGAACCCTAACCGTCCCCGTCATTGATTTCGCTGCTATGTACAAGGCCGTGCTAGGAGAAACCGAGTATCGCAGAATCAGGAAAGAAAATCCCTCTGGCATCGACATTTTGCATCTCATTGAGAGTTGGAGCCCCGATGAGCAGCGAAAGGCTAATGAGACCATCCTTGATTTCGAGCGACGAGGTCTCGAGAGATTACAAATCATGCCTGGTGAGTCATTGGATTGCAGCGATGTGGCGTCGTAATTTCGTTTCTTACTTGAGTTCACCTGCTGATTTTTTTTTGGAAATTATTGAGCCGCAGGTGCAGCTGAGCTCTGCGGGTTTCTTGATTCCAAGAAAATTAGGTACGAAAAGTTTCGGCATACAATTACCGGTTTTTCATTTGCTCTGAGGGGTTTGGTTTGTTGGTGATTGAATAACCTAATTACTTTTTAACCATTTAAATGCGTGAATTAGTTCCATATTATCTATCATGGCTATATGTAAGAGCTACACTGGATGCTTTTGGGTAGCTTGAGTTGCTATAAAATGAATATATATCTCCCATTTTACTACTAGCAAGAAGGTGGACTATTCGTTTATTGCTTTTTTTTTTTAAAAAAAAAAACATTGGTGGGTTGGGATTTAAAATTGTGCCTTGATTAGTCTCATGTTACAATGCATGTTAGATTTGCTACAGAATGTGTGCTGTGCGGGAGTGAATTGCTGGTATATTCGTGAAGTGATGATATGGGGTTACAGGTTGAAAAGTTGAGAAAAACAACTTAATTCACTGGCAACTGTGCAAGTGAAATAATGTTAAATCTGGATTTCATATGATTTCGCATGCCAGGTAAAATTCAGAATGTAATTGATGCGTGAGTTTTGCTTGCAATTATGCCATAGACAAATGCAGCTCTTGCAATCACACTGTTTTCCGAAAGAAATCATGTGGCATCTTTATGGTCATGATAGCAAGGCTTTTACTTGTTTCAGAAGGGGATTGATTACTCGAAATGTCAAGCAAGCAGTTGATCTCTATCATCAACGCTTTGATGTAAGTTAAAAACACATTTATTCGAGTGCATCAAGGTTCTTGAGTGTATGTAACATGAAGATTATCTCTGCCATAGCTCCACAATCTTCTTTGAATGCACGGAGAAATTACATTTTAGCATGCAATGCATGGAACGGGCTTTTAAAGAGTGAACTGCTATAGCAGAATCTTTCAGGTTAAACATATGTACTGGTGAGGTTGTCCAATCTGCATGGGTCTACAAACAAAATGCGCAGTCTGGTCCATACAAAGTCCATCAGGACTGTAAATCAGGGAATGGGAGCTTCATGGCGTAAACCTTTCCCGTGCCAAATTTGACTGTTTCTTCAAAACCACTTTTTTACTCTCTCTCCCTCCCCAGAAGTCCCTCAGGATTGTTTATGTGCTTCCGGAATCCTTAGTTGCCGTATGTACCAAACTTATTTTTTTATGTCATTCTTGGATTCTTCTTGCACTTGAGCCTGAACACTTTGTGTGCCTGCTCAAAGGTTTGCTTCTTACTGTCATGAATAACCGATACTTTCCTGGGCTCAATTTTTACCATTTTGCTTCAAAGAGCACAAATTTTGTAATTTTGCTTTCGGTTATGAAGGAAAAGAAAGCTTCTGCTGAAAAGAACCCTTTTTTCTTCATTCATTCCTCCCCCTTTTAGTGTACAGCTACCAAAAAGTTCTGCTATATTTTTCAGATAAAAATTATAAAAGGACCTTTTACTAATTTTAAGCAAACAGCAATACCAATACACCTCTTCAGATGTGACCCGGTTTTACAGCGCTATGTCCACATTGTCTGTCCGTTGCAACAAGGACCCTTTATAATTGTTTTACCAGAAATATTAATCTAACATGCTGTGTTTTTGCTGCAGATTATGTTTTCTCCAGCATTAAGCAGGGAGTTTCGTCCTTATAAGCCAGATCCTGCTCCTCTGCTGCATATCTGTTCAACTTGGGATGTCCAGCCCAATGAGGTCATGATGGTTGGTGACAGCCTCAAAGATGATGTGAGTGATATTCTTCTTAAATTCTTTTCTGATACATTCTGCTGTCTTCGATGCTTATATCAAAAGGATGGAAGTTTGCTTCTACAAAGAAGAGATGATGCGATGCAATGTTCAACTTTCTCATTTAGCACAGAATTTTATTCTTAGGGTGTGTTCAGCTCTGCATTTCAAAAACATTTTTGAAAAAAATTGAATTTTATTTTTCACTTTAAATTAAAAAAAAAAATAGTGTTCTTAGATTATTTTCATGTGCTGATATCAAAAATAATTTAAAAAAATAAATAAATAATCATTTTGATGTATTTTTAAATGAAAAACATTTTAAAAAAACAACCACAGTCTTATCAGTCACTTAGTCGTGCCGGTGAATTATGTTACCTATGCTTAAGCAATGGGTGATTGATTTTATGACTTTTACAGGTGGCCTGTGGAAAGCGAGCTGGAGCCTTCACATGCTTGCTCGATGAAAAAGGGAAATATGATTCTGTTGATTTTGCCAAGGTGGACCTAGAACCAGACTTCAAGGTCGCTTCCCTTGCCGAAGTTCGTTCACTATTGGAGACTAATTTTGATCTGATGCCTTGATTTTCAATCTCCTGATGAAGACTTTCTACTCTTCAATGGAGATTTTTTTATTTATTATTTATTGTCATATTAGTTAGGACTTGAAGACAAAGTTGTCAATACCGTTCCGGTCGGCGTTACGGTTTTTCTATTGGAATGGAACGTTCCGGTTTCGGAGCGTTTCGGCGTGCCGTTTCGGGGTTGTACTGTTCATATATAATTATATATATATATATAATTAAAATATTAATTTGACAAACATAATTAAAATTCAAGATAGATTAACTTTAACTTTTACAATATAAACATAAAGTCAAACAAATATAATCTCAAAATTAGAAAAAAAAATCACAAGTTAATCAAAATAAAGAGAATTTTATGGCTGGAATGGAACAATCCGGAATGGTACTTAGACGTTTTGGCTAGAATTTTGAAACAGATTGGAATTAAAATTGAGATGAAAATGATATTGTTTTATTTTAGTTTTTAACGGAATAACTATGCTGAAGAGAGAACCTTCACTCTAAAAAACAAACCCTTCCATGACGTTGACTGGTCAAGAATCAAAGGCCATGTCGCTAGATAAAGAAAAGGTGCAATGCACCGATCCAAACAAAGAAATGAGTTGTACTAAAATAAAAATAAATAAATCATTAACTGAATTGCAAAAACTTTTAAGAGAATAGTTTATTGCAAATCCATAAATTCTAGTGTGGAGAGCACGCCGACTCAACGTCCATTTGTCTATCCTTGTTTCTCTTGTCACCAAGAAAAAAAATAAAATAAATATAGACCACTGCCAGTGTCTCCAGCATTTATAGTGAACCGTTAGGAGTTTGCTAATATTAGCTCTTATATTTTATTATCAGTTTTATAGTGGTTGAGATTTTTTTAAATTGTTTTTTATTTAGAAATATATTAAAATATAATATTTTTATTATTTAAAAATTATTTTTGATATCAATGCATGAAAATTAATATATTTTCTATTGTTTGATCAAATTTTTAATCATTTAATTATTCTGTATATGCCAATAACTCATATGAATCATTATATAAAAATTCTTATAAATTATTTTAGGGGAGGTAGTGTTATACCTAGCTATTTTATATTTGTTATTCTCAAATCTACTATGTTGTATTTTTGTGTTGAACTTAATTACATTTATAGGGAAAATCTAAGTTATTAGAAATTTATGCAATCAAATCATAGCTTTATATTTAGGTTTAGAATAGCATTATAACCTTTCATGTAATTATATTGGTCAAAAAAGATACGGGAACAACGTGATGGGAATTAACCTATGGTGGGTTGAAATTATGGGTTATGAAAACGAAGAAGATGATGAAAGCACTAAAGAAGAGTCGTAGAAAACGTGTTTCATGATTTTTCAAATATTATTATATTTTTAAATTGTTTTATGTGCTCGTATTAAAAAATAATAATAAATTATTATTGTTATATATTCTCAAACAAAAAATATTTTAAAATATAATAATATCATACTCTAAATACTACATGATATGATGGTGAAGTTATCGTCTTTTAAGGAACCATTTCACTTATAAGCCTAAACTTTTAGGTAAGATGGTTCCTTAACATGGTATCTGAGTCTTCTTAACCTTGTAGGACCTCAGACGCTATCAATTCTTCTAAAACCAATTGGTGGTAGAAGAGGCGCATTCCTTAGCCTTATAGTGCATTCAGTACACAAACGCCTACGACATTCGATTGTGACTTGGCCCACACAGCCTCCGCCACGAGACAATTGATGCACACATGGCCAACAATCTCCCCCTCAGCAATTGCTCCCGCTGGGAATCGAACTCGTGACCAAGGCTCTGATACCACTTGTAGGACCTCAGACACTACCAATTCTTCTAAAACCAATTGGTGGTAGAAGAGGCGCATTCCTTACCCTTATAGTGCATTCAATACACAAGCGCCTACGACATTCGATTGTGACTTGGCCCACATAGCCTCCGCCACGGGACAATTGATGCACACATGGCCAACAAACCTAGCGATCATGAGTTTGAATCTCACCACTCTTTTTCTATCCATCTCACTTACAAGCTTAAGTTTTTAGGTAAGTTGGTTCTTTAACATAGTATCAGAGCCTTCTTGACCTAGCAATCATGAGTTCGAATCTCACCACTTTCTTTCTATTTGATAAAAAAATCAAGCACAAGGTGATGTGGGTCTGTGCAAGTTTCAAGCCCAAATGACTTTCATTTGAGGAGAGGTGTTAGAGAATAATATAACATATTATGAAACCTCACCTAATAGCTTAAGTTTTTAGATGAGATAGTTTCTTAACATCGTTGTCAAGACAACTTGATAAATATCAAAAATATAATATAATCCCAGGTACCTATTGAATTATGTTTTAATTCTTTATTTGTAATCCTCACTCATTGTATTCGGTTCTTAGTTTTTGTTCTGTTCGTAAGTTTCTTTTAGAAAATATGTTTTTTATATACTAATCTTTCGATGAATTTTGATATTTCGGGAAAATTCTTTAAACGTGTACCAAGTTCAAGAATATTCAACTCCGTCCTAGGTTTCAACTTCAATTTGATTGACATTGTTGATGTGATTTACTTTCAGTCGAAGGAGTACAACTACACTAAATCAAGAGTTCCATTGTATATATCTTAACAAGGTGTTTGTTTAACATGTTCATATAAGAAAAGCTGAAAATATCAGAGTATTAGTATGCCCGGTAGAGTCATTAATGTTACACAGACTATACATCATGAAGATACATGCCATGCAATAGAATATCACTTCCTTTAGTTGACCTTTTTTTAGAAATTTTATGCTTTGTTTTTGGGATTCTTGGTAAAAATCCTTGATGTTATAAAAAAACAATTAACATATAAGAGCATAAATATTCAAACTATAATTAAAAAAGACAATAAAGAAATACCTGATTTATTATGAATTATTCTATTTTTTTCAAGTTCTAAGAATACAAGACAAGTGAATCTATTTGTGAAAGAAAAAAATGAATTCAATGGTTATGGAAATCCAAGAGACTAAACTTAAAAGTTATGAATATTCAATACATATAATTATGGATTTATAACACTTCTCCTTGAATTACTATATACTTAAAACTATGCCTCATTAAAAACCTTGCAAAGGAAAATCCATTAGGAAAAAGAATACAACATTCTAGCATGATTTAGGGGGTTTATATAGATACTTCAAGGTTTATTTGAATACTTTAGGATTCATTAAAACAATATCAAATTAACTTATTAAAACATTGCAAATGAAAACCCAGTGAAAAAAACTCAAGCGAAGGAAAAAAAATATAATTTGCATTGACTTCCCTTCAAAAGTCATGTTTTACAATATATCTTTAAGTTGACACATTCTAATATCATGAACAAGTTTTTTGAAGCTTGAGGTTGGTAAAGACTTTGTAAATAAGTTTGTTAAATTATCACTTGACCTTATTTGTTTGATATCAATTTTTTCCTTTTGTTAGAACTCGTGAGTATAAAAAAACTTTGGTGAGATATGCTTTGTTTTGTGTCTTTTAATATAGCATCCTCTGAGTTGAGTAATGCATACAACATAATATTCAAACAATATTGTAGGACTATTTTCAATGATTGACAATCCATATTTTTCCTTTATGTCTCGTGTAATATCTTAACTATATACATTCTTAATTATTTTCAATGGTCGACAATCTATAATTTTCCTTTATGTGCCGGATAATATTTTAGTCATATACATTCTTGACTTGTTTCATGTATCATAATAATTCTGAATGATTTGATAAAGTAACCACCAATGTTTGTTTGACAGATCTCTAAAAAATTATAGTACCGTCATAGGTGAATAGATAACATGTTTGTGATATCTCTTTGTGAGGATTAGAGAGATAACATGCATATGCATATCCAATCAATTATGAATTTGATCCGCAATAAAATAATTTTATTTTGGTTGTTCTGCAGAGATACAAAAATATATGTTTGACTTTATTCTAATGTCTTTTTATGGAAGTGGAACTATATCTTGCTAATAAATTTACTGCAAAAGCTAAATCTGATCTTGTATAATTTGCAAGGTACATAAGTTCTCCAATAGCACTAAGATATGATACTTCAAAACCAAAAATTTCTTCATGTTTTTCTGGAGGTCAAAAAGGGTTTTTTCCACATCAAGTGATTGAACAATCATAAGTGTACTTAAAGGATGAACATTGTCCATATAAAGATGCTTTAGAACTTTTTTTGTATGCATTAATAGATCTACAAATATTTCATTTGAAAGATTTTCGATCTGTAAACCAAGACAATAGTGTTTTTCTAAGATCTTTCATCTCAAATTCATTTTTTAAATAGGTTGCAGTTTTTGTGAGCTCTTCAAGAGTACTAATAATATTTATGTCATCAATATATACTGCAATAATAGCAAAGTAAAGTATTATTTTCTTAATAAAAATACACAGACAAATCTCATTATTCTCAAACCCTCTTTTTAATAGGTATTCATTAAGATAATTATATCAAATCTAACCAAATTGCTTAAATCCATATACAATTTTTGTAGTCTAATGGAATAAACACTTCTAGGTTCATTACAAAAGGCTTCCGATATTGTAAATCCTTCAAGGATTTTCATATGGATGTCTTTATCTAATGATCCATATAGATATGTTGCAACTACATCCATTAAATGTATTTCTAAAGTTTCTAATACTGTTAAACAAAATAAAAAACTGAAAGTGATTGTATCCATAACTTGAGAATAAATTTCTTCATAATCAATGTCGGGTCTCTATGAGAAACCTTATGCAACAAGTCGCGCCTTATATCGTACAATTCCATTGTTCTCGTTTTGTCTTCTAACAAAAACCCACATATATTCAACGGGTATAACACCTTTAGCTGTATAAACCATAAGTCTAAATACTTCACGTTTTGCAAGTGAGTTAAATCTATTTGGATTGCTTCTTTCCACATTAACCAATCATTTTTATGCCAACATTCTTCAACAATTTATGGTTCAAATTCACCATCACTTCTAGTGATGCTAAAAACAACCTTAAATGCAAATACAATATTTATAATAATTTTATCTCATTCCAAAATCTCTCATGTATGAACATAGTTTATAAAAATATTATTATTTCCAGGTATTTGGTTTTCTTCAAGAGATCTTTCTCAAGGAGGATCAATATTAGAAGATAATTTGAGCCCAAGATTTGATGTTTGTTTTGTAGGTAAAGATTCTACAAGAATATTATCATCTATTCGTTGAAGTTTTTGTTTTTAGGATTTTTATCTTTAACCCTAATGAGTCTTCTGCACTTCAATCTTGATATAAATTCATTTGCTACTATGTTGATTTTTTTCATTCAGTGATTTCAATTTTAAGATTTGCTTCTGGTATTTCTTGAGATGAGTAGTTTAATTTCCAGAGGACCGTATCTGCTGCGCATAAGTTCATCTGGCAACTCGAGGGATGGTGAACAAGCAGGAAGTCATGTACATGATGCGTGCAACTGAGCCATTTAAATAATAGAAGGCCGATATACCCAATGGTTAGCTTTTGGTCGTAAACTACTCAAATTCCTCCATGTTTGACTGTAGTATTCTTATTCCTAATCTGTAACAGGTCATTTCTTAACCAAAATTAATGGAGCAGAGCATCTTTACGGAGTTCCTCGTTGTATGAACAAGAATTCTGACATGGTTTACAATACTTGAAAGAGAAACCGACAAATTATCATTCAAAGTTTCAAACCCTATTATATGCTTGCTTGTCCCCAACTGTCTTCCATCAGTTTTGTGGTGTTTGTATCGTTGCCGATGGATAGATAGCAAGATAAAATGCGTTTGGACAAGAATTGACACATAAAATTGCTCTTGTGGCTGCCGGTTGCACTCTACCGTGTCTTTCAGTATTTGCTTCCTTTTGGAAATAGACTCAGCTTCTGCCATACCACCAGAGCCATTTCGTCATGGACAATATCCTGCAATTTGTTTTTAACAGGAAATGGCCAACATATGAGCCTACCGGTGAGAACATTTCGACACCCACGATGGGCAGCTCAAACTTGAGTAGATGGAAGTCTTTTGCATGTGAAAGAAACTCGAGAGTCAAGATAGGAAGTTACCTGGGTACAAGGCGACCAATGCAACGATCAACTCATGCGTTTAAGTAATAAAGCATACTTTGAACTTTGATCCCAATCTCCCCGGTTATTAAACGAAAAAACTGGTTTGGCAAAACTACCTTAGTTTTTACCTCAAGAAGCTTGGCACCCTGCCTCCATAACGGTTGTACAACTTAAGAAGAGCAACTTCAATTAAATGCTGTGAAACTATAGTTTGGGGTCTGCCTGATGGATTAACAAATCCTATAGCTTGTATGGATGCTGGAGGGTTGAAGTGCCGAGCAGAGGGGAGGGGACAGTTGAATAGAGAACTGAAATTACGAGAGAAGAAAACATGAAAATTCCTCGTGTTATTCCATGCATAGTTTGTTGACTAATCCTCGTTCCAGAACAAATTTGGCAAACTGAACACCAAGCATTGTTATCAGATAGTTACACTTGAAGCCGCACTTATAAGAACCTTACCAGCAACTCTGCTTCCTATTTCAGCTTCTTGGCAAGTGTTTTTTTGCTCCAACAACCTTGTTGCTGGATGTTTGAATCTTAGAAGGAGAAGTTGCAGACCCAGCAATGTTACATAAATTAGGTGCCTCACGTAATTAGGTGCCATTGATGGCACTAGAAGTTCATCATATCTTAAGATCTTGTCAATTATGTTCAGGATTGGCCGCCCTCTTTTTGTTTCAATATTTTGTTAAAGAAATAAGCGAGGAACTAGAATGGACTCTGTCCAAACTACCAATCCACACAGCTGAACTTGAAATAAGTCTGGTCAGTTTAAGAATAATGCAAAATTCACCTGCAAGAAAAAAGATTCAAGATTTTAGTACATACCTAGGAATCATTTATAAGCAGGATTGTTTGCAAAAGTCAAAGGAAATATAGTTCCCAGATCCAAAAAACAAAGGCTTTCCAGTCTTAATTTCCATGAAGCTTATTTTTCGGTCTGGGGCAATTTTATTAACCATTTAATGAATGATTGGAAGGTTAATGGACTTGAAAAGTTCTGAATTAGCAGTTGTACGTCAAATTAAGAGAATAAAAAAACTATAGGAACAAACAGCATACTAACCTGAATGGCAATTTTTTCAGCAAACAATTCCAGAGGTATGGACAGCAAACAAAGTCTCGATCCTTCGGTTAGTGATGCGTATTTGTGGCACCATTTGGTTTGCACAAGATATCCTCAATAGTAAAGGGAGACAGACAACAGAACATCCATATCAAGACACCCGTGTAAAATTTTCAAAATCATGAGAAACAGCAGGTCCTTTCATCAACAATATGAGGCCACCCAGCAGTTCATAGATTGACTTGGAACAAGGATGCAGTTTATCAGCAGCATAGAAAAAATGAGTAGTGTTATTAATGCTTATCCAACTGTACCCGGGAGTTTTTGTTAAGCACCTATCTTTCATCATTGTTCTCACCTCGGATACTACTTCCCATCTCCTTGAAGATGCATGTAAATTTGAAAGCGAGACATAATTCGAAGGGTTTTCAGGTTCCAACTGAATAAGGAACCTATAAGCCAGATCCTGCATCTCGGAATTTCCATGGATTATGGAAGCATTTACAAGAGCCCCCCAAACACTTGGACTAGGTGCCATTGGCATAGTTTTAATATAATCTAAAGCTTGGCCAAGCTGGCCTGATCGGCCTAACATATCCACAACACAAGCACAAATCTCAACGGTTGGCTTAATTTTATATTTGTTTATTGCAGATTTGTAGATGCACAGGCCTTCACCTACCAATCCTGCCCGGACACAAGCAGAAAGAACCCCAACTATTGTTATCATGTCTGGTTTATTCCCAAGCTGAAGCATCTTGTTGTATACAGAGACAGCTTCCTCTCCCTTCCCGTGCAATCCATAGCCAGAAATCATTGAACTCCAAGATATCGGATCCCTATGAAAATAACCAAACTCAAAGACTTGTTTTGCATGATCCAAGCTCCCACACTTGGAATATACGTCAATCAAAGCATTGCATAAAGAAACATCATTATTGAATTGCTTCCTCATGGCATATCCATGAATTTGTTTCACACCAATTAAACCAGCAACCACGCTACAAGCAGGAAGGATACTCACAAGCGACACCTTATTAGGTTCTACTCCATCCCTGACCTGCATTTCATGAAAAAGAACCAGTCCTTCTTCTAGAGCTCCATTCTGCACATAGCCATTGACCATCGCTGTCCAAGCATAAACATTTCTACTCTTCATTCTATCAAAAACCCTTCTACCCACCTCAACTCTATCACTCCTCGAATACATATCAATCAAACAGCATCCCAAATGAACTCCTGTACCAGAACCCACGACCAGTTCAATTCTCACTATAAACCCATGAAGCTCCCTCCCAGGGTCCCTTTTCCTCATATGCCCATTACAAAGAGTCAAGAGACTGGAAACTGTAAATGCATCAGGTTTTAACCCCTCGATCTGCATGTCTTTAACGAAACCAGAAACCTCCTTATCGAAATTACGATCCCCTGAATCCGCATAACCAGAAAGAATAACATTCCAAGAACCAACATTTCTCTCAGGCATTTCATCAAACAGTTTCAAACATTCTCCAAATCCCCCACATTTGCTATACATTGACATAAGAGAATTGGCAACTATAACATCCAAAACAAACCCAGTTTTTAAACTTTTCCCATGAATCAATTTCCCTGCATTCAAGTCACCAATCTCGTGGCAAACTTTTGACATTGTTGCAAGGGTAAAATCATCAAGCAAAACACCATGGCAACACATTTGATAAAACCAACCAAAAGCTTCATTATAGGCACGATTTTTTACAAACCCATTAATCAGCGAGTTCCATAGGTAAACACTCTTGATATGTAGAGAGTCAAAAACGAGTTGGGACTGAGCTGGAACACCGAATATAGCATACGCAGAGATGAGTTTAGTGGCCAAAAAAGGGTTTTGCGTGAAGCCAAGAGAGAGACTTCGAGCATGGCATTGTTGAGTGAGTTTGAGAGATTTGTGGGTGAGTGAGAGATCGATTAAATCTAGGAGGTTTTCAGCTGAAGAGACCACAGTGGCGTAGCAGTAATTACGGGAGCTTCTGAGTGGAACTGCTTTCCATACAGAGAGAAGGGTCATTTAGAGCTCTGGAGTCTTGTTTGAATTTGGCGGGTGATTCTTATAGTAGACTGTACGGGGGGAAACGTATTGGGCCGGTGGGTTTGGAATATGGGCCTATCCCGTAGGTCGCTTTGTTAACAATGGATCCTTACTGTTCAAAGTTGGATTTAGCCCCTTTGTTTTTTTAAGATTTTAATTTTTAAGAGAATAATAATAAACCGTTTTCACTATGCTTTACAATATATTTTATATTTTTTAATAGGGTCTTCATTTATTTAAAGTGTTGAAAATAATTTCTCTTTTTTTAAAAAAAATATTGATTTTAGATTTCCAAAGGTTAATTTATTAAAGTGGTTTGAAGGGGCATTCTAGTTCGAAAATAATAAAGTAATATCAGGAGAAAATATGAATATAAAAAAATATAAAATGATGTGTTCTATTTGTAGTTTGCAACTCTCACATTCTTTCTAGTGACTATAAAAATGAACAATTACGACTGTAGACCACCAATGTTCTTGCAAAATTTAGGCTTAAGAATTAAATATTTAATTTTCATAATTGAATAATAAACTATGTGACGTGGAGTAATAACAAAGGGTTTGCGATCTATATAGCAGGTCTCGAGTTCGAGTCGAGACGTGCACCCACTATAAAAGCCTGAAACAATCGAGATTTTACTAACGTATGTTTTTTGAGAATAAAGTTTCTAGCATTGAAATAAAATAATTTTTTTTATGAAATTGGATGTTCTATTAGTTTATAGTGGCCAGCAAGGAGTTTCTATCTATAATTTATAGCGGCCATCAAGGAATTTCTATAGAAAATCTTAATTTTAAATATTTTTCTCAAAATATAAAACAATATCCCATTAATTTCTTGGAAAATACACCTAATATCGTTAATAATAATAATAGCATGAACAGCTCAAGCTTGTACATGGCACACAGCACTGTGACACTATTGCACTAAATTATTCAATTTGTAATTTAAAATTAATTTTATATATATAAAAAAAAGGAGAGAATGTTCTATTTTCCCATCATATCCATATGGTCACTGGAATTCATTCGAGGTCGTTTTCATGGAGGTTTCCTTTGTAATTTAATAGATACAAGCAAATCTAGATTGATTCTTACGTGGTACTGCTCCATGTAAGACAGACCTGCATGTCGTTTTCCCCTTCTCATCAAGATCAACTCTATCCTTGATCGAATCTTTGTCTGATAATCTATATAACAAGTGGATATGTCCTTACTAAAATATAATTCTTATTATTATTTTATTAAAATAATAATAATTCTATTTTTATTTACTTCGAATTAATTATTTTTTAGTTTTTTATATTACCTTGAAAACCGAATGTCTAAAACTATAAGTTATGAGATCAAAAAAGATAACATATAAAATAAGTGGAAGCGAGAGAGAACAACCTTTGTTAACAAAGAATATGATGGCATTAACTAATCAAAAGGACAGCACAAATTGTTCTAGATCATTAACTAATCAAAAGGACAGCACGGATTGTCCTAGATTGAAAGTACTCTCCTCGATCACATATTTTATTTTTGAAATAGTTTGCTATTACCATAGAAAATAATGTGTATATGAATTAATACATCATAATTTGTTTTAAATTCTAGCACAAATCTTAGTTATTTTCATCCTCCACATTTATGAAGTGTAGTTTTATATAAGAATGTTTTCGTTAGACTAATGTAAATAAATATCATTATGTTTAATCCATTTTTGGTAAAAAAAATTAATCATTATCTTAAAACTACCATCACATACAATTCATATAAGATAATATTGATGTTCATCATCTTGACATGTTCAAGCTATCTCAACATCAATATCATTATAATTCCACACAAATTCATGATAAATAGTTTCTTTTTATTTTCACACATGACATGCCTAAATTATCTTTTTGTTTTAACAACATGTTGCTCATGTCATTATATGTAATACTAATGTTCATTATAGGAACAATAGTATCACTATAATGACATAAAAAGATGTTATAAGATATTTTAAAAAAAAGATGATTCTGATCAATTTGACTATATCACATTACTCAAACTCTAATTGCACATAATTTGACTATATCACATTACTCAAACTCTAATTGCCAAAATTCATAGAACAATCAAACAAATTCCTAAAATTTAACACAATACAAACTTCAGCAAAATCAAATATAATTCATGATATCAAATATAATTGATATCATGCTCAATTGCATGAATCAAATTTAAATTCAAACAATTCAAAGAAAATACCAAATTTGACAACTTAATCGCAACTCAATGCAACATATAATTCATCAAAATAATACATTATTCATGCTCTATTGCATGGTATCATATGCATCATTGATAATATTATTAGTAGATTCCAACCAATTCACACAAAATCTCTAATTTGACAACTTATTTAAAATTCAACGCAATACACAATTCATTGAAATAATTAATTCCTAATTAATTGATGTTATTCTCACGTTCAACTATATCATAGCACTCCTAATTGATGGTATTCATAATTAAATTATCATTAATTCAACAAACCATAAATTTAATCTAAACCTTATTCGACAATTTAATTTCAACTAAACCAAACATAAATAAAAATATAAAACTCATATATTTAATAACAATGTAGGATTTTATCTTGCTGGTGGAACTAGAAAGTAATGGGGCGATAGTGGTAATGATAACAATGATGGATTTTAAAGAGGAAAACATCCTAGAAAGCTTGAAGACCAAGATTGGTTCTAGGTCTTGGTGTTTTCAGAGAGAGAGAAAACAACATCCTAGAAAGCTTGAAGACCAAGATTGGTTCTAGGTCTTGGTGTTTTCAGAGAGAGAGAAAACAAATGATTGTTGTGTTTTTTTAGAGAGAAAAGGGTTGTGGATGTTGTTATATTGAAGATGGAGTAGGTGTATTTGTCTATGTTCTTTGATATGGGAAATGATATAATTTCATGAGAAGCTGCATTTTTGAAACATGACATGTAAGGTTATCGTGTTAATTGTCGCTTTAGAAGTATTGAAAGCATTATAAAATCATTCTAGGATGCTTGTGTAGATCAATTGAATCTAATCCAATGAAACCAAAGTATTGAAAACCTTGTAAGATCATCATCATCCTCATCACCTCCTTTTCCTCTAAATCAAGTGACGAAGTGTAAATGACACAGTGCTCTAGTCTTTAGTTAAGAGGCAAAGTCCGGATTTTGCTTGGTCATGAATATGACTTTGTGCGTGTGCGTGGTGTTTTCCTCTCCCCCTTTTTTGATATTTGATATTGAAAAAAGAAAGAAAGAAAAAACAGAGTAAAAACCATTGCTTTGATGCCATATATAATATGGGCAACACCCCTTTTATCTGCAACAAGACAAGTGGAAAGATCGACTATCCGAGATGAAGATGGATTGAAATTGAAGTACTAAAAAAATTATCATTTTCATGAATTTCGATATAGGAAAATCGATCCACGGCATAGCACTCTGTCATACGAATGAAGAAGAAGGAAGAAGAAGAAGAGGGTGATTTAAGCTCTTGAACTGGAGGTCAGAGGCTAGACTCGTCCACTCCTCAGTTCATACATATGCAAGATTGGAAAAGTTTATTAATGGAGTACATGATGAAAATGAGTTTCGGTCATAATTCACAGCCAAAATTTCATAACTCAAGCATCAATCCAAAGCTCCAGATTGCGAGCCTTAGTTTGATGGCAAGCTAAACAGTACCAGTTAAAACATCAGGAACTAGAGGATCAGTTAACAAAAAGGTTCCACCAAATTGTGCAAGCAAGCTCTGCTTGCTGCACATGCCACACCAAGATCGCCATGGAAATCATCCAAGTTCCACAAGCCATCCCAGAGCATGTCCTCGTTCGAGGCCTCTGGCGCTGATGCGTTGACACTGAACATATTATATAGCAAGCCATGCTCCTCGGTTGTGCTGGGGTATACGGCATGGGGCGCCATTTCCTGCCTCGTATGAGGGGCAAATGGTGCTTTATTTCCGTTTTCATCGAGAAAGGACATGATCTTTGTCGTGTCCAATTGATTTAGCTGCAGAAAATGTTGATTTTGTATTTGCTGCTGCTGTAGCTGCTGCTGCTGCTGCTGAAATTGTTGCCTCTTTAAGAGATGAGTTCTTGCCTTATCTGAGTTGTCTGGAGAGATTTTGGCCTTCTTCTTGAAATGGGTCCTCCAGTAGTTCTTGATCTCATTATCAGTTCTTCCTGGCAAGCTTCTAGCAATCGTGGACCACCTGATTATTATTAAAAATAAATAAAAATGAACTAGCTATTTTTTTTTATAAAAAAAAAACTCGACGAATACTCGCAGAAAAATTCAAGCAGAATGATGGGAGTTCAAGTTTGTAAGTACCTGTTCCCCCACCTAGCATGGAGCTCCACGATAATGCTCTCCTCATGCGGGGTTATCTGCCCCCTCTTCAGGTCTGGCCTCAAGTAATTCACCCACCTCAATCGGCAGCTCTTTCCATTCCTTTTCAGCCCTGCAGATCAAAAACCAGACATAAAATGCAGAAACATTAGTCTATGATAGCATTAACAAGTTCACACGCAAAATACCATAAAACATTTACTAAAACAAACAAGAAAATCCACAGGAGTCTAACTGAGCCTGGCAATTTCCATTTACGATGGCTAAAACACTAGGTAGCTAATTAGATAGATATACACACCTGCAAGCCTAGCTACAGAGTTCCATCGTCCTTCACCATGCAGCCTTACATATTCAGTAAGCAGCCTGTCTTCTTCAGCAGTCCAGGGCCCTTTCCTCCAGCCCTCTTCGATGAGGCCGCCCCAGCGCAACTGCCCTGCCATCGCTCCCCAAGACATGTTTAAAGGTGGAAAACAGGCTTAGGTTTGTTGATGTGGTTGGTGAAGTTTGTCTTCCAAATTCTGTGCATCTGGGTTTAGATTTTGGTTCATATTTATAACTCAGCAAAAGCCCCCACCACCATTCCAGCAGTCAATTTAGTGTCGCCGTCACAGCATCCCCATCTTTCTTCTGTAGTGGGCACTGGTGATCTCCGAGATACAATCGAGTCATCGACTAAATTGATCTACATGTCAGTAATTATTTCATCTAGTAGTTGTTTAATGTGTTTATATTATTTTTTAATATATAATTTCAAGTGAAAATTCTTTGGATAAATTTGCACAGATTCACATTTCCTTGTGCTTTGTTTTTCATAAAATAGAATGAGAATAGTGAAATTTGAATCTAAATAACTCAAATTGTTAGGTGAGATCTCAAAATATAATTTATATTATTATCTAAATATTTTTCAAATAAAAATCTTTTGGGCTTGAAACTTTCAAAGACTCGCTCCTCCTTGTGCTTTGTTTTTCATTAGATAAAATAGGAATGAAGAGATTCGAACTCGTGACCGTTAAATCAACAAAATTCTAATACCATGACTGCTAAATCAACAAAACTCTAATATCATGTTAAAAAATTATTTCATTTAAAAATTCAATTTATTAGATAATACTCCATAATATATATTATTATTCTACAACACTACATGTCCTCTCGTTGTTGCCACTCGTACCAATACATAGGAAACACGAGGGCATTTTGGAAAATCAGAAAGATTGTCAAGACATTGGGTGACATGTCCTAGCTAGGATCGAATCCGATTATATTAATGTAAGGGGAGACAAAGAGAAATAACAATCCCATGGGCTTATGCCACGTGTAGAATAGGGCTGAGGCATCAATACACTAGTAGCCCCTCAAGCATAATCTAGATATATAGCAAATTAAAAAACACGTGGGTGGTGGGTTTTTTTAACTTGCACATACTCGTGCGCCAATAGGGTTTTACCAGCTGTTTGATTTGCTTACTTCTTAAGTAGATTCATACGTACAATCTCCATTAAAATTTTAATTAGAGACATTATAATATTGAAGCCATTGATGGTTTGGTACGTCACCTTGTGGACAGGTGTGCGTTTTACACATGATTTTGGTAAATAAAAAATAAATAAATGAATAAGTGTGCATTATCAATCTAGCAGGCTTGGAGTTGGAACTTGGAATGCTTCACCGAAAGAAAGAAAAAAAGCTATAAGAGACACAGGATAGGGGCACGGTTTTTCACTCCATTTCCAAAATATTTATAAAAAATATTGAATATTTTTAAAAATTTATTTTATATATTGATATCAAAAATAATTTAAAAAAACAAAAAAAAATATCATTTTAATGCTTTTCTGAATAAAGAACACTTACAAAAACAATATCAATCACACTCTCAAACAGACATATTATATTAATTATGGAGATTTTTTTAAAATGATCGAAGATGTATTGTAAAAAAAATACTAATTTATTTAAAAAAATATTAAAAATATAATATAACAGCACTACCAAATAATATCTTAAAATAACTGATAACAAGTATTGTAAAAAAAAAAAACTCGTAAATTATGATGATCTCTTGCCAATTATGTAAGTACGGGTAAATCTACATTAGAAACCGCAACAAAAATAGAAAATATATATTAAAATTATTTTTAATATCAATATATAAAAATAATCTAAAAAACTATTTTTAAATTTAAAATAAAAAAATATTTTTAAAATGCAATATCAAACCGGTTTTGTGAGTGAAAATCAAAGTAGATAATAGTACACTAAAAACAATTAATTAATCCAAGGGGTAGCAACACTACTACTTGCTCTTTTCTTTTTTGTTGTTGTTAATAATTTTGATGTATTAATATTAAAAATAAAAAATATCTTACAGCATAGTGTTTAAAGAATAATGCTTACTCACATGTAACTTATCAACACCAAAGACCTTTTCCAATTAACTAATCCAATTAGGCACCAATAATCCTTGTCTTGTACGGAATTTTTTAACAGCTTACTTGTACTGCTTTAAACTTGAAATGTTTTACAGCAAAGCATGGGTGCACTTGAGCTTTCTGACGAAGGTGCAAAGATCTCTCGTGGTAGCTTGTTTTACACCTTTAGTTGTGTTGTTGATGTCTTTTCTGATAACTGTATTTTAAAAAACTAATCAATTTCTTTATTTTTGATTTAATTTTTTTTGTTTTGTGTTTTATCATCTGCTTGTGATTTATTGGTACCATAAATAATTTTTTTAAAAAAATATTTTGAATATATTTTTTAATTAAAATAACGTTCAAGAACACCTTTAATTATATTATCAAACAAAACAAAAGTTATGAGCCGGATCCCGTTAGCATAGGAGTATGGTTGAGGTTGATTTTGAAAATGATTTTATTTATAAAAAGATTGATTTTGAAAATGATTTTATTTATAAAAACATCGAAATTTTTTTATTTTTTATTAATTATCATATCAAAATGATCTAAAAACATCAGAAAAATTAATTTTAAATAATTTTTTTTTCAAAAATACTTTTTAAATACAGCGGCAAATCTCGCTACAAATCAATCCCTTGTTTTTAAATACGAGCGCTGCTGGTTTTTCTGTTTAGTATTAAAAAAATATTATTAAAATAAATAAAAAATCATTTTGTAGTTAAAATCATTCTAAAAAACAATCCAGCTATAGTATCAAAAATTCTTTGATTCAAAGAAACCGGCTTCTTAGTGAACGTAGATTGAGATGTGTTTTTTTTTTTAAATCTAATTGTTTTATATACTTTTATATGCTGATATTAAAAATAATATTTTTTAATAAATAGTATTTAAATATATTTCTCAAAAGAAATACTTTAAAAACCACACTCTCCAAATGATAGAGCATGCCCATTAGTATCTATCATATTGATAGGCATGGGATCACAATTAACGAATTAGATAGAGCAGATCAGGATATGGGGAATGCTTTTGATGAAATTTCGTCAGTCGATTTCATTGACCCAGTCAAACTTGTCTGATATTTTAGCTGAGTCAGGATTTCACTAGCAAGTTGTGCCTCTGATAACTAGGTTACAGCATGCTTATTTCTCTCGACAAAATTAGAAATACTGCCTGGATCGAGCAGTATGATTCTCAAGATCCTGATGGCAACAGCTTGCTGGTGCCAAGTGTGTATGCAAGAGATATCAAATGACTATAGTGAGTGATGAGTAATTATCCTCCTTTAAGAATCTTTCTTTTTATATGGAGTCGGGTATTTGGGAACACTTTCTCACCTCTTCGGAGTCCACTGAGTGCGAACATGGATTAGTCTAGAGTCAGTCGTCCGGGACGACTGCGTGGTTTATACAAAAAAATGATTGTCCGGTAATATGGTTGAAATTATTTTAAAATATTTTTGTTCAAAAATACATTAAAATAATATTTTTATTTTTAAAAATATTTTTATATCGAGTACATCAAAATGATATAAAACCATCAAAATTGGTAGATTAGGATTTAAATTAAAAAATAATTTTTTAAGATCATTTTCATGTACTGATGTCAAAAATATTTTTTAAAAAATAAAAAATATCGTATTGGTATATTTTCAAAATTATTTTCAAAAATAACCCTTTACAGTCACTTGCACTTGGGAAGGTAGATTAGGGTTTTAAAACTATTTTGAAAAGGGAAATCGACTTAAAATTCTTCTCTGTGGAGTGGACTGCATCTATCAGGGAAGGTAAAAAGAAACTGATATCAAAAAAGCTACAACAACATGGACGTTCAAATGGATTTTTTCATCCCGCTTCCATGGACTGTTTTGATGAATGTACGAGTGAAAATGTTTTTGAAAAAAATAAAAATATTTTTTATTTTAAATTAAAAAAAATGATAGTGTTTATATATTTTCATGTGCTGAAATAAATTTTTAAAAAATAAAAAAATATTATTTTAATATATTCCGAATAAAAAATATTTTTAAAAATAATATCAACCACACTCTCAAACATAATTACTGAATTCTTTACCGTGAATTCACTTTCCTAGCAAATTATGAATTATTTTTCCATGAAATAAGTTTCTTTCATAAATCATCACAACTAAACAATAATATATCAGTTTCGTTTTGTGTACTTTTTGCTTATTTATGAAATTAAAATATGTTATTTTACTATTTTAAATACAATTTATGAATATAGATTTACACAATTTCTTTTTATCTCGTGTTGGGTGACAGAATAATAATAATTATACCAAAGGTATAGTTATGATTGCAGTTAATATTGTTTTTAAATGTTTTTTTTAGAAATGAATCAAAAATTATTTGCAGGAAAATAATCTAAAAATATCATTTAAAAAAAATAAACCAATATACCAGATTGGACTGTTGAATAATTAGGCAGGCAGTGGCACCGGCCAATTGCTAGGCTGAGTTGTCTGCCGACAACCTGGTCATGAGCTTTTCTTTTCGACAATAGTCATGAGTAATTTGAAAGTGGAAGGAGAAGGACAGTTCTCAGAAGGCGCCAGTTCTAGTGGAGGATGAAGAATTGCTTGAAATTAAAATTAAAGTTAAAGTTATTAAATCTAGTATAATTATAAAATAGTTTTATAATCTAATTTGAAATATGGATAGTGAATTGAATTAAGTTGATCTGATCAAATAAAACAATTAAGGCATTGCATGACGAGTTGCTGCTTGATAGGAGTAAGAAGCTTCAATAATTATTCTTGCAAACCCTAATTTTATTAAATATATGTTTTATAGTGTTTTTGAAATTATTTATTTTTTAGTGTTTTTATAACATTTTAATATACTGGTATAAAGAATATTGTTTTAATGTCTTTTTAAACAAAAAAAAAAAAACAACCTTAAATACACTAACAATCACTACATGTTTTTTAGGGTCACATCTAGTAATCCTAAAAAAATATTTGTTAATGTGTTTTAAAAATGTTTTTGAAAAAAAAATAAAAATATATTTTTATTTGTTATTTTAAATTATAGTTTTTAGTGTTTTTTATATCATTTTATGATATCAAAAATCATTTTTAAAAATAAAAAAAATATTATTTTAATATATTTTTAAACAAAAAATATTCTTAAAAACAAAATAAACCATATTCTCAGTCCGTTCTAAATAATGAGTGACCTGTAACTCCTTTTTACCTTCTCTTCAATATGCAGACACGTGGTCAGCTTTTCAAAAGGTCCAAGGCACAAATGTACCCCTGAATGTGATGGCATAAATGTACTTCTGTGAAGTTTCGTACTTGTTTTTCATTATATTTTAAAAATATTTTTTTTAAAAAAATAAAAAAATATTTTTTATATTTTTATTTTAAATTTAAAAAATGTTATTTTTAGATAATTTTCATGTATTATATTAAAAATAATTTTTAAAAAATCTTCTAATATTTTTTTAAATAAAAAATACTTTTAAAAATAACTAAACTAATACACAGTAACTAAAAATCTAACTCAGATAGAAGCGCGCATTAGCATGAGATAAATTTGACAATTTTTTTATTGTTTTTTCGGCAAGGTTCTTACTTGCTGTCACTTTTTTTCACCTTATAGTTACCGGCGATGCCACTGACTAGTTTGATCTTTAAAAAACACAGCCACGTGTCAGTTTGAGAAAGAGAAGGTGAGGGGGAGAAGTAAAACAGATGTTGGCTGGCAGCAAAAATATTTCTTTTTGTGTTATGTTTTTTTAATAGAAACTAAAAAATATATTTTTATATTTAATTTTATTTTAAAAATACTATTTTTTAATTAATAATAATTTTTAAAAATAAAAGTAAAAAATATTGAATAATAATAATCACTAATTCACTACTATATTTTCAATCATGCTAAAAATTCAATACATACACACATGGTTGTTAAACTTGCGAGTTGACTCGTAAAATCATCCGTCTTTGCGAGTTAACTCAATAAAATTTGTCAAATTAGATAGAAAAATTGAGCCCCGTAAAAATAAAATAAAATCAGAAAAATGCGGTTCGATTTTACAATCCCACCAATTTTACCCAAAATCCATCTCTTCTGCCGCCCCTTATAGCTTACACCTAGCCATGTGCCCATTTCCCTTCCCCTAGGTCTAGGCGCCTCCGATTAGTGTTAAAATCATGATTTTGACAACCATGCATACACCCTCGCAGAGAGAGAGAGAGCTGTATTCATGTTTGAGACTAAATCATTAACTCTTTAGGTGGAATAAAAAAAAATCTCACCTATTTTCACTTTTTACCATGTGTTGGAGAAATTCTTTGTTTTTCAATCAATCTAATCAAAAAAATATAAAAAATAAAGTGTATACTTAAATTATTTCACAACACTCTCGAAACATTATTCATGTTGAAATAATATTGTGTTTCTTTTTTAATTTTACAATTCAAGCATTGTTAATTTTATTATTTAATATTAAGTTGTTATATAAATTATGTTATTTTTTTATTTTATGTTGTGTTATATATTGGTATTGTAGATTTAAATATTTTATTTTTTTATTTTACTATTCAACATTAAATATATTTCAAGTAGACTTCATGGTTTTTATATTTGTTTTTTTAATTTAATTTAATTTTATATTTTTAGCAAGTTAATCCTAATTAACTCAAGTTATTTTTTACAGGCTGCATTTTATAAATATTCTTTTTTTTTTTGTTATTAAATTGATCAGAAATTGAACTATGTGATTTAAAAATAAATAAATTATAGCGTTATCTCAATCTCATAATTTAGACCGTAGACTTAACAAGTTATCACATGTTGATTTTGATTATTATTTCAAGGTCTTTTTTAATTGAATATTTTTTTAACCATGTTTCATTATTTGTTTTATATAGGCATGTTGATCTCTTTATTTGAATTGTTAGTTTGATAGATTAATTAAGTTGACTCTATTTATTTTTTGGATTTTCTTTAATTGTTTTTTTTTTAATTTAACCATTCAATAACTCATTATTTCCTTTTATTTCCTTTTCAACTTTATCGTTAAGTTGTTTAAGAATTGAGTTTTTCATATTTTTTGTGTGGAGTTAATCCAAATTTATGAGTTTTTTTTTCTCGATTTCAATCTTTAAAATTGATTTTGCTGGTAACTGAACTTTATAAAAAAAATTATCTATTTTTTATAAAATTATTATGATACTGTGACCAATACCATAAGTTTAACAAGTTAGTCTGAGCTAATTTTGGTTGATTTTTTTATTTCAACAATTAACATTGAATTGGTTAAAAATATGTTTTTTTGTTTGATTTTTATTGTGTTATCCCGATCTCATATTCACATTGGGTTTTTAACAGGTTAGCCTGAAATAACTCAGGAGGGTTTGTTGTTCTTTTTAATTTAATATATATATATATATTTATTTATTTATTTATTTATTTATTTTGTCCTTTAATACTATGTTGATCAAGAATTTACATTTATAATTTTTTTATATGGTGCTGTCAAGATTTCACAATCGAGATCATATATTTGACAAATTAAATCAGGTCAATTTAATATGTTACTATATCAATATTTTTCTAAGAAATATCAGCCAATATGCATCATATTTCATATTTATTATTAATTGTTTATTTTGAAAACATGTTAGTATCAATTTGATATTTTCTGTATCCCTTGTTTATTTTACCGCAAAAATATGCACACATTAACTCTTGAAAGATAATTTAATTCTATATCCCTTGTTTATTTTATTTTATTATAGTTAAAATTATTTTTTATACACTAAAACCAAATAAATACAAATTATCAAAGTTTATTAAAATTATTCATATTTGAAATAAAATAATTTATTTAAGAAATATTTAAATTCATCAATTTCAAAATTAAGAAAAAACTAAATGGTGTCAATTGTTCATTGTAGACACGGTTCATTGTGAACTTGAACAATGTAATTACTGTTATAGTATTTCGGATAAAATATCCCGGATTAATGGTTTAGAAAAATTCATGACTCAATTTATCTTTTATTTTTTCTTTATTTGTTAAAATTGCATTGCTCAACGTAAGTTTTTTATTTGAGTTTATTAAGTAAATAAATTTATATTAATTTAAAATTTATATATTTTAATAAAAGTTCTCGCTTTACAAAAATTCTACCTAAATTTATTAATTTGCCCACATTGATAATGCTCTGTAAAAACTCTCTTACTCTTCAAATGTTTTTTTGCATTTTAAAATATAATTCTTACTGCGGCAAACCACATATTTTAAAATATTTTAAAATACTTAATATTAATTATATACAAGTAAGTAAAAAATAAATTGTATTTAAATCACACGGGGTAAACCTATACAACATCGACCATTCACTTGAACTAAAAGAATTCATCAATGGCCGGGATGGAACTTGGGTGAAAGTAAGTGAAACTCTGAACCGACCCATTATAAACAAGATCAATATATCATCTCATATATATTATATAGATTTATGGTAAGATCATAAAATATTTCTTCAATCAATTTAGATGATCAATAGAATGATTTTTCATATTAAACACTTAAAACTATCTTTTATTTATTAAAGTTTAAACAGTTGTTTGTTGAAAGAAATTCTTAAAAAAATATTAAAAAAACGAGTATTTTGGTTGAAAAATTATTTCGTATGAAAAGTTTTATAAATAATCATACCCACTAAATCAAGACCATTAATGGGACAACATATCCTATTACAAAGGATAAACAAAACTAGCTCTTATTTATTAAAAAAACATATGTTGAGGATACTTTTAAACATTTTTAAAAATTATTTTGGTTTAAATCTTAATTTTTAATTTAATTCTAAACGATTGGTTTTTAACTTGGAATTATAAAACCACTACAAACCTCCAAATTATTCACAATTAAAATATAAGTGTCTATTTATAAGTGTAATTGAGATTGTTTTCTAGAGTGTTTTTTTGTTCATAAATGCATTAAAAAAATAAAAATATATATTTTTTATTTTTTAAAATTTATTTTTATATGATAAAAGGAAAATGATTTAAAAATATTTTTTTATTAAATAGGTAAACGGTAAAATTATAGATCAGGAATAAGCTGGGCTCAGGTTATAGATGTCTCATGGATTCCAGCTTTCGTTATAGCCCTGACTTGACACGGAGAGGACCATCTTAAAGATCCGGCCCGTTATGTTTAGCCTGCCCATGTTTTCCTAATTTAAGCTCGTTGAGCAAAAAACCGGCTAATCAACTAATTAAAGTATTAAACTGAAAAAATAAAAATTACAAAAAAATCGAACCGATAAAAAATCCGATTAAATTAATTATAAGATTAATTCGGTTGGATATCAGTTTTGTAAAGTAAAAACTTAATACACTGAACCGAACTGGTTCGGCTCAATAAGTTACTATAAATATAAACTTTCATGGCTTCTTAATTTTTAAAACTCTAGCCGCCCCCCTCAAATTTCATTTCTTCCTCATTTTAAAACCCTAGCAACAGCAGCAGCCGTCCCCCCTCTTGGCCTAGATGATTTTTTTCATCTAGGGTTCCTGGGGTTTCTTCATCTTCCTGACTCCTCCTACTAGCGACAGTAAGCCTCTGCTTTCTCTCATTCATCTAGGGTTTCCTTTTTCAAACTGTTCAAGAATAAACAGGGTTTGTGTTTTTGACAGCTGAGATATAGTTTTCAGTGTTAATTTTCAACCTTTCATTTATCTTGGCCATGCGTGATAAATAGGGGGTTCTATGCGCGATTCTGTCTATGTTTAATAATGCTTGTTACTTACGAAGTATATTGTTAGATGTTGTTGTGTCATGAATGTGCTCTGCAGCTTTTGCTGGAGGAATTCAAATTATTAATCATTGTATTGATAGAGTTTCTGATGTCGAGATACGTTAAGGTTTCAGTTTCTTGTTGATACGAGGCTAGGTTTTGCCTGCTTTTCTTGAGATGTTCTGAAATAGTGAAATTAGAATGCAGTTGTCAGCTACTGCCTATTTTCTTTGGTGTCATACTGATTGTAGTTGGTTCTCTTTGTTGTTTTTTATTTGATTACAGGAAGAGATGGGAAAGGAAAAACGCATTCCTGCCAGCAAATCAGGTCCTGATATTGATCTTAAGTCCCTTATTCATCAAAGTTCTTTGTTTTTTGACAAGTTGATTGAACTCATCCCTGCTAAGTTCTATCTACCAACTGATGATAAAGAGAAGCCCTGGTTTCACGGCCTTAGCAAGGGTGCTAAAGCTTCAGCAAAGAAGGAGGCAAGGGAAAACATCAAGAAAGCGAGGAAAAATCGGCTTGATCCTGACAAGTCTTCTGCAACAACCCTTGATTTGTTAATGCAAAATTTGGAGAAGGAAAAATCAAACAGCGAGAGTGATGGTGTAGAAGTGGAGATTAATCCAATGATGTCTGGTTTAGAAAATGATGACCAATCAGTCACGTATGAAGAACTCCGCCAACGGCTTCGTCGTAAAATTGAAGAGCTCCGAGGAGATAGAAATTGTGGAAGTTCAGAAAACGCTAAGAGGAGGAAGGAGAAGAGAGGGATGGAGCAACAGAAACGGAAGAGGGAATCTGGGTCTGAAGAAAAAAAGAAGCATGTCATGAGTACTGCATTGGAAAGGGTGGAGAAGGATGCAGAAGAAGCGACAAAGGAGCTCAAGTTTAGTCATGTTAAATTGGGGAATGAAGAAGAGCATGGGAAGAAGAAGAGGAAGATTTCAAAGTTGAAGGAGCTTGAAAAGGCAAAAGAACTGGAAGAAGCAAAGAAAGACCCAGAGAAAGGGGATGTTATCTCAAAGAAGCATTCATGGAAAGCAGCTGCCAGTAGAGCTGCCGGAATTAAAGTTCATGATGACCCAAAGCTTCTGAAACAGAGCTTAAAGAAGGGTGACAAGAGGCATAAAAAGAATGCTGAGAAGTGGAAGGACAGGATTGAAACCCAGCAGAAAATGAAAGCAGAAAAACAGCAAAAGAGATCAAAGAATATAGCTGACAGAGTTGACCAGAAGAAGAGGCGGCGGATCGAGAAGAGGGAGAAAAAGCTCATGAGGCCAGGTTTTGAAGGTCCTAAACAAGGTTATATCAATGAAGGTTCAACTTGAGGTTCCTTAACTCTAAGTCCTGCCCTTTTTTTGTGCTATTATTCTCGCTCTTTTTTCCCTTGCACTTTTCATAGTATTGTACTAAGCATGGTTTTGGTATCAAAAGACATTATGATTTAGGAACCCTGCTCATAAAGCCCCCCCCCCCCCATTTTTCATGTTCCATTTATGTTCCTTCACGGCATGTTGGTGGTATTGCTAGCGTCTACTAATTGCACTTAACAAACACAGAAGATTTGCCCCTAAAAAAGAATGGAATGGGCAGAACAGAATGTGATCAGGGGCTAATTTAACTAACCCTAGTTATTTGGAGCTTGAAGCTTAGATAAGTTGGCCAATTTTGAGACTGAAGGCTTGGTTTCCGTGCTGGAAATCTGTGTTGCTGCCATCCGGTGGCTATTCTAGTTAGAATGTTCTCTTACCTGCGTTTGTTGTGTTCATAAGCTCTGCACTTTGACTGTAATGCTCGTGAGAAGAGGTGGTTAAAATTAGTTTATTGGAGAGATTAGGTGAGAGAGACTGAAAGCATCATGGGTTAAAAGTGGAAAAGAAAAACTATAGCATTACTACAAATCATAGAAAGGCTAGTTCAAAGTGGATTTAAATGGAGATGGCTAATCTGTATAACCAACTGCAGTCTGTTTGTGATTTAGATTTTGGTTAAAGTTTGTAATTTTATGCTGACCTATAAGCCTTACTCTATTTATCTGGTCGGTATCTGGATATTTGCAAACTGCCCAAATATAGTAGCCCCCCCCTCCTACAGTTCTGACTTTCACTCTTTTTCATGGTGAATCTTTCTTTCCTTTTCGTTTATTACCTCTCACTTAAGCAATCCTTCAAGTTAATGGCCTTTTTTCTGAAATAAATGGATGATTAAGTATTAAAAGAAAATGATGTTGAGAGCGTCTGTCTGTATAAACTATACGTGAATTGCTGTGAAAAAGGTTGAGATGAGGGCCACAGGCTAAACCGAAAATTTCCATCTTTTTGTGGTTGTGGGAGTATTGCCCAAATATCTTCATTCTATACTTTCAGTGCTGCCTCAATTAATTATTTGCTTACATTTCTTCGGCGCTTTGAGTTCAAAACTACCTGTATGACACTCTGTCATTGGCAAATCTCTGACAACATTTCCCCACTTCTTGTTTCAGAAGTCAAAATGTTCTTGTAATCTGTTTCTGTTATTGTCGTTTCTTTTCATCGAGAAAATTTGACAATCACTTGTCAATGTCAAAAAAATGGTATAGCTTGCGTGTTACAGTTACTGTTTAGGCTTTCGCATTTGGTTGATTTTTGCGGATGATACCTCTTCAGCAAGAGAGTGTATCTTGAAGTTGGGGTGGACGGTAAAAGAAAAACCCACCGAGAAACATGTTTCATGCCCTCTCAGGTCTGTTTCCAGGTGAGAGATCTTGCTGGGTTTCTTAATGATCGTCTATCAAGGATGTCGGAGATTAGAAATTCAAATGTTTAATAGTGTTGTTAATTTTGTTTCGGTCATAACGTTTTGTACCAGCTGAAAAACCGAGATAAATCAGTGTAGTTTTTATCTTATTTTAAATTTTAGCCTATTCCGAAAATTCCGTCTAAATTTTGCCAGAACATTTCAGCTTTGTTTTGTCCATTATGTTTTTATTTTATTTTATTTTAAAAACCCATATGATGTTTTTATTTTATTTTAAATAATGAATAATTTTATAATATCAATCATATTCTCTTTTAATTAGGTTACTATACTAGATTGATATAAAATTTTATCAGGACTCTCTTAATATATTTATTTATATATATATATATATATATATGTTAAAATTTTAGAGCAATCAAAGACTTTGCGAAATTGATGATGATTTTCTTGTAATATTATACATGTTTATAATTTTGTTAAGAAATTATTTTATTATTATTTTTAGATTAAATTTTACAATTTTAAATAATTTTATTTTTGAATTTGAACTATCGTTTTCATTAATATATATATATATAGACACACACACGTACAATACATTTCAAAACCAAAACATTTTGTTCTAATTAAAAAAGATAAAGCAGCAGAATTAGAATAGATAACCTTGCTTTAACCCCTATTTAGTCATCCTCCTGTAAAATATGAATTCGAGTAGCGATCTGAGGTCCTGCGCCTGCCTCAAGAGACACGGCCAGAGAGGTGGTGTTTGTATCCATGAGAGATTTCTCGGAGAGGTTGCTGTGAGGTTTTTGGCTGGTGGGAGGGCTTTTAGAGGTTTTTTTTATTTTGGAACTTCCAAATGTATTAAGAGAGGAAATGTACAGAGAAGGTGCGCTGGAGATGGAAACTAAAAAAGGGGCTAACAAGGGAGTTTTAGCCCAAGCCTAAAGAAAAATAACCCGCGTGGCAAGACCAACCTTTAAAACCCTCAACAGTCAATAGGAGCCCTAATACAACCCCAACAAGCAAACAGGAGCCTGAAGCCCCAAGGGCAAGCCTAAAACCAAAATAGAACACCCACTGTGCCAAAAGACATCGAGCCCAGCCACAACCCAGCCGTTTGGAGATGAAGAGACATCTAGCCTGTTCCCTTAAAAGATGAAAGAGCATACAAACTGGCTCTGTTTGTTTCTCGGAATTCACTTTCCGGGAAACCACTTTCCAAACTTTCCTGTGTTTGTTTGTCTTCCGGAAAGTTGGTCAACGGAAAACACTTTCTAGTCAAAGAAAAATTTGGCTTGGTTTTCAGGAAAGTGTTTTCCAAAAAATTTGGGCGAAAAACACTTTCCGGAAGTTGTGAAAAATTTAGAAATATCATTATTTGTTGATTATATCAAATTTGATCTTCAAACTTTTGATTGCTATATATAATTTGTTTTGAATATTTATTTTTCAATTTCATCTCTTAAAATTTAATTTTTATATTAATTTTGGTCCTTATTTTTATAATTGTTATTTGCTTTTTTCTTATCATTTTTTTATTAAAAATTTTTATCTATCAAATTTGGTCCTCATTTTTTTTATTGTTACTTATTTTATTTGAAATAATTTATGAAATATTAATTATTATTATTTTAATTTATTCACCTTTCATTTTTTTAATTTTTTAGATTTGATCTCTATTATTTTGATTATTATTTATTTTATTTGAGATAATTTATGATTTTTTTTAAATTTCATTCTCATTTAAATTTTTAATTTGTGAGATTTGTTCCTCATTATTTTAATAAACTTGAAAAAAAATTATTTTATTAATAAATTATTTTCCAGTTTATTTTTCATAACACAAACAAACACTGGAAAGTGTTTTCCAGTTCATTTTCCATAACACTGCTAAACATCAGAATTCACTTTCCAAAAATTTATTTTTCAAGAATTGAATTTTCAAAAATTCATTTTCTAAAATAAAATCACTTTGCAGCGTAGCCTAGATTGCAATACTTAACCAGCAACGTGTGTAATTATTATTTTTTTGACATCGGAAAATGCCATTCTCGTTACATGAAGTTCTAACTCCACAGACCCAATTACAACATCAAACAACACGACCTCTTACTTGCATAACCACAAAGCAAATCTATGGAGATGAAAATGGCGGAGAGACAGACTATCATGCTATACGCCCATTTAGTTGTTCAAATTAAACCCTAGTGCCAGCAACAGGAACAGCACCGCCCTTGTGTACAGGTTCACCGGCACCGACGCCGTAGTCAGTGTCACGGTATCCTGGTCCGTACTTGCTGCTAAACATCCCAGCGTGAAGCAACAGGACGTACAGCAGCTGGGTAAATGTCAGAATGATTATAAATGCCTCCACCATCCTCAGTCTCCAACCTCTGTAGCCTCCTACGTTTATCTCCTTGCATGCAAACCTGAAAACAGCAGAGATTGCAAAAATTACTAGCTGGTTGATTTGATTGCCTCTACCAGCTGGTAGATTTGTGTTAGGACGTCAAATTAATGTACCCAGAGGCTAGGGCAGTGATGGCCCAAGCAACCAGCGAAGCTGATCCTGCTGCAGCTAAACTATCGCCCCTCCATACCCTGATGTGGGTGCCACCAGCGAATTTGGATACTATGCCGACAACACAAGCTAGCATTGCAAAGGCCAGGAAGAATCCTGTTGCTCCATTCCCTCCAAAGCCTGACAATTATTATTATCATTATTCTTGTTTTGATCAGCAAACAAAATAGTTATATACCATTTATAGCCACCAAGGCAACAATTTAAGGAAACTCAAAGATGAGAGCAACTGCCGAAACACCTACATGTTGAAGATGAAGGCAGCTAGGAGACACAAGATGAAGCCATTCCTATCTTAACTTGAATGATTGTTTTTATAACATTTCTCAATTAAAAAACAATTTAAAAAACAACTTTTAAAAACATGAAAAAACACTTTCAAAAATAAATACACTCAAATCATTACATCTTTAACTTGAATGCTTGTTTCTCTCTCTCAACCTTTCGGGTATGTTCAGGCTAGTGTGTGAAAGATGAGAGAGAGAGAGAGAGAGAGAGAGAGACTAACTTGGGTGGCTGGTTTGGCCATTGATGTACCTATTAGTGCACCAACAAGCAAAGCCCAAGGCAATAGCATACATGAGCAAGTTAAGAAACAGCAATGGAGCTGCTATGTTTCTCCCAACCGTCTGCGCCATTAACTTCTATTCTCTTAGCCTCGATTCTTATCTCTTCAGCCCCACAAAAACAGATTCCCGCTTTATCCAGACTCCAGAGAGATACTCTGCACCCCTTTTAATATCACCTTCCTGCAAAAACACAACTCGTAATTGCTTGCTTTGAATCTGCCATGTCGGGAGCATAGCTGTGAAGCTTTATAGATGAGGTAAATGCATAGGTGCTACAAGATACGTGTAAATCAACAAGGCTTTGCATGCTTGGGAGTACAGATGGCAGGACACTTGTCAGTTTCCTCACTGACGTTTCCAATGAAGCATTCTTCATCCTGTCCTGGGAATAATATCTCGAAATTGACAACCCAAACGGTGCCTATCCGAAGCGAATAATCTTGTCATCAAAGAGAGAGTTTCTTTCCTTCACTTTATCAGTAATTAGTATATGCTGCTCCACCCTGTGAATCAGGGCTTAAAGTAAGCTCTGTTGATGGCAGATGGTAGGAGTCTCACAACCTCTTTGAGATGGGAAAATTAATTTGAACTTTAATTTTTTTATGCGATTAAATCATTTTGAGAAAAAAAATATAGACAATTGAAACAAATTTATTGACAAATAATAAAACTGAAAAATAGAGGACAATAGATGATGACTTCAAAATTCACACTAACATATACTTTGGTCTTCAAATTTTACAACCTGTACATATTTGGTCCTTTACTAGTCTTTCAAATTAACTTTGATATAAAATTTTATTTTTGTTATTTTTTAGTCACTGCTATGAGAGGTAAGAGAGGAAAATCACTTAAATCTAACAATAAAAAGAGAGAAAATTGGTGTTTTCAATGATTTTGGCTACCAACATAATTAATCATGGTGTTGAAGATTTTTATTTGGTGATAGGAGTTCTATTTATGTATTCTTTGAACCTTGAATTAACCTAAAAAACAAGATCTAAGTTTCAGAAGATTTTTTTTATTTTGGTTGATTTAAGGTTTTTGAGCTGTTTTTTTAAGATTATTTATTGGTTTGTAAATGCATTTTAGGTCAAAAACAGTTTTTTATATAAAAAAAATATATGACCTCTTTTTTCAACCACGACCGGTTATTGGATTGATGATAATAAGTTTTTTGTATTTTTATTATTTAATTAAAAAATTCGATATGTAGAGTTTGTAACCCTTGTTGCAAGTTTGATTAATTGACTAGGTTAGCCTAATTCCTTTTTTTTTTCATTTGAAATTTCCATTACACCCCTCCAAGATAGAAGAGTCTAAGTCTTAACAACAACCCTTGGATCATAGTGAGCAACACTCCCTCCTCCATTGGTTGCCACCAATGATAATGGAAGTAGTAATGATGATAATCGTGCTCTAAAATACATAAAATACCTCTCATGTTTGTTTTTTGATTTCTTAAAAAAATTGATGGCATTGCCAACGCATTGAACCCGTCCATGCACTTTGGACAACACATGATGCAATGACTTCAAATGCCCAGAAACAAGCTTATGATGTCTTATATCTTGTCTCATTATGTCATTTTTTTTTAATACAGGTGTTCGAGTCAACTTATGTCTACCTCGATTAATCTCATGGATTCTGAAGTTAACAACAATGTAAGCTTTCAATAACCATCATATTAACAATCACAGGTCTCGAATATGAAACCATATAGGAAACAGACCTTTTAATCTCAAATTATATCAAACCTTTTAATCCCAATATATAATCCCTCTAATACCTACTATATATTTTTTTATTATTATCTCATCTTTTATTTGGTGTAGTGCATGTTGTTTGGAGTAGTGCATGAGGACACCATGGTCCTCATTGTTATTAGTAGTTCAAATTTAGTCAATTTTTTTTATTATTAAAGTTTTATTATTTTTCAATTTTAGTTTTCAGTTTATATATATATATATAATATTTTCCAATTATATCCTTTTGCTTCTAATTACTTAGCTTTTATCTTTAACACAAACACTCTCGTAAAAGATTTGTTGAAAGCATATTATTATTATGTAAAAGCATGACAACTTGCGTATGATGGACCACGTCGAATATATAATGCTCTAGCCATTTAGCCGTGCTTCATCGACCATAATCATATTTTTTTAATATAAGAAAATATTAATTTGTGAGATTTTTTTATAATAATATAAATTCAGATAAAATAATAATTTGTACAGAATTTTTTTAGAGTGCAAATTTTCTATAAAATTTGTAAATTTTAAATTGATATAAATTTATTTGTTTAGTAAGTTTAAGTGAAATCACTAGTATAAAATTACCATCATCGTTAAAAACAAGAAAATTTAAATACCTGAATTATAAAATTCACTGTATTAGGATTAATTCATTTTATAATTCAATTTAAATTAAACACAAGAAACAAAATATAAATTGTAAAAACACTTGCAATAATCAAATAATAAAAATAAATAGTTAATTTTCTATCTACAAAAAGAAGTCAACATCATTGAAAATCCATCCTTACGTTACCTTCATTATCATGAAGGCAACAATTAAAATTATTATCAACATTATTGTCAAAACAATTAAAATCTCAAATTGCCCCAAATAATAAAAAAAACAAAACATTTTTACAAAATAAAATAAAAAAACAATCACTAAAATTATCATTATAATTGTGCAAACAATGAATCATAAAATCATCTGAACTGAAGAGCATATAAAAATAACAGAAAATACAAACAAAGAATAAAGGGGGAAATGAAGAAATATTAATTTTAAAATGATCATCAATATAAATTAAAATTTCATGACTTAACCGAATAAAAATAAAACCCCAATAAAACATAAGCAACAAAATTTAAAAACAAAAACTAAAAACATAGAAGCATAAATACAGGTAAAAAATAAACATTGTCTAAGAAGGAACGAAAAAACCAAAGGAATTAATACAACATAAAAAAATTAAAAAATAAGAGCTGAAATAAAAATTAAATATATAATTAATTTCAATCGAATGACAAACTGAAACAAATAGAGGTTTTTTTTAAAAAAAAATAATTGCAGTGAAATTTTGTTAAAAAATTAAAATAATAAGGAAAAAATGAAAAATAATATATATGACCAAATTCAATTGGAGGATAACTTTAAAACAAATTAAAAACTGCATACCAAAAAAATTAAAAGAACCAAAAACAAATCAAAAGAATAAGAAATGAAATGAAAACCAACATATACAATCAATTTCATTTGAAGGGTACAATTGAAAACAATAAGAATTTCTATTGAAGAAATCAGGAATAAACCCAAAATCAAAATCACATAAACTAAAATAAAAAAATCACAAATATGAAGGACTACCATGTTTTTTCTAGTAACAAGAGAGAGAAAAGAGACAAAAAAACAAAAAATCATCCACCAACAATTCATCGACCACTTGCACACGAAATGCCCTGCACCAGGATGCAGAGGAATGGCGGCGCATCAATGACACTACGACCAACACTTTCAATAACAAATAGACGTCGTGCGTGTGCAACACTGTTGGTGTGCCTGTAATAATTATGAAAAGAAATAATAAAAAATATCAAATTATCTACACACTTTTGGACCTAGCAATAACCATGAAAAAACCGAGAATGAAAGTACCACAATGCCCCAAGCTCCATGCCTTTATTTGTGTCTTTTCTAGGGGTATTTGCATAGTTTCACTATGCATGAATATGTAAAAAACTAAAAACACCCCTCACTATTCTTCATCTTTTTGTTAGCTCCTAGGAGTAAAATGATGTTTTAGTGTGCAATTTAAAACAGAAAATACCAGAAAACCCTAAACAATATGAAAATACCACACATGTCCTTTGAAAATATCCAAAATACCTCTAATTACGATGATTGAAATTTTCAGCCCAAGGGTAACATGATATTTTTATTATTGAAATCCACGGTAATATATGTATAGGGACATGGTAAAACATCGATACCTTTTATTTGTATTTTAATGGGTTATATTTTCCTGTTTCGTATTCCATAATTTTAAATCGTCATGACTGAAGTCATTTTTTTCTTTTCTTTTTATATATAATTGAAGCACACAAATAAAAGTATTTTCTTTACTTTCTATATAAAAAAATAATGACAATAAATTCACCATAGAATTCATCGCAAAAATCACCTTCATTTTCATTTCTTCTTACTTATTTTTTCATTAAAAACAATGGCAGTTAGATTTTCGAGAGTGTGATTAAGGTTGTTTTTGAAAATATTTTTTTTATATAAATACATCGAAATAATATATTTTTTTAATTTAGAGTACAAAATAAAAATAAAAGTTTTCAATTTTTTTTTAAAAAGCACTCTGAAACGCAATACTAAATTAAAAAATTTAAAAGTAAAAAAAAAAGAATATTAAAAAATAATACAGAAGTTTAAAATACATACTTGACAAGGATCATTATATTTTTTAAAGTTTGTAAAGTTAAGCGATGGAGCATAATATATATTTTGAGTTTTTTAGAAACAAAGTAAAATTAAAGTTAGACGCCATCCTTCATTAGAAAAATGAAGTTTCTTTGCGTTAAAGTAAAGTAATTAGATGAAATTAAAGTAGGACGCCATCCTTAATCAACAACAACAACAATATTTAAAAAAAAAAGAAAAAAGAAAGAAAGAAAATGAAATCATAGCAATAAAATTTACATTTTATTTGTATTTAAATAAAATAATAAAAATAATTATTAAACTTAAACTAATAGAGTTTTAAATTTTGCAGTCATCATTAAAATAACCACATATACAAAATTATAGAATCATATGGATGCTATGCTCATAAAACTCATTACACGGATTTCTCACCCACGACTATATATAAGTATATTTTTCATGCAATTTTCAAAGAATTATATAAGTGTAGAAAGATTTAGACAAAGCTATAAGAGATTCCATGAAAATTAATAAAAGACGAGTGTGATGAACAATATTTTTAAACTTATGTCAATCCACCGAGTTAGTTCATGTTTTAATTGATCTGTTAAAATCTAGACGAGATGTTATTTGAATTTTTTTTATGCAAATTTTGAAAAAATAAATAAATGTCGAAAGCTTAAGACTAACGTTATAAGAGATTCCATGAAAATAAAAGATTGAAAGATAAAATGTGATGAACAATGTTATTAAACCGATTTTCTCAGGCTAATCAACTCAATGACTTAGTCCAAGCTAGATTTTATATCAAATAAAATTAAAATTATATCAATCCACCAAGTTAGTTCATGTTTTAATTGATCTATTAAAATCTAGACAAGATGTTATTTGATTTTATTTATATGCAAATTTTGAAAAAATAAATAAGTGTCGAAAGCTTAAGACTAAAGTTATAAGAGATTGCATGAAAATAAAAGATTGAAAGATAAAATGTGATAAACAATGTTATTAAACCGGTTTTCTGAGACTAATCAACTCAATGACTTAGTCCAAGCTACATATTATACCAAATCAAACCAAAACTATATAGATCCAACGGGTTAGTTCATGTTTTAATTTGCTTGATTTTTTAATTTTATTTTTGAAATATTATCTTTTAACTCTTATAAAAATTCTTAGAAAACATAGTTCTATATTGATCAGATCAATCAAAATTGACCCACTAACTAACTTATGACATGGTCCCGGGTTTGTTTTTATTATTTTTGACCCACTAACTTAAAGACACTTGTGCATGGTGGACCCTACACCTTATCATAAGTGTATTTTCAAGCACTTATTACTTTTTTTAATTAAGGAAATAGCCCATATTAAATGAAGACTTATCAAGTCAAATGTAGCGTTATATATTACTTATTTTCTCAATCATGTAGCTATAACAAAAGATAAATTATAAATTATGATTTTTAATTTATTTATATTTTCCAATATGTTTTTATATATATAAATTAAGCATAAGGTGATGTGGAGTCCATGCAAGTTTCAAGTCCATCTTGTTGACATATAATGTCATACTTTGTATGCTTTATATATTTTGATGATAACAATAAAAAGAAAATGGACTAATAATATGCTTGGATGAGATTAAGTTATAAACAAGTATTATACAAAGAATACATCAACAAGCATAATGGAGTACACGAAGAAATCACTCCAGGAAGTCCAAGATGCAAGCAAGTGAAGACTTAGAATAAGTGTTCATTTTAGTGCTTTATGTAAATCTCTATTTCTAACTTGATAGCACAAATTAAAATGAACTCACACACTTCACATTGCATGCAAAGGATTTGATGATTATAGGTTTAAGTCATAATCAATCGGTTCAAGAAATTCAGAAAAGATAATTTGTCAAAATTGTCTTTCTGCATGAACCGGTCGACCGCTTGGGTTACCAAGTGAACCGGTCGACCGCTTGGAAGACAAATTGCCTTTTGAGCTGAACCGGTCGACCGCTTGATTTATCCGTTGTGAACCGGTCGACCGCTTGATATGACAGTTGCATTAAAACGGCTATAAACGACTAGTTTCTTTTAGAAACTTATAAATAGGCCTCTTAATTGCAAAACAAAAAAACACACAACTTTTATATCTTATATGACAGTTGCCTTTTGAGCTGAACCGGTCGACCGCTTGATTTATCCGTTGTGAACCAATCGACCGCTTGATATGATAGTTGCATTAAAACGGCTATAAACGACTAGTTTCTTTTAGAAACTTATAAATAGGCCTCTTAATTACAAAACTAAGTAGACACAACTTCTATATCTTATAGTGAGGCAATTAGTAGTGCATAAACACCTTCATATCATCAATCCTCATTAATACTCATATTTGTGTTTAAATCTTCATATCCTAACACAAAGAGTATTTCTCATTCTCACTACACTTAAACACCTTCAAATATTTTAAGTGCTATTAAGTGAGATAAAAAGATCATAGATCTTCATTTGTAATATCCACACTATTGAGAGTGTATTGTTGTATTTCAAATACAATCATTGTAAGACTCTTGAGAGTTGAGTATAAAACTCTTGATATTGGTGAGAGAACATCACCGAGGAAAAATCTTGAAGATGGTACATCTTCAAGTGGTAAAAGGAAAATCTTGAAGAGGGCATATCTTCAAGTGGTGTAAAAGTCTTGGTGTGGATTCATCAAGCGGGGATTGTAATCTTGTTACTTAGATTAGTAAGAGAGTACAATACTCAAGTACGGGTTGATACTTGAGTCGTGGATGTAGGCTTGCCGAACCACGTTAAAAATCGAGTTAGCAATCTCTCTCTTATCTCTTTACTTTAAAATAATTAATTTTAAGATTGCATTATTTATTGTATTGTTGCCTTAATCCGAGAACAACACATCTCACCACTCCCATTCTATTTGATAAAAATTAAGCATAAGGTGATGTGAGCTTATGCAAGTTTCAAGTCCAAAGGGCTTTCACTTGAAGGGGGGAGGGTGTTGGAGAATAATATAAATCATATTATGGAACCTCACTTACAAGTTTAATTTTTTAAATGAAATGGTTCCTTAACATCCATGTCACTATTCATTGCCTATAATATATCCTTGTGATAAGGCAAATTAAGAGCATACAAGTTGTTTCAAGGACTATAAGAATTACTCACTTCTTTGATTTATTTAAAAATTGCACTGCACAAGAAGTTTTAGAGAGACACTAAGGGTCTGTTTGGTATTGCGGTTGTTGTTGTCGTTGAGGTTGGAAAAAAATAATTTAAAAAAACACTTTTACTCGTGGTTCAAAATAAACAGTGAAATGTTTGGTTAAAACTGTGGTTCAGTCTGAGATTGAAAAAAAAACAGTTTTGTGTGTTTGGTTATTAAGATTTTTATATTGCTTTTAACTTGTAAAATTAATGAAAAGGCATAGAGTAATATACTAATTATTTTTTACAAACATGTTTTTGTTTAATAATATATTAAAAACATTTTTTAAATATTTCATCTTTATATCCAAATTATTAAAAAACACTTAGAAATATTAATTTTTTTAAATATATATATATATATATATATATATAATAAAATATCATTTGAAACAAAACAAAATTAAGATTGCAATATATATATATATATATATATATATATATATATAATAAAATATCATTTGAAACAAAACAAAATTAAGATTGCAAAATAAAAATTATATTGTGATATTTTTTTAATATATTTATTTATTGTAATTATTTTTTTAGATTATAATTATAGTAATATATAGGGCGTATATTTTATATATATAGCGTATATTTATCCCAAACCCACCTACCCTTTCCCTCCCAAACCGCGTGGAAAAAGCACAAATTTTCTATTTTTTCAAACCGGCGTTTCATTCATTTTTCATGGGATCCACTTAATATTTTTAAGTTTCAAATGAAAACCAAACACTGAAATATAGGTGTAAACTGCGTTTTCAACAAAACGCAGTTTGCACCACGCAACCAAACGAGCGCTAAAGTTCATTTCCTTTGCGTAGGTCTCTAGCGGGCTAAATAATTTATTGTTTTTTAAGTAATTTTCACCATAATTATTTTATCTACTTTTGATTCACATTTATGTTTTTTTTTTTAATTTACAGGACTTATTTTTTCTACAACCCACACATAAACCTTTTATTTTATACCATCTATCATCTTCCCCATGAGATTTAAATATTCACCCAATTTATCGTATTGATTTCATATGTTTTTCTACGGGGCTTACATCATCAATGACTTTTATTTATTTAAATGACTATTGATTTATTTAATTGTATACTTGCATAATATTTTTATTTCCACTTGTATTTTTGTATAAAAAAACATGCACCTATTTTTATTATTTTAATTACATAAAATGTGACAAAACAGAAGTCAAATATATTTGAAGCAGTCATGGCCCCCACCTGCACCCCCTCGCTTCCTCCCTGTTTATAACATTTCATGAGAAGTGGAGTTGTTTTTGTTTTGCATTTTATTTTACCAGTATTTTTGAAAAAAAATTAAAATATTTTTATTTTTATGTTATTTTATTAATTATTTTGAATTATCTTGATGTAAAAAATAATTTTTTAAAATAAAATAATATCATTTTAATGTATATTTAAATAAAAAAACATTTTAAAAACACATCTTTCGCAATCCCAAACAATCCCTAACCTTACAGCGCGATTGGTATATTGCATTAATTTAGCCTTTTGTTTGGTATTGTGTTAAATGAATGTTAACCAATTTTTTATTTATATTTTTGGATTGTTTTTGACCATAGTTATTGATCCCGTCCCGGGTACCGTCCCGGATTTGTGTTTGGAACGGAACGTCCTGGTTTCGGTACCGTTCCGGTTTTGTACTGTTTATTTTTATTTAATTATATATATGAAAAACATAAAATATTAATTTAACAAGTATAATTTAAATTCAAGATAAATGAAATTTAAATTATACAATACAAACATAATCTCAAAATTAGAAACATCTTTGAAATTCCAAAATATTATGAAAGTAAAATGTTCTAAAATAAAAGAAAAATACATCAAACATTCTCTACATCATTAATATAAAAGTAAGGATCTTGATCTGGCTGTGGAACATAAGGAAAGTCGTCAACAAGACATTCCAATAACTGGTCATCTCCACCAAGCTCATTCTCCTCATTTACACATGTCTCTTCATCATCTAAATTTAAAGTAGCGAAAGGTGCTTCGATACTCTCCCAACTTATGTCATCTCCATCAAGAAGACCGGGTTCTTCACAAATCCATTCATTCAATAGATCAATGTTGTCAAGGCTAATGGGATCTAAAGCATCTCTTGTTCTGCTCATATTCCTACAAAGAATAAACACGAAAGAAATTAAAAAATTAATAGCAATGTAATAGAAAATAATTACTAATATAATAATATTGATATTTTACTTACCTCTGTTTAATCTTTAGATTATAGCGAACAAATACTAAATCGTTTAATCTCTTGTGCTCAAGCCTATTTCGCTTTTTGAATGAATGAATTCAAATACACTCCAATTTCTTTACACTCGAGTTGCACTACAACATTGACTAAGAACTCGAATCGCAAACTTTTGAAGTTACGGAGTATCAATGCCGAATTGCTCCCACCATGAAACTAGATAACAAATTTTGAATAAATCAATTATTATAGATAAAAAAGACATTATATTGTAAAAAATAAAAGTTATTACTGGATTTAACTTTTCTCTTTGATGAATAGCCATGGTTACACCAAAAGACCAGTTGCTCTCTTATACTCCTCAATTTGGGCATCGATGTTATCTTGAGTATCACAATCAGGAACCAATCTCATAATTGTGGTAAGCAAACCTCGAGTTACCTCCCTTTGTTTTGAAAAAGAAGGCCTAAAATATATTCCAGGATTAAGAAAACATCCTGCTGCATGTAATGGACTATGAAGTTGCTTATCCCATCTAGCATCAATTCACTCGTCTGCTAACCTTAGAACTTGTACTAAAGGCTCGCTGACGTTGACAATATGTGCACATCTCGGCCAAAAGTCGTTATCTTGTAAAATTATAGCAAGCAATTTCGGCTCCAACCCGACTTTTGTCATGACTTGATTCAACCCATTTTGTGCAAGTAAACATCTGTCGAAACTCCTTCTTAAACTTCAGTAAACATTGGAGGCTTAAGAAATGGGTTGCAAACCTTGTTATGCCAGGACGACATAAATCATGTCCATTTGTGAATTCTTTCCTCATCAAAGCTAGAACCCATGCATGATTATATATAAACTTGGTTATATTTCTTGCCTTTTTAATGGTTTCATCAATCATTGGAAAATATCTCGGATCACAAATATTTTCTAGCATTAAATCAATGCAATGGGCAACACAAGGAGACCAAAAAAAGGTGCCATACCTTTGCTGCAAAGCTTTCCCAGCAGCCTTAAATGAAGCCTCATTATCACTAACAAATTGGACAATATTCTCTTGTCCAACTTCTTTGACAACTTCATCAAACATCTCCAGCAATGTCTCTTTATCTTTTCGAAGTCCTGAAGTGTCAACAGACTTCAAGAATACGGTGCCTCTCGGAGAATAGGCAAGGAAATTCACAATTGGTGCATTCTTCCTATTTGTCCACCCGTCAGCCATAATTGAACATCCATAAACTCTCCAATCAGCCTTGATACTTAAAATGTATTCATGGACATTATGAACTACATCTTTCAAAAGTGGTCCTCTTAAATCATGAAATGATGGGCCTTTAAACCCAGGTCCTATGGATGCTACGGCATCTAGCATTGGCTGATAATAATACGAATTAACACTGTTAAACGGTATATTAGCATCATACCACCATGTTGCTACAGCTATTCTTGCATTGTGTTCCATCTCTTTAGTAGCCATTGCACTTCTAATACTAGGCTGGGAACCCGGGGTAGTTCGTGGAGCAAATAAAGGAATCCTTCTTCCAGATGTACTTGTTCCTTGCATTGTCATTCTTGTACTTGTTTGTGAACGTGTATCACCTGAACGAGGATTTGCAAGCATCACCCACTTCTATTTCTTCATCATTGGAAGTCGATCGAGAATTTCCAATATCGGTTCTAATTCTTTTTCGTCTCTCTTTCTCCATTGTCATGTCATCTACCAGTTGTTTCATTTGCCACTTAACCTCCGGAGGGACCTTTTTACAAGGTTCAACTTCACCTTTAATACCAGCAAGGTGGTACTTCAACCGAGTAACACCACCACCATTGATCCGTTTATTACAATAAATGCATATACTTGCATTCTTTACACCAGGAACCACCTGTCCATGAGCCCATGCTGGATCATCTGATCTTGTTGGAGCTGAATACATGGAAGTCCCACCACTAGATGAGTTTTCAGCCCTGTAATTTAATCTGTTGTAAAAGATAACACAAGTTAGGCATGTAAAAAGAATTACAAGGACTATACATGAGTAATTTAATCTGGGTTTGTCAACATATGAACAAGCCTCGTATTTTGCATTATCAAGTATCAACCATGTATCCATGAACACAGCTCAAACGAGCAAGAATTCTAGCAGGAGGCAGCATCTCTAGCCACCCTCATAAGCACAAGTAATGAAACTTTTGGGCAAAAACAAAGTAAATATATAATAAAGTTTTCATATCTTATCAATGATTCAGTTATTTCTCATTTGCGCCTTATTCTATTTTGGTTTCATCAAATACGATCATCTTATAGAATTAAACCATTGACTGAGCTTTAACAACTTGCTGAAATTTGCTATGCTCTTGTTAAGCACATCCTTGCTCAACCATTGGCCTCAAGCTCAATTCTCCCATGAATGCAGGGTTTCCTTTGTCAACAAATTATATTGGAGAAGTGGTTGAAACCATTTTCTCGTCATCCTGCGGTGGTAACATCTTTGGTTCATCCTTTGCATTGTCATGGCGATTTCACCGAGAGAAAGTTTGGGGACAATTTGGAGGAAATCCTTTGTTTCTCTCCAAATTGAAAACCTTGATTTTATTCCCATTTCTCAACATAAACCGTGTACATGTAATATCTCTTCTTTATTCCCATTTCTCAACATATATATATATATTGGTCACCAAGCAATGTTGTAGCCATGGGCATAACCTTCTATACAATGTTTTGATCTAAGATTTCAATTCTTCCATGTTTCAGCAGTAACATATTGGTCCAAATATTAAAAGGATGTATTTCCACGACTCTACAACCCATTCAATCTTGTTCCACTTAATTCATGTCTATATTACTTCGTTTGAAAAGGCAAGGATATTGAGTAACCAAGTACAATTCGAAAAGCTAATATGATAAAATAATAATTCTCAATTTTGAATTGAGCCATCAATCAGTAATCTTGATCCTAAATCCTTTACATTAAACCATTTTCCGTCAACTTTTAATCATAAATTCTACACAATAAACTCTGGATCAGTAAAGCGACAAACCTCCCATCGTCAATTAAAAATCCTAAACCATCCACCCTAAATTGTCAACTACCCTTTTGAAACCAATACCGGAACAAGTACAAGTAAACACTCAACTCCCAAGCATAATTCACCATCAAAGAGGGACAAAATGAAAAAGGGTCGAGAATAAATCGGTTCCTGAGTTTCAAGTTTCTAAGGGGTCACAATTTTTATTTTTCCTAGCATCACTTTTTAAATTGCTACATTGAAGGAGCGATAGATTTTATCACCTAATGACTCTCTCGGACTTTCATCAAACACCATGAAAGCCGAAATGCCAAACAACTATCATTCCCACAATTCATCAACAATAATCTATGCCCAGTTTAACAAGATCAATGAACATCTTCCAACTTCAAGTTTATGCAAACATTCCATACATAAATGCCCAGTTTAATCATTCATGCAAAGTTTCGGCAATTTCAATTTTTCAACAAATTAAAAGATTTGGGGTCTCGAATGTGTACCTTTCACTTGGAGATTTAGGGAAGAAGAACCAAGGAAGAAATTGTGCCGCAGTGTGGAAGAAATTATGCCACCGTGTGGAAGAAATTGTGCTGCAGTGATTTTGAATTTTGTTTTAGGTTTTCGGACTTTGAGCTGATTTAGGGATTCAAAGTTTACAAATTAATCTTTTCAAGTGATGGATTACTTGATTATGAATCGAAAACTAGAGATTTGTGAGGTTAATTTGAGATTATGGTAAGGGAAATTGGGGGAGAAATGGAAAATTGAAATTGGGGTCGGGGGAAATGATTTTGGGGCTCTGGTCTGAAGGATGTTAACAAGTGAAACGACTTCGCTTTGTTACTTAACTAAACGACGTCGTTTTGGATGATTCCGAGCGAACGCCCGTACCAAACCAGGCGTCCGACTGAATTCGCCAGACTGCACGGATCGGGCCGAATTTTACCGGACAAAAGCGTCGCCGCTTTGTCCCGAATTTACATCAGATGCAGCCGTTCGTACGGAACTGAACGGGATCCATTACTATGTTTTTGACCTTTTAATTTATTTTTAAATAAAAAATATTGTTAAAAACAATCATTATTTTAAATTGGATAATAAAATAGATTAGATAAATAAATTTAAAGTAACATCTTAGAATAAGTAGGTATTGTGTCCATTATTTGATATATGTTGATTTGTCAACCACTTTGTTTTATATTTGGTAACTACGAAACATGGCAGAACAACACAACAAAAAGATAACAACGCTATTTAAAAATAATTTTGATTTTTTTTAATTATTTTTTTGATATTTTAATTATTCTTATATACTGATATCAAAAATAAATTTTAAAAATTATATAAAAAAATTATATTTAGTAAGTAAACCTGACAGAGCAATATGATGTAAGATAATATAATTTTTAAACTGTCTTGTGTGTGTGTGTTAGACACACGTGCATATAATAATTTTTATTTATTTTTATTGATAAATAATCAAATTTTAACTTTTTTACTGAAATATTTGTTTTATCCTATAATTTATGTGAATATATTATTTTAAAGGCACACATAGTTTATTTTTTAAATAATTTTCTAATATTTATTTATATTTTAAAATAAAATCTCATCACTAGAAAAAATAAAATTAGCATTCTTATCTATATTGAAATAATTATGTTTATTTTACAAAATTATTATTTTTTTATTTTTCAAATATTTGGTGTTATATTTTTAAATGCTTATATAATTTCTGTACCACCGCACAAAACTAGCTTATCATGGAGGCGATGGGGAATTTTGCAACGCTATACCAAAAAGAAAGTCCTGTATTTTATATTGTTTTACAAAATAATTCAAACTTTTTCAAAACTGATTTTTAAACGCAGTCACAGGCACCCTGTGGTGACATCAGATAGTTGACGTGTCACCTTTTATAATGACATGTCGGTCACCGTTCTTGACCTAAAACCAGATCTTCACCGTACACGTTTGAACAAAAGTGGCAAAGGCTGTTAAAACTTAAAATATTTATTAATGTATGGTTGTTATTTTTTAAAGTATTTTTTATTTAAAATATATTAAAATAATAGTTTTTATATTTTATAAATTATTTTTGAAATTATTTAAAAATTTTAATTTCAAATAAAAATTTCAAACTTTTTCAAAAATATTCTTACGAATATCTTCCCAACACCATGGCAGCTTCGTCATCTTGAAACGCTCTCCGCTCCCTCACACAATCTATGAAAAACCCCTAACAAAACCCCACTTTCTCGAAAAAATGGGTTCTCTGCTCCAACTTCAAGGCCTCGATCTTGCCCCGTCTCCATTCTCATCCAGCACCAGCACCAGCACCAGCACCACCACTCCAGCCGCCGCATCCACCAGCTCCAATACCATAGCGACCTCTCTGTCCGCGAAGGAGACAGCCAAAGCTTTTTTAGTCCCAAAAGTCGAACCTAAACTCGAACCATTTGATGCTGAAACCCCAATCTACCACCAACAACCACAAGACCCCGGCAGCAGCACCCATGATTTTTTACTTGCCAGTTCTGCCCCTAATTACTTCTCTAATTCCCAACTAACCACTCCTCTCTCCCAATACACATCCTCCGAGGACGACAATGCCAATGATCGTTACTCTGAATATAACCGAATCTCTGAACTCTTTCGCATAGCGTTTGCAAAACGCTTGCAAGATCAATACGGAGACATTTCCGTCGTTTCGGACCCGGATTCCCGCGCTATCGTCCCTCATAATGAAGATGATAATAGTAACACTGCTCTCTCCACCGTCGTGGTCTCCCGGCGTCCGAAGTATCCGCAGCGGTCTTCTGAGCTCGTGCGTGTCACCGACCTGGGAATCGAGGACCAGAGGTATTTCCGTGACTTGGTCCGCCGGACACGAATGGTCTACGACTCCCTTCGGATTTTGTCTATCTTGGAGGAGAAGCGAAGGGGAGAACGCCGCGCTCGTGGAGATCTCCGTGCTGCCTCTGCGATGAGAGATTGTGGACTCTGGCTCAATCGTGATAAGCGGATTGTGGGGTCCATTCCTGGTGTTCAAATTGGGGATGTTTTCTTTTTTAGAATGGAACTGCTTGTTATGGGATTGCACGGACAAGCTCAGGCCGGGATTGATTATCTTCCAGCTAGCCAGAGCTCGAATAGGGAGCCCATTGCTACTAGCATTATCGTTTCAGGTGGTTATGAGGACGATGAGGATGCTGGAGACGTGATTATTTACACCGGACATGGTGGGCAGGACAAGTTGAACAGGCAATGCGAGCACCAGAAGCTGGAAGGAGGGAATTTGGCGTTGGAGAGGAGTATGCGTCATGGGATTGAGGTAAGAGTGATCAGAGGGATTAAACATGAAGGTAGTGTTAGTAGCAAGGTTTATGTTTATGATGGGTTGTATAAGATTCATGAATGCTGGTTTGATGTTGGGAAATCAGGGTTTGGTGTTTACAAATATAGGCTCCTGAGGATAGATGGCCAGCCAGAAATGGGTAGTTCAATCTTGAAGTTTTCGGAGAGTTTGCGGACTAAGCCATTGACTGTGAGGCCTACAGGGTATCTGAGTCTTGATGTTTCGAATAAGAAGGAGAACATGCCTGTTTTTTTGTTCAATGATATTGACAATGATCACGATCCTTTGTGTTATCAGTATCTTGAACGTACCGTGTTTCCAGTTTTCGTGTTTACTAATGGAAGTAATGGAACTGGATGTGATTGTGTATCGGGATGCAGTGATGGCTGTTTTTGTGCGATGAAGAATGGAGGTGAGTTAGCCTATGATGAGAATGGTTTTTTGTTGAGGGGGAAGCCAGTGGTATTTGAATGTGGGGTTTCGTGCAGGTGTCCACCAGCCTGTCGGAATAGGGTGACACAAAGAGGGTTGAGAAATAGATTGGAAGTGTTTAGGTCGAGGGAAACGGGATGGGGAGTTAGGTCATTGGATGTGATCCATGCTGGTGCTTTTATATGCGAGTATGCAGGGGTTGTCCTCACTAGAGAGCAAGCCCAGATTTTCTCTATGAATGGCGGTGGTTTGGTATATCCAAATAGGTTTTCTGCTAAATGGGCAGAATGGGGGGATTTATCCCAGATCTATCCAAATTACACCCGTCCATCATATCCTGAGCTTCCACCATTGGATTTTGCAATGGATGTGTCAAAAATGAGGAATGTTGCCTGTTATATGAGCCATAGTTCAGCTCCAAACGTGCTGGTGCAGTTTGTGTTGTACGATCACAATAATTTGATGTTCCCTCACATCATGCTTTTTGCAATGGAAAATATCCCACCTTTGAGGGAGCTAAGCCTTGATTATGGCGTGGCTGATGACTGGACAGGAAAGCTTGCTATTTGCAACTAACTGATTTAACTTAAAGAGGATGTGCAACTGTTTTGGGTGGTGTAGCACTATGTTCCAAGGACATGATGTGCTAAGGTAAAGTTAACTATCTCTGTTTGCTGCTCGACATCTAGCCTGGACATATGTTAATGCATCTTATTCTGTTTGTGCATTGTTATAATAGGATTTGTTTTTTGTAGTTCTGGTAGTTTGCACTAGTAACCTTGTCTCCTTTTGGGTTATTTTTTTATTTATCTATATTCAAACGTGTTATTGTGTTTTATTGTGCATAGGCATTCCTTTCCTTACCAGGTTATGTTCTTGTGGAGCTTTTGTTATTTATTTCTGTGTCTAGTTCTTGCAGTCAGAACAAGTCAAATTCTGCTCTATTCTTTCCAATCTTTTATTTATTAATTTGTGATTAAATTAGTATCTCATTACTGCTATAAAACATAATACTGGCTTTCCTATTGTAAGGGTAAATCTTTTATGATGTTTGTTTTAGGATGTCTTCACCTTAGCGATTCTGTTTCTTTTGACCTTAATGTGACATGTCCTGCAAAAGCTGAGCTACTGACTACATTTTCTACGTTTGGAGTAGTCTGCAGCATGATCTCTGAATTCCAATTTCGCCAATTAGGTTTCTGAGTTTTAGAGTTTACTTTTCATGCATGTCCATCAGAACCAATTTAACAGTGTCATGGTACTTAAAAGTTTATGGATGATGTTTTTGTCATCCATCTTAATAGTTTGATTTTGATTTGTCCCATGTTTTTTAATTGTTTCCGAGACCTGCTGTCAACCCTCCTTTTCTTTTTGATAATATCTCTCTTTGTAAATAATCTGTTTTCTTCTGAATAGATATGATCAAGAAAACATAAATGCCTTTTTAAATTTGTGACTCTACTCATCTGCTAGATGCTAACCCCCATATTTGCAATTAAGATTCTCGATAATGCTTGGGCTGAAAGTTTATTCAATAAGAAAAGTCTCAGTTACATGAAAATATGATGATACTTCCTCTGAGCCATCATGTCAAAATGCTTCCTTGATTTTTTACTGGGTTGATTGTTAAATAAAACCTTAGCATCTCAAATGCACTACTCTTTGCAGATGGGAATTTTCCATTTGTAGTTCTGATATCAATTGGACAAAATTGGACTGGAAGCACTTGAGTGCTGTCCATGAAAAGTTGGAGCCTTGGAGGGCTGTGTTAATAAAGGAAATTAAATGTTTGTGGCCATTTCAAAATTAACTATAGATATCATTCAGTTTTTCCAAGTCTTTATCATTTTTTTAGGACATCCCCTTTTACTTGTAAGCATCTCCTCGCACAATCCATTAATGTTTAAACATCCATTTATGTGTTGAGTCTCATTTATTTTTTTGGCTTTCCTTATTGTCCCTGAAAATAAACACATGATGGTTATTACTGCATTGTAGGATGTTGTACTTGTGTTAAAATCTTTATGAAACCATTACCTTAATTTCTTATTAAGACTGGACAGGGTTTCTAAGCTTGCATTTGGTTATCATCTTGGAATAAAGAGATGGAGACACTGACAGTGGTGTATCTCTCTTTTAAAATTATAAAAATTCAGATATATATATTTTGTCTTGGTGCTTCAATGAAACACGTTTCTATCTTCTCAGCTATCCCTCCTGTCCTGGGATATCAATCAAACGTAATCTAAGCAGCATCTTTTTTCGTCTCTTTTTGTTTAGTTATCTCTACACAGCATAAAGATTTTATGGTTACAATAGTTTGCTTGCAAAACCACAATTAAATAACGTGGAAAAAAGAAATGATTGGCACACACAAAAAAAGAAAATTTTGAAAAGATAAGAATTAAATAAAACAACAATTATGTTACGCGTCTAAAGCAAGATAGGGCAATAGGCTTCAGACCGAATTATTGCAAGGTTCAAGACGAGGTCTTTTAGAAGAAGTGCGCTTATCCATTAAATGAACACCCAAATATCTGTACAATGAATTAGATTTAATGTGATAGTGCCATTGTAGGTCATTAGTGATTGGTTTTATAATAATTTGTTACTAAGAATTAATAAAACTAATGCGTTTGTGATATTATTGATCTAATTTTTCCTGATAATGGATAATTGTTTCACTTTCCTACTAATTATTCCACCAACTTTCATCAAGACTTTAGTAATCTCATACATTTATTAGTGTTTCCTCCTTATCCTTATTTAATCTCTTAAAAAATATATTGGTGACTGATGGTGAATGAATGGGGCGATTGGTTGGGGTTCATCTCTTGAAGACATGTTGAGAGATTTCCCCCAAACTCTTAAATTTAATAATACTTTTCTCTAGAAAGTTTTCATTAGAAATGGGAGAGGGTTGATTGATAATCAAGTCATTTCATTTAAGTGCAGCAATATCTGAACTTTCACGAGTTTTTATGTGAGTAGTATAAACGCTGGCTGGCCAACCTGCTTAACAGTCTCAACAGTGAGTGTTTGCAATTGTAAGTGTACATGTCTAGTAATTTCTAATGGAGATTCTATCTAGTCAACTCAAAAAGAGGAGCAAATGACTTTCCAGAATAGTGTTTGCGAATATAATATCAAACTTTAGGCTGCACACTGGGTTGGTAGTACCAGTTATCAAAATTCCTATGTAATCTGGGATTTCATCCATTGGATGTTCTGTAGGGCTCAAAATGGTTTGGTTCTGAAGTTATTAGTGACTTACATGGCATATAATAAAGCTGTGATTTCATGTTCATGCAAACATAATTGTATAGCATGCTCGGAAATGTGAGTATCAATTTCTTATCTTATGCCAACTTTGTGCGATATGATGATATGATTTAATTCTTTCGCAGCTGTCTTCTTGTTCTGTTCTTTTTTCCTTTTTCTTTTTACATAGAAAAGGAAATGAATGTTCTCATGTGCATCACCTTTCACAGGTGGCAGTTGGAAAATGGATCCTCCCCGGTTTTGACCAAGGTCATGAATTTTCTGGTTGCTATCTCTTTACCTCAGGAGTTGATGCTACAGAGTACTCAATTACAAGTAACTTTCACCTATCATCTGCAATGACAAGGCCTTCTCTGTTTCCCCCCTTGATTTCATACTTCTGGTTTCTCAGGTGGTTAAAAAGGTGAAACAAAATGCTGGAATTGAAAATTTCTCAGCAAGTATGTGAACTGAATCTCGAAGATGAAGTCTTGTATTCAAATTGTTACAAAGGGTTTTCTGTAAGCTTATTACTTCGATGCATAACTGGATGAACTTTTTGTAGCTTGTATATACAAAGTTCTAATTGTATAAGCTTGTATAGAAAATCTCAGTGCATCAAAGATGAACAATCATTATATTTTCAGTATCTTAGATTGCATTTTCTTATTGAAATTAGGAGTTTGATTGAGTGATGATCGGTGGCTAAGCACTAGATATTTCATCATGTGACACGTGCTTGGTTGAGATGCCTCAGATGAGTGACTTCTGTTAGGCGGCTGAACCAATACATGGAGGCAAAGAGCTGACGGGATAGAGGTACAGAATTTTTCATTTTCAACTGAAAGGCCAGTATCCCCATCTTACAGGTAGACACAAAGACACTAAAACATGTCTGGTGAGAAAATTCTCAAAATTCCAATAATTGCAATACTAACTGCCTCCAGTTTTAAGTTGTTCTGTGGACAGCTTAAGTCTTTTTGAAGGGATGAAAGCTTTAAACAAGTAGAAGAGCATGGCCATGCATTTATAAGTATGTTTAGAATGCGATTTCTTTGATGATGGCCAGCTCTTGCAACTTGGTATCCCCATCACTGAAACAATGCTATTCAATGGTAACTGTTACTATTGGCAAAGCAACTAGCTTTTAACATCACAAAAGTGCACTCTGCCGCTCTTTCTCTGAAGTTGGTGTAACATTCAGTTTTCTGTGTGTACATCTATGCAATTTTGAGGTGAGTTCCCAGTAGTGTAATCGATGCTTAACATCACAAATCCCCTTAGCACACATTTTGCAAACGGCATCAAGCTTTCAGAGGTTACGGTTCCATTTTTCTCCGAAGCTCACTGTCTGGCACGTTCCATCTTCCGTTTACGCCATTCCTCTAAAGCTGAGTCGATATATGACATGTTAGTAGGATCACCATGATAGCATAACCACAAGAACATAAAGTTGTGAAAGTGTAAAAGTTCCGAGGCACCATATAAACAGGTGCATTAACTTTCGATAGCCATGTAAACTATGAATCCAGAGACATAAATGGCGTCCAAGACCTAAAAATAGCTGCACAAAACACAGCTGAAAGATAGAAAATACTGCAAGCAATTACCTTTCAAGGTGGAAGCATTATTAAGCGAACGGAAATCCTGTAATCTTTTAGAAAGATCAACAGCAGCAGCATTCTGCCTGGTATCTTTCTGTTGAACTGTTTCAGGTTCTGCATGTCCATCTTGCTCAATTTCCTTCACCTGGAAGCACAGAAGGAATCAACTTCTATAAAGAACTTCCAATCCATGAGTTCTCACAATTTCCCTCCTCCCTATTCTAGTTTGATACACGGTAAAATGTGTTTGTGTGTGTGAGGGAGAGAGATTCCATTTTTGATGGGAAATAAATGCAAGTCAAATTTCAGGCACATAATCAATAGTAAAAAAGGAAGTAAGAACGCAAAAGCACGGTCAAAGCTTCATTTCCAAAAAGTTTTTCGTGTTGTTCTGTGGGAGTTTAATCAAACATGTAACAATCATGTTAAGATTTAAAGCCAGCACCATACTCTTTTTATAAGCTTCCAAGGTTGCACGGCAAGGCGCATCTCTTCAGACTCCTTGATGTAGCTGAGCTTAACTGCGCTTTGAATTGTTAGACATTAAAACACGGTTAAGAGTTTCCATTGCTCCTGAAATGATTCAGAAACACTGGAAATAAATAAATAGAACTCGGTGGCAATCAAGAAACACCACCATCAAGTTCAGAAAGTGTCATTGAAAAAACAGCAATCTTCAATAGTCATGCATGGCCTTGACAATACTGATATGAAGCTTAATACCAAATGCTTTTATACATGTTCAAGAACTGTGATTTGAAACTTGTACATCTTTAAGCTATGTAGACATGATTTGATGAATGCCTTAAATATAGCAAAGCATCGAATTTCACCGAACCAGCACTGAAGGGTCTGTTTCCGATCTTAAGACAACATACGACTAAAAAATGTTGAAAGCATGCAGCCATATTCCTGTTTAAATTGCGATGCAGACTCTAGTCATTTACACACAGAAGTCTCAGGAAAAAAAGAAAGAAATTGTAAAGAAAGTTGTTTTAGATCCATAAGAACTATAAGAAACACAGAAAGAGTTGTAGATCTATAAGAAGCCAGGAAAGAGTGATAAAATGTGGTAGAAAGATTAGGTTATTTTTACATTATTAAAAGCCATGATTTTCTGAAACATTCTGCAGATGCACCACTGTCTGATTGAAATAAAAGGCCACCAATATAGGCACAAATAAAAGAATATTTTGTTGATTAGTTCCAAGTGACAGACAATACAGAAATAGGATATAGTAGCAACAATATTGGAAACATTCAGATCTCTGGGGGCTGTGGGGAGAAAACCTTTTTACAAAAAGAAATTATTGACATACAGTAGTTCTGGTCCTTCAAGATAAAAGAGGAAGAGAAACATCGAAGAGACCTAGAGTGAGTTGGATGATCAAAAACAACAACTTCATTCCAAGATGTGGAACTTAAAGTCAGATTCAACCTTTCCAATTTCCATGTCCTATTGGAGTAAAATATTGTACTTGACAATGAAACTACATGCGGTGGTTTGTCTTGAGTTCAAACCAGCTATAACATCCACATAGCATTACAGAATACAGATAGAGAGTAATCATGCTGTGCTGTTGTTTTATAATGATGTGCCTCTTCTGTTTTGTTTTTTTGTTTTTAACATATAAACAATAAAGTTTCCTGTTACAGGGCTTCCTGAGGTCAGTTATTGGAAGAAATAAGAAGCACAAGCAGTACTTGAGAGGTAAAAAATGGTGAAACTTCAGATAATAGCAGTCTATGTAACTCCGCGACAATTCATCTATCACACTCTCCCCTCTCATAATGGTGAAAAGTTGACAACTAACATACATGCATCATCAACCGAAGCAAAATCCAATTAAATACAGCACACTGCCATAGTAGAGTCTGATTGATCAATATACTATTATTAGATAATACACTCAGACAACATCCTGAGGGTCAAATCTCAACTAAAATGTTACACCCTTTTATCCAATACAGATTCCAAAAATTAGAAGAAATCCCGGGCCAATTCTCAACAAAAAAGAGCATTGAACTGCTTGTAACACCCTCTTATATAAAACAGATTCGAAATATTGTCTTCTAAGATAATTTTCCTTTGACAGATTGAGCTAAAAGGAATCCATCCAGAAAGAGGAAGCAAAATTACTCGAGGCAATAAATCTTATTCCTTGAAAAGGTGCACTCTTTTGAAAAGTGTTGGAACCTTAGGGTGCATTTAAATGGGAAGGATTTACCCTACATCTAAACTTCTTCATATCAAAGAATTTTAAAGGAGCAGGCCGGTTCTGGCAAAATTATCAGCTATGACTCATACATATGTACGAGATTAAAATGTTAGTCTGAAGTGTCGCTTCAACTGAATGTCAGGAGCAGGTATCAAGCTTCACTTGCAAAGTGAAAATAGAGATACTACAACAGTGCCTTGGAAAATAGAACAAATCTCCATAAACATGAAAGGATGAGTCCTGTCCCAGTGAAACAAGAGGGGCTAAAACATTCTTATTCTTGAAAAATTTCCCATTCATTTGGAAAGTCAACGATCATAAAATCCAAGACTCGCCCATGCTCTTAGCATCCAACAGAGAAACGATTCAAACAAACGACTCTGTTTATTTGGAACAACATAGAGCAAGGTGATAAAATCCGTGTAGCCGATAACTTTTTATTCAATTCAAACATATACCCTTATATTATTGCAACAATATATTAAAATTTCAAGAGATAGAGAGATGCATGCCTGGACTGGAGTGGTCAGGTGAGAGTTTGCTGTTGCGGGTAGAGGGAGAAGAGAGAAAGCCCTGAATCAAGAAAAGGGCTGTGACTGTATTCAACAACGTCATGAATATTGTTGCGTTCTTGAAGGAAAGTCTCACTCCCCATGACTGCTGTGTATCCATTTTCTTCTTCTCGACAATTTTTTTGTTTTGTTTCGAGTGATGAATGATCGAAAGACGATGTTTCTATTTTTAACAAAGGAAAGGAGCAGGGGTCGCTGTCTTCTTGTTCGGACAGGACAGGACATCTGAAATGCTGCTCCTCATTGGGACCCACTTCGAACTCTTAGTTGTGAAATAACCATCCCTTCTATGGCTACCTTTTTCTCTTTCTTCCTTTTTTATCCATTCAAAATTAAGTGTATGTTTGGTACCGAGAGTCTCCCTGTGTTTCCTCCAAACATAGGTAATTCGGTGTATGGTAAAGAGTACATCATAGTTTTTTAAATTGTGGAATCTACTAAAAACAAGGTCAAATCTTAATTTTGGAGAAGGAGCTTGAGGCTGTCTCTCATGGCACGCACCGCAATCTCTTTTTCAGTAGCACCTCAATTTTTTTTATAGTTTCTCTTGCATGAACACCGGCAGAAGCAGAAGCATTTTGCAAGAGAATCACCGATAGTAGAAGCATCGGCAACTCCCTCTCTCTCCTACAATTAGCTGATGTTCTCTCTCTTTCCACAGTCATCGACAACTCTCTCTCTCCTCTAGCAGCAATTCCCGAAGAGCACCATCATGAGGATGCTTCCCCTCCATGCCATAAGCCAGCGACCTCAATTCATAACATGATCAACAACCCCAACCTGCTTAATAGCGTTAACAATCTCCGACGCTACCACCAAAGAAAAAAATCACCTTGGCCTCCTATACTTATCGACATCGACATTTGAGTCTCTCGTCACCATTGGTTAACCGCTACTGTTCACGTGAACAGCCAGCTGCAATGTTCATGTTTTAAGAAGACATGAACAGTGCAACACACCGTTTTAGTCAGCAAATATATATGTTAGACTTGGGTTGGATCTTCTCTCGGCCTAACCCAAGTCCAGCAGAGTTGGGCCTTTTGGCCCAACTTGGCTGACCCGACCTATTTAGTTGGGTCAGACCCAATTCGATTTTTTAAATTATATTTTAAAAAATATGTGAATAGAGATAAGTCCTGATAAAAGGAGAAAGCATGTGAATTCGTTTCACTCCATAACCCTTTTGTTTTCGGTTGATTATGAATGAGAAACTTGCAACTAGATTTGACCTTAGAATTATATCTCTACATCTTGGTTGGAAAATTTATTACTAATGATATTGTTACCAGATGTTGCTCCTCGATCAAATAGCAAGGGATCGTAGAAACATTCACATATTGATTTAGTTTGTGATGAAATTGTAAATAGTTTGATGAGAGAATAAAAATAAATGTCTAATTTACTTGAATTATTAATTATATTTTATTGTTATGATTATTAATCTATAATATTTAAAAAAAACATTTATACACACACACACATGTGTGTGTGTGTGTGTGTGTATTCTTTAAAGTAATTTTACAAATTGACAATAATATAAAAAACATAGTAACCAAACATACGACACTGCTTTTCATTAACCTCAAACTCAACTACAGTTTTAACCAATTTCAATTTCAATTATGAACCACAACTAAAAGTGTTTTTTATGAAACAATTTTTTTTTAAATCTCAACGACAACAACAACCGCAATATCAAACACACAATGAGAATATCTTACATTGATTTGATTTTTTTTCTTCTAATCTGGATGTGTTAAAAGATATAAATTTAACTAAGTGATTGTAATTAGTCAGATGTTTAATTAAAAAATATATGAAGATAAGCAATGAGTAGTGAAATTGGAAGTAAGTACTAGATAATAGCTTAATTACATTTAATCAACCAAGATAGATCAATAGCTTTAATAACATTTTGTAGGAGGTTAGGGACCAAATTGAAATACTAGTAGTAGTTGGAGGGCCCGTACGTAGTTTAAAATAAATCATAAACTCTTCGTTCTGAACATCGAGCTCAAATTCTTCAACCCGTACAAACAAGAGGCAACGACAGTAGCAGCAATTCACTTTCGTTTCACCACTTTAATTTCCCTTCGCGTTTCCAAAAAAAGTACAATTTCCTCCCTCCAGCCTTGGATCCTGACAATGGATCTTCTCCAAAACTACCAAAACGACGGAGAATTAGACCTCCCCTCCAAATCCGTTGCTCCCTTAGTCGACGACACCATGCTAGCCCTACTGTTGCAGGTAAAATGAAACGACAATGATGGAAGAAGAATTCACACTCAGTGTGTGAAGAAAAGAGAGGGAGAGAGAGAGTGACAAGGGATAATTCTCAGAGTAATTGTAATATTCTTCGTACGTTCTGTTACAACCTTTATGGAATTTAAAGATAAAAACAGAAAAACATCCAGCTTGGCATTACACGTGGCCTTGCCAGCTTGCTTACATAATTTAAATAGAACACAACCATTTTCTAAACACTAAAACGTGGTCGTTTCCCAGACATGAATTTAAATCTTCAATTCTCTCTTCCAACTTCCCTAGCTCTCGTTCAGTCCCCTTCTCTCGCCTGTGACAATACTCCCTCCATGAAACCCCCCTTGTCCTCAAGGTGAAAGTGGGGAAATCGCCATCCAAACTCTTCAGCATTTTCCCAGGTGGCTTCTGTCAGCGGTAAGCCCCTCCATAAGACCAAGAACTGGGTCGCAACCGCATTACCTCTTTTCACCATTCTTCTCTCAACTATCCTTTGTGGTTGTAGCAGGGGCTTCTCGGAAAAGATTGGGAGGTCGGAGTGCACCACCTTGTTTCCCACATGCTTCTTCAACTGGGATACATGGAACACGGGGTGTATTGTGGCAGTAGCAGGTAACTTCAATTTGTAGGCAACTATCCCAATTTTGTTGATGATTGTGTATGGCCCGTAATACTTTGCTGACAATTTGTGGGAGGTTCGCCTCTAGACTGATTGTTGCCTATATGGCTGCGACTTTAGATAAACCAAGTCCCCCACCGAGAACACCCTTTCACTCCTTTTCCTGTTTGCTTGTTGCGCCATTCTATTTTGTGAGTTTAGTAGGTTGCTTCGGATGAGCTTGAACATGTCTTCTCTTTGGGTTAAGTATTGATCCACTGTCTCGACAGGAGAGTCCCTAGGAGTATAAGGTGTCAAACTATAACTCAATATCTTTTATTTTTTATTTTTAGAGAGCATCGAACTGAATATATATCTTACAATAATAGACTTTCTGCACCTAATATATACATAACGGTAACCTGCACCACTCACAATTGAATACTTAACAAATAATAGCTGTGAGTAACGGACAATAAGTTGTCCGTTGACAGCCCCCCTCAAATTGATGCGGGATGGTCAATCAGCATCAATTTGCGATGTAGGAAACAATGTCGTTGACGTGTGAGGGCTTTGGTGAAGATATCAGCAATTTGCAAGTCGGTGGATATATGAGGAAGAGTAATAACACGAGCGTCGTAGGCTTCACGAATAGAGTGACAATCCACCTCAATATGCTTCGTTCGCTCATGAAAGACAGGATTAGTCATGAATCCGAATAGCACTCGTATTATCGGCGTGGAGAGGTGTAGGGTCAGTGACAGAAAAATTAAGCTCATCAAGCAACCCTCGAAGCCAAATGATTTCAGAGCAAGCAAGAGACATTGCCCGATACTCAGATTCTGTAGAGGACTTAGATACTCGATCTTGTTTCTTACTCTTCCAAGAGATCAATGCATCTCCTAAGAACATACACCAACCAGTTACGGATCGACGAGTATCTGCACAGCCTGCCCAATCCGCATCGCTATAAGTTGTAAGGCGAAGAGGGTTGTTTGTAGGAAAATATAACCCACGAGCCACCGTGCCGTGAACATAGCGTAAGATCCGATGAACAACAGCCAAATGAAGATGGCGAGGAGCCTGAAGAAACTGGCTGACTTGTTGTACGACAAATGAGATGTCTGGTCTAGTAATGGTGAGATAAACAAGGCTGCCTACCAATTTTCGATATAAACTGGGATCAACAATTAAGTCACCCTCTTCTTTACGAAGCTTGATATTTACTTCCATAGGAGTATCAACCGAAGTAGCATCTTGTAGACCAGCTGTAGCCACCACATCACTAGCATACTTATGCTGAGTTAGAGAAATGCCCGAGGAGCTACGATGCACTTCAAGACCAAGAAAATAAGTGAGGGACCCAAGATCTTTCATATGAAATGTTTCTGAAAGATGAGTTTTGAGTTGATCAAGGAGAGCTGAATCTGAACCCGTAATCACAATGTCATCAACATACACCAAAAGAACAACAATACCCACAACTGATTTCCGAAGGAACAAGGAAGTATCATGCTTGCTCTGTTTGAATGAGAACTGTAGTAAAGTGGTGCGGAATTTATCAAACCAGGCCCTCAGAGCCTGTTTGAGACCGTAAAGAGAGCGACGAAGCTTACACATATGTGAAGTCGAAGAAGAAAATAATCCCGGATGCGACTTCATATAAATGCATTCTTTAAGATCCCTATGAAGGAATGCATTTTTGACATCCATCTGATGTAGCGGCCAATGACTAGAAGCAGCAAGAGCCAGAATCAAACGCACAGTAGTCATTTTAGCCACTGGAGCAAACGTTTCTTCATAATTGACCCCATATTCCTGATGATTCCCAAGCGCAACAAGCCTGGCCTTGTAACGGTCTAAACTGCCATCAGATCGGACTTTGACTGAATAAACCCACTTGCAACCCAGAGGAATAATAGATGACGGACATGGCTCAATGTCCCAAGTGTGATTAGCCTCTAGAGCGGCTATTTCTTCCTGCATAGCCTGTCGCCAACAATCATGCTTGGCAGCTTGTGAGTAGCATGTAGGTATATCAAAATTAGACAATGGCAACAATGAAGAGCTGAAATTGAGTTACTGTAGTGGGAAACCCATACCTATCCAAGGGTACAGACACTTGAGACGAGTGACGTACCCGGGGTTCTGGTGGTTCATCATTTGTCTGAATGTGGAGTGTGGGAGAATCGGATATCAAGTTAGCCGCTGGAGGAGACTGTGGGCGGGAGCGTCTTGTATACACAATACCTGGTTTAAAGCGAGAGGTGACTGGATGAAGATCAGATACTTGTGACTCAAATGAAGGGAGGACCACAGTAGAAGGAGAGGACACATAGGAAACCGGAAAGAATAGTTGATTCTCAAAAAAAATAACATTCCTCGAAATACGTGTACGTCGTAAAGTAGGATCGTAACAGACAAAACCTTTTTGACATAAATTATATCCCAAGAATGCACAACGTACAGATTGAGCAGATAATTTATGTCGCTCATGAGATGGTAAGTGCACAAAACAGACACAGCCGAAAATACGAAGATTATCATAACTAGGTTTTTTGGCAAACAAGCGAAAAAATGGAGACTCCATTTGTAAGGCTTGAGAGGGTAAGCGATTAATCAAGTAGGTAGCGGTTTTTAGAGCTTCAACCCAAAACATGGAAGGAACAGAGGATTCTAACAAGAGAGTACGTACCACATCAAGAAGGTGACGATTTTTTCGTTCAGCTACTCCATTCTGTTGAGGAGTAGCAGGACATGAACGTTGATGAATAATACCATTAGATGCCAAGAAAGCCTGAAACTCAGTAGACAAGTATTCACCACCAGAATCCGTGCGGAGTGTTTTAATAGTAGTAGAAAATTGATTAGCGACATATGCTAAAAACTCAGTGAAGATACGATAAACTTCAGATTTAGAGCGAAGACAATAGACCCAAGTAAATCTGCTATAATCGTCAATGAATGTCACATAGTATTTGAATTTTTCATGAGACTCGACCGGGGAAGGTCCCCAAACATCACTATGAATAAGATCAAAACAGTGGGAAGCGCGACTAGCATGCAAAGGAAATGGTAGAATTTTGCTTTTACCAATTTTGCTTTTACCAATTTTGAAAGGATCACACTCAAGAGATAAAGAAGGATATGCTTTATTACCAAGAAAACCAGAGTTCAATACATGAGATAAAATCTGATTATTGGGATGACCTAAACGACGATGCCACACCATACTAAGAGCAGGAATTTTAGTACAAGCAAAAGACTTAATGGAAGGAAATGTTGGAACAGGTAAAAATAGTGGAAACAAGCGCCCCACTTTAGGTCCCCTCGCGATCAGCTTCCCCGATACCTGATCCTGCACAACACAACCAGCACCAGAAAAATGAACATTACAATTATCATCAACTAATTGTCCAACCGAGATAAGATTCGAGGAAAGTGTAGGAGCAAGAAACACATTCGTGAATGTAGAAGAGGCATCACCAACAGCAGTAATGGGCAAGAAACTACCATTGGCCGTCTGAATAGCCGATTGACCATCATAGGGCCGAACACGACTCAAGACAGTAGTAGTATGTGTCATGTGATTTTCTGCCCCCGAGTCTATGTACCAGAGTTTAGTAGAATTTTTACCTTGCAACCCTATGGCAGATAATGCAGAAATTAGCATTTGTTGCACCATTTCTGGTGTACAATAATTTCCCGCGGGAGGTGGAAGAGTGGAGATACCACCTGAAGAAGAGGCATGTGGAACATAATTTTCAGCTTGAGGCACATGAAGAGAGGCATGAAATGCTCTGGCCTGACGATTCTGAGGACGGATACGACATTCTTTAATAATATGACCCTTTTTCTTACAATAAGAGCAGAATTTCTTAGGACAATTGGCAGCAATATGTCCATATCCCTTGCAACAGAAACATTGCAAGTTTTTAGAAGGCATAGATGATCCTTGCCCGTGAGCAACATACGCCATTGTTGCTGGCCCAGAACTACCAAGAGAGTGCTCTAATATAGCTTGAGTACTAAGCCGTTGTTCTTCGCGAAGCAACTCACCGAAACAGATGTCAAGCGAAGGAACAGGAGATCGATTCAGTAAAGAAGACCGGACTGATTCAAATTCTGGTCGCAATTTCATAAGAAATTGATCTCGTTGGCTATTTTCATGAAGACTCTAAATTGTTGGAAGAGTGGCAATAGGGACATTTGCTGTAACCAAATCAGAATATTCATGCCAAAGAGGCAAAAATGCGAGTAGTATTCTCGAATAGAAAGATTTCCATGTTGAAACATGGCAATAACATGTTCTAGTTGAAATCGACGAGCACCATCAACTTGATGATACACTTGCTTCAAGTGCTTCCACATAGATTGAGCGATGACGATGTGCTCGCAAATTTGGAACAATGTGTGGTTCCACTGAACTAAGAAGCCAAGACATAATTCGGGCATCAAGCACACCCCAAGAGGGAGAGTCCTTAGGTACTTTTGTTGTATCATCTTTTGGGGCAGCATCCGTGCCATCAATATGGCCCCAAAGATCTTTTCCTAGGAGGAAAAGTTCAAATTGAAATGCCCAGGTAGAGTAATTTTTCCCCGAAAATTTGACACATATAGGTGCTAAATCCATCTCAAGGAAATGCACAATTAATAACAGTAAAAAATTACTCACAGATCAGCCCACGGAAAAGAGGCCCACCACAAAGCCTAGAAAAAAATGCTGGAAATTTGACAGACCCAGGCCAAAAGAAAGCAAAGGCCCACAGATCAGCCCACAACAAAAGCCCACAACAGCAAAAAAATATCAGCCCACAAAAGCCCACGAAAAAGAAGCCCACAGATCAGCCCACAACAGCAAAAAATATCAGCCCACAGATCAGCCCACAACAGCAAAAAATATCAGCCCACAACAGCAAAAATATCAGCCCACAGATCAGCCCACAACAGTAAAAAAAATATCAGCCCACAACACCTACAAATTGTCCCACAATTAAGCCTACAGCCGTGGCTCAGAAGCAGAAAAAAAATAACCTGTAAGCTGTAACTGACGTCGTCTTCTTCACCACGATTCCAGACCAAGAAGAACAGTAACCTCAACACAGCGACGATGCTCAGCTACCGAAGAGACCACCACAGAATTTGCTGGCTACTACAGAGAGAACCGAAGTTGTCTCTGCAACCCAGAAATAGAGGAGCAAACACCACTCAACCACCACAGGAGCACCGCCAAACACCACCACAAAGAAGACCGAGGGTCACAACCACCACAGAAAAAACACACACCTGAGAGGCTCCGATTTTCCCAGAAGAACTTAACTCAGAAAGCTGGAAACTTCTTCTCAAATCTCTTTTTTTTTTTTAACAGAACCACCTGAGATTTTGACAGAAACCGAGAGATGCTTAACAAAGATTACTATACAAACCGAGAGAGCTCTGATACCATGTCAAACTATAACTCAATATCTTTTTCCCTTTTTTAGAGAGCATCGAACTGAATATATATCTTACAATAATAGACTTTCTGCACCTAATATATACATAACGGTAACCTGCACCACTCACAATTGAATACTTAACAAATAATAGCTGTGAGTAACGGACAATAAGTTGTCCGTTGACATAAGGAATGTGGATTGGGGGTACCATACCGTATAGTATCTCGTAGGGTGTTTTCCTTGTCGATGTGTGGTAATTGGTGTTGTACCACCATTCACAGGAGCTTAGCCACCGTCCCCACTATGTAGGTAGAGAACCAGTCATACACCTTAGATACCCCTCAATGCACTTGTTGACCACTTCTGTTTGCCCATCTGATTGAGGGTGGTAAGCAGTGGAATACTGCAAGTTAACCCCTTGTTGTTTGAACAATTCCCTCCAAAATTGGCTAAGGAAAACACTGTCCTTATCGCTTACAATCAACGCTGGCATGCCATGCAATTTATATACATTCTCCATGAAAACCTTGGCTACTATGATGGCAGAATAAGGGTGGGATAAGGCCATAAGGTGGGCATATTTGCTGAACCTATCCACCACCACTAGGATGACCTCCTTCCCTTCTGATTTTGGAAGGACCCTTATGAAGTCCATGCTAATGTCCACAAAGGGACGTAGGGTACAGGTAGTGGCTGTAACAAACGTGGGGACTTAACATTTTCCCCTTGTTCTGTTGGCAAATGGCGCATTCTTTAACGTACTGCCTTACATGCTTCTGTAGCCCCTTCCAATAGAATACTTGCCCCATCCTTTTTAAGGTAACCGTTGCCCCTGAATGTCCCCCTGTGGCCGAGTCATGGTAAAGGCTTATAAGCCTACTCTGAAGTGCAGGATCCTGCCCTATCACCACTTTCCCTTTTCGGAGGAGAGTGTCATTGGTCCAAGAGTAGCTGGAGTGGGAATTAGGGTCCTGATTCAGCTCCGTTATCAACTTTTTCACATTATGATCAGCCTCCCACGACTTCCTGATGTCTACCAAGATAGTGGTGGATACCGAGGATAGGGTCAAGACACTCAATTCCTGGTGAGAAATCATGGAAAGGGCGTCTGCAACCAAGTTTTCCTTTCCCTTCCTGTATTCAATGTCAAACTCAAAACCCAAAAGCTTAGTTAGCCATACCTGTTGAGCTACATGAGTGGCCTTCTTTGTCAACATGAATCTGAGGCTGGAATGGTCAGTTCAAATGAGAAATTTCCTGCCCCATAGGTAATGTTTCCATTTTGTGACTGCGTAGACAATGACCATGAGCTCTTTTTCATAAGTCGATAAAACCAGCTGCTTAGGACCTAATGTTTTACTCACAAAAGCAATGAGGTGCCCCTCCTGCATCAAGACTACCCCTATACCCACCCTCGAAGCGTCTGTTTCTATGACAAAGGTCTTCTCAAAGTTGCAAAGCTAACACGGGGTTGGGACATTGCCAACTTAAGTTGGTTGAATGTTGTGGTGGTTGTCTCAGTCTAAACAAATAAATCCTTCTGCAACAGTTGGGTAAGTGGTTTGCATATGGACCCATACCCTTTCACAAACCTCCTGTAGTATCTCGTTAAGCCCAAAAACCCTCTGAGTTGTTTGATGGTTTTAGGTATCGACCATTGTAAAATAGTTGTGACCTTAAGGGGGTCTGTTGTCACTCCCTCCTTAGATATTACATGCCCCAGGTAATCCATTTTTTCTGTCCCGAATACACATTTGCTCCTTTTTGCCACAAGTTGATTTTTCTCCAGTATTTCAAAAACCACCCTAAGATGGATTAGGTATTCTGTTATGTCCCTGTTGTAGACTAATATATCATCGAAGAAGACCAATATAAACTTCCTTAAATGGTCTCAAAAAATGTCGTTCATCAAACTCTGAAAGGTAGGTGGTGCATTAGACAACCCAAAAGGCATGACTAAGAATTCGTAGTGTCCATTGTGGGTTCTAAAAGCTGTTTTCAGGACATCCTCTAGCACCATTCAAATTTGATGGTAGCCTGCCCTTAGGTCAATTTTTGAAAATATTGCAGCCCCTTGCAACTCCAACAACTCATCTATGATAGGAATGATATATTTATCCTTTACCGTGATCTTGTTGAGAGCCCTATAATCGACACAGAACCTCCAGGTATTGTCCTTCTTCTTTACAAGCACCACTGGAGAAGCAAAAGGACTGTTGCTGGGTCATACCACGCCTGCCTCCAGCATCTCGACCGCTAGGGTTTCGAAGGTATCCTTCTGTAATCCTGAGTATTTGTAAGACCTCAGGTTGATCGTTTAGCTCTCATCTTTCAATGGTATTTTATGGTCGTGCCTTCTAGCTGGGGGCAACCCCTTAGGGTCGCAAAATATATGCTGATAAGTAGCTAGCAGGGACTGTAATTAGGGATCCTCTCGGTCTCCCACAACAGGGGACACTTCCCAAGCTCGGTGTTCCCTATCATTTCCCTCCACCATTTGTAAGCTGCACAGCTTCACCTCTGACACTGGAGCCTTAGTGCTCAGCAATCCATTCAACTCTTCGAATGGTATGGACTTAGCCAGCTTGGGATCTTCCCCTTGTAGGGTCACCCTCTTGTTCTACCACCAGAAGGAAACCCACCTCTCCTCATAGTTGGACAACACATCACCTAATAGCTTCAACCATTGGATTCCCAAAACCATATTGTAGCTTTGCAGCTTCATAATGAAAACATCTGCTTGAAATTGGGTTCCCTGCATTTTCCATTGCAGATTCTTGCACATTGTTGTGCATGACATGGTCCCTCCATTTGTTGCCTCCACTGTTAAAGGTTTAATTGGGTTTGTTGGACATCCTAACTTGTCCACCAGCTCGGCATTAAGAAAATTGTGCCTGCTACCAGAGTCAATTAAAATAAATATGGGGTACTTGCCTATCTTTCCCCATACTTTGATGGTTTGACACCCTGAGGTGCCATGGATGGCCTGGATTGACAAGTGTGGCGTGAGGGCTTCCATCTTTCCTGTATCCATTGGTTCTTCTTCCTCTGAAATATCCCCATCATCCTCGATGATGCATAATGAATATAGCTTCATGTTCTTACACTTGTGCCCAGGCACGAACTTCTCCTCACACCAAAAGCATAAGCCCTTGGCTCTCCTCTCATCCATTTCTTTGGTTCTTAGTGGTTTGGTAGGTCTGTGGTGGTTAAAGGGAGGGGTTGTAGGAGTGGGTAGCAAGGCTGGTGAAGGTGTCTTAGAGAGGTTTAGGTTTGTTTGATGGGAGTGTGCAGTGTAGTTCATTTTTGCAGCTTGTGAATGAAGATTTCCTTGGCCTTGTGATTTTGGATAAGTGGGTGTTATCTTGCGGTAAGTGAGGGTATTGTTGTGTAGCCTAGCTAGGTTATAGGCTTGTTTTAGGGACTTAGGCTCAAACATCTTCACCAGATTCTTTATCTCAACCTCCAGCCCTCCCAGGAAAAATACCAAAGCCTGTTTTTCTGAGATTTTCGCCTTGTTCCACAGCATGTCGAAGTCTCTAATGTACCCTTCTAGGTCACCTCCCTGCTTGTGCTCAGTGAGCTCCTCCAATGGGTCTTTTTGCCCTCCAAATCTACAGCACAGAGCATCCACATACTCAGCCCAGGTAATCTCTTGTCCCTCCAGATTTCGTGTGTAGTTTTGATGCCAGTAAAGGGCCATCCCATCCAAATAATAAGAAGCTAATTTCAACTTGTCCATCTCAGAAACCTCCTCCAAATCAAAGTACTGGTTGCACTTGTACAACCATTTGTGTACATCTTCCCCTTCAAAGGTGGGAAAATCTCTCATGGGTTTGCCCGAGTTGAAGTTGGCTTGGGTGCCATTTCCCACCCACTCCTGGTTGCTGGTTGGGGCAGTCTGTTGTGGAACCTGGGAGTTTTGCGAGGAACTTGTTTCTTCTGCCAAGAGTTGCAGGGTTTGTTTAATAGCCCCTTGCTGAGTCGTCATCTCCTTCATCAGGGCCTTGAGTTGCGCCAAGTCCTCTGTCTGCGCATGCATGGTGGCCTCTATCCCATTGATCCTTTGATTAGCAGCTTCCAAGGATTCCTCCATTCTCCTCGCGTCTTGGGATCTCGTTTCAGGTGCCATCTCTTGCTAGACCCAAAGACGACTGGCTCTGATACCAATTTGCTACAGGTAAAATGAAATGACAATGATGGAAGAAGAATTCACACTCAGTGTGTGAAGAAAAGAGAGGGAGAGAGAGTGACAAGGGAGAATTATGAGAGTAATTGTAATATTCTTCGTATGTTCTGTTACAACCTTTAGGGAATTTAAAGACAAAAACAGAAAAACATCCAGCTTGGCATTACACGTGGCCTTGCCAGCTTGCTTACATAATTTAAATAGAAAACAGTCGTTTTCTAAACACTAAAACGTGGTCGTTTCCCAGACATGAATTTAAATCTTCAATTCTCTCTTCCAGCTTCGCTCGCTCTCGTTCAATCCCCTTCTCTCGCCTGTGACACCGAGCAGTAGCCAATCAAACGCTCTCTAAACCTATCGACCCCGTCTAGCACGCAGTCGCTTTCAACCCTATCTACGACCAGCTTTGGGCTCCGGTTCTAGGCCCCGCCCATCCCTACGCCAAGGACGGCATTGCCCAAGGCATGAGCAACCACAAGCTCGGCTTCGTCGAGGATGCCGCCATAGATTCCTTCGTCTTCGACGAGCAGTACAACACTTTCCACAAGTATGGCTACGTGGCTGACCCCTCTGCTTCTGCAGGTATTAATTATATTGGTGATTTGGAAGTCTTAGAAAAGAATAATGGGATTTCTGTTTATAATATCCTGCAACATGAACAAAAGAAGCGAAAAATTGAGAAGAAAACGGAGGCAGCTGAGAAGGACGATGATGGACTGGACAAGGAAGAGGCTGAGAATCCGGCTACGGATGCGTGGTTGATGAAGAATAGGAAGAGCCCTTGGGCTGGTAAGAAGGAGGGATTGCAATCTGAGTTGACTGAAGAGTAGAAAAAATATGCGGAAGAGCATGCAAGGAAGAAGGAGGAGAAAGCTGGTGGTGAAAAAGGTGAGCTTGTTGCTGATAAGACTACTTTTCATGGTAAAGAAGAGAGGGATTATCAAGGGAGGTCGTGGATTGCGCCGCCGAAAGATGCTAAAGCTAGCAATGATCATTGTTATATACCCAAGAGATTGGTGCACACATGGAGTGGCCATACTAAGGGAGTTTCTGCTATAAGATTTTTCCCTAAGCATGGCCATTTGATACTTTCTGCGGGTATGGATACGAAGGTGAAGATATGGGATGTGTTTAATTCGGGCAAGTGTATGAGAACTTATATGGGTCATTCTAAGGCTGTCAGGGATATTTCATTTTGCAACGATGGCTCCAAGTATAGAGTTTGTATAAACACTGGCTTTGAATAATTGATTTCTTGCATTGTATTACAGACATAGATTGAAATTTATACAGGGTTAAGAGTAACTGCTAGAATTCTATTTATAGAAACTTTGCTAACTATTGTGCTGAAATTGCACTACATTTATGAAGAGAGATTTCTGTCATCTTTGCATTGATCTTCTGCTGATATGTCTTCTGCTGATTTATTGGTGTTTGCAGCTTTGATCTTGTTGTTCTTGGGGCTTTCCTTAATACACCCCTCAAAATGAAGTCGCCATCGACAGCTGAGATTTTGCGTATGAGAGTATTTGTGTGTTGTCGAGGCAGTGGTTTCAGTAAGAAGGTCGACTAGTTGGTCATTGGTGTGAACGTAGTCGACTTGAAGGATGCCCTGTTGAACTAAATCACGAATAAAATGTAAGTCAATTTGAATGTGCTTCATTCGGAGTGGTGGACGGGGTTGAAGCTGAGATGAGTAGCCCCAAGATTGTCACAGTGAGCAAAAGAGGTGAGGTAAGTCGAACGCCAAGGTCCTGGAGCAAAGAAGAGATCCACATAGTTTCGAGGCTGCGTTTGCAAGAGCCTCAGTATTACGATTCGGTCGATGACCTCGCAGCGACTCTTTTCTTTCTTGGAGCTCCACGAGATGGGGTTTGAACCGAGAAAAGTGATGTATGCTTGAATTAGATGTGCGATCATCAAGATTGCTCGCCTAATCGAGCATCTCGAAAATGTAGTGAGATTAAATGCAGACTTTGATGTAATATGAATACTCGAAAAGATAGTGTTTTTAAGGTAGCGAAGAAGACGCTTAGTCGTTGTCCAGATGCGTTTGGGTCGGTTTGTGCATGAATTGGGAGAGCTTGTTTACAGATGAATGAAATATCCGGCCTAGTAAGGAACAAATATTGAAGGTTGTCAATGGCCTTGCAATATGTTGTGTCTGTCAAATGAAGTTCCATCATGGAGTTTGAGTGGAATACTTGTGGAAATTGGGGTAGACACAACTTTTGCCCCAATCATGTTAAATGTGGTCGGAGATCTCTAATATATTGATGCTATGACAGAAAAATGCCATTGACGAGTAGATAAAACTTCTACTCCTAGGAAAAATGTAAGTTTTTAATGTCCTTGAGAGAGAATTGACAACCAAGTTGATGTACAATGAAGTTCACAAACGGTAAGTCATTGCGAGTGAGCACTAAATCATCAACATAAACAAGTAGATAACAAGTAATAGAATTATTTTGGTAAATAAATAAGGAAGTGTCCGCTAAGGAGTTTTTGAAACCAAATGTAAGCAGAGCATGTTTCGAGCTAAATACCATGCTCTAGGTGCCTGCTTGAGACCATAAATAGCTTTACGCAAACGATAGACATGATTGGGTTTGTTGCTATCTTTGAACCTAGGAGGTTGATGTATATAGACTAATTCATTGAGGTCACCATGCGAAATGCATTGTTAATGTCCATTTGTCTTAATCTCCATCCATTCATCACAAGCAATGGAGAGGACAATGCGAATTGTGGTTGGTTTTACAACGGGACTAAAAGTCTCCGTGTAGTCCACCCAGGGTGTTGATTGTACCCTTTAGCTACAAGTCCGGCTTTAAATCTAGCAATTGAACCATTAGGGTTTCGTTTGACACGAAAAACCCATTTACTGGTGATTAGGTTGAAGGATTTGGGAGGAGGGACTAAGTCCCATGTCCCGTGACTCATAAGGGCGATGATTTCTTGGGTCATGGCATCTCGCCATTGAGGTTTGGATAGAGCTTTACTCACACATGTTGGTTCAATTGAATCGGCAGGGGATGTTTTGTGGTAGTGTTTAGTTGTTTTGGTTTGAAGATTTGGTTTTGGGAGCTGGTTACCATGAGATGAGTTCGGATTGGGGTGGAGGTAGAAGATGGGTTATGGTCCTGAGTATGGATTAAGGGAAAATCTCCAATTGGGGTTCTCGGGTGAGGATTCCGTGATAGTGGGTGCAGGTGAGTGAACGACATGGATTAGGGTGTGAAGGTGAAAAATGAGATGCAACAGGAGATGATGACAGTTGAGAGCGAGGAATGTAAAAGAGGAGGGAGAGAATTCATACCTGGAGGGTTGGTGTTCGATGGTGGTGCATCTCGCTGGAGACAAGGTGGACGGAGGAGACTAAACCGATGGCGTTTCGATCGGCACGAGCGGGTTGGATGAGGGAGATGAAGATTGCCCGAGTGGTCCAGGTGAGGTGATGGGTAAAGGGTTGTGAGTGGGCCTCGAGTGTAGAGATGATGGGCCGGGTTGGGAGTTGTCCGAAGGTGGGCTGGGTTGGAAAACTTGTGGATCAAGAGTATTATACTCATCAAAAATCACATGGCGAGAGGTATAAGTACGGTTTGTTGTTGGATCAAGGCGGTTGTATGCATTTTGGGTTAGTGAGTAGCCCAAAATATGCAAGGAATGGATTTGGGTTCCATTTTATGATGGTTATATGGTTTTGTGAGTGGATAACATAAACAACCAAATTTACGCAATTTGAGATAATTGGGTTTTTGACCAAAAAGCTTTTGATATGGAGATAAATTTTGAAGTAAAGATGTCGGTTGACGATTTATTAAATACGTTGTTGTAAGGAAGGCATAAGGCCAAAAAGTGAGAGGAAGCTTAGAGTCATGGAGGAAAGTGAGACCGGTTTCAACAAGGTGGCTATGACGCTGTTCAGAGACACCATTTTGTTGTGGTGTGTGTGGAGTTGTAGTTAGGTGACTGATGCCATGTTGAGTAAAAAAATTTTGAGACCAATATATTCTCCCCATTGTCTGAGTAAAAGGTTTTTATTTTACTTTGAAAACGATTTTCGACAAAAGTCTTAAATTGAGGAAAAATTGTTTTAACATCGATTTTGTTTTTAAAGTGTAAAACCACATATATTTAGTGTGGTGATCAATAAAAATAATATAATACTTAGAATCATCAAAACCAATGGAGTGAGTTGGGCCCCAAACATCCGAATATATAAGATCAAGAGGTGCATTGCTAGATAGACTAGTGGATCGAAAAGGTTGTTGGTGGGCTTTATTAATAGAGCAGGAGGAACACATAGAAAATTTTTATTTTTAGCAATAGGTAAAGAAAAGTCGTTAACAATACTTTGAACAACTTTTAGGGATGGATGACCAAGGCACTTGTGCCATCCATCAAGGAAATGCGCTCATGCACATTCGCAACCATTGGAAAAGAAGGAGCCACCAGGTGTGTCCGGAAAGATGTAGACACCATTTTCACACACACCCTTTGCCAGGATTATCCTCGAGAACCTCGTCCTTCACAAGAAAATAATAGGGTGAAATTCAATAAAAACATTATTTTGTAATGTAAAATGGTGCACTGATATGAGATTTTTGGAAAGATTAGGTACACATAAGGTATTTTTGAGGAAAACTTTTTTATTTGATTTTAGAGTGAGGGACCCTATGTGTGAAACAGGCAAACCTGAATCGTCACTAAGCACAACTTCATCAAAACCATCATATTCGAATGGATGGTAAGGTTATTCAGATCTCCGTAATATTGTGGGAGGCAGCAGAGTCCATTATTCATTTTGAATCTATACCATGTGGAGTCGAGGTACAATTGGCGGTTGCCCCATTGGTCTGCAGTTGAGGGCAAAATTTTGCTATGTGACCAATATTGTCACAAAATTGACATTTGGGCTGATAGCGTTTTGGGTTTGAATTGGTCCGGCCCATATTTCTTTCATAAGGCCTCGGGCTGGGCCTATTATCCCGGTAAGCCTGCTGGTACCGTGGGAAGCCCTGCTGCTTTCCTGTTTCTCTGGGCGTGACGATGAGAGGGAGGGCTCCGATGAGAGGGAGAGCTCCGATGAGAGGTGGGGCTCCGGTGAGAGTAGTTCGCCGTCACCAAGTGCTGAGAGGAGGCTGATTCCAGACGGCGAATGTAGCTGTCATGACCCACTAGGAGGTCATGTAGTTCTTCAAAATTTATGGATTTTTCTCTTGCTCGAATCGGTCCAATGATTTCTCTGAAATCAGAACCTAACCCGTTTAGCACATAGAGGATTAGGTTGTCATCTGAGATGGGATGATCAATCAAAGCAATTTCATCAGCCAGAATTTTGACAGCATGAAGATATTCTGGGATTGATCGGTTTCCTTTCTCCCCAGATGGAAGATTTGTGATGTCAGGAGATGTTGAGGGTAAATGCTGGTTTTGGGACTGGAAGAGTTGTAAAGTCTTCAGGACCCTCAAATGTCACGAGGGAGTCTGCATTGGGGCTGAGTGGCATCCGCTGGAGCAAAGTAAAGTGGCCACTTGTGGCTGGGATGGATTGATTAAATACTGGTAAGTGATATGCCTCACACACGCTTAGTACTTAATAATTTTCATGTTTAATGCATCTACGCTAGTTTTTTCAGGTAATATGCCATGATGTGTTATGTATGCTCGATCAACAGTCATCTGCTCCAAAATCAAGCACCTCTTTTCTTCATGGACTAATTGGATAATATTCTAGTTTTGGTTCTGCCTTGCATCATTTAAATCATCCTTGTTGTGCTTAAGGCTCACTTTGACAGTTTTCAAATTGAGGTTTATTGGAGGAAGGATCATTGTGTCATATACAAAGATTGCCTGGATGTTTTACCATTTATATCATTTGCTACAGCATTATCCTTCTTGAAACTAAACTCGTTTAATGCTGTGAAGATGCTCCATGTTTGGTGATTGCTTTAGCCATTTTCAATTATGATGATGTGCTTTTACATTAATCTGGGCATGAATTTGAAGTATCACAGCTTAATTTTATTAGATCTTTTAGAGGCATTTTTAATCATTTTAGTAGTGTTTAGAAAGGCAACAATCACTGCTGCATACACACTTGTCAAGCACTGCCACTCCACATATAAATTTTATTATATGATGGATTGGTCATTGCATTTGGAAACTAATGTTCATTACTTGCTTCTGGCTGCAGGGACTAGTTGGTTTCAGATCTGACTGGGCACATATATCAGTTGAGCAACCCACTTAATACACCCTGCCAGAGAGAGACTACAGATATCCCGCTGAGTAGATGAGTGGAAAAATCATACTAGTTTCTTCTATCCAGAAATTTATGTGCAGCAATTGGTGAGAATTGATTGAGGACCATCGAAACTCATCCCAACATATGCAAGTTTGTCATTTTGTTACTGATGTAAACTAAACATGTATTTTTCTTAAAAGCTCCTGAGTTTGTTTTGGCAGATATCAGTTTGCTCTATTCCACCTATTTCTCATAGGCTTGAAAGTCTCGACAGTTGATATACTGGTATGATCCTATCTAGTTTCAATGAGGCATTATGGATTTGCTATTATTAATGCATTAGTTCACTGTTTAGTGATTGCATCCTACCTTCGTTCTCAAAATGATTGTATTCTACCTGGTCTTGGCCAACATGAGGTTCAGCCTTTGACTAGGACAAGCCTAATTTCAGAGCTAACTTGCAGAATTCAGGTGAGTCCTTGCAAATAACAAGTTTATTTTCTTTAGTCAATATGGGACATTGGATTATGACAATCTAACTGCTATGGGTTAATACACTACCGATTGTAAATTCTCTAGGGCATAAAACAAGTTTCTCGATATTTTCTTTTGATATAATCTGTATCAAAGTCTTGACATGCATTGATATGGAACTCGTTTTATCATATAATTGATACTTGTTTAATGAAACTTTTGTCTCTTGACAAGCAAACTTCAAAGGGTAATCTGCTTTGACATATCACGATTTCCGTTTATTGATATTTCCTGCAGTTCTAAACTCCACAAGGTTTAATAGTAGTGCGTAACACAAAGTGGCAGTCATCCCTGGCCTGTTATCCATTTTAGAACCACGCTATGCCTTAAGGTTGTGTTCTAAAGATCACATCCATTAATTTGTAGTGTTCTTTGTTCATGTATATCGTTTAGAATGGAAAATTTTAATGCTGCAGCCTGCAGGTTATCTTTCTAGCATTTCAATGGGCATACGGAAACATAGACAGCCTGCAAGGAGTTTTATTTGAATTTGATGATCAGAATGTATCAAATTAGACCATCTGGAACTCGACGTGCAGATTTATGTATAGATATACAAATACAATTTTCGATTGCTGCAGAGGACATCAGACGTGGATTTTAGCAGCCTCGCTTGCATTCCACTGCATCAGATGTGGATTTTATAAGTTAAAAAAATAACTTGGGAAATATACAAGTCACATCAGTGGTATTCTCATTCATTATTCTTCTGTATGCTGAAGCTGGGAAAATATAGTTATTATAAAAATAAAAATGTAAAGGCACCTCAGTCATGGCCAGTCCATAATGTAAAAGCTGATTTGGCCACTCCAAGCTCAAACCAAACCAACACCCTGGCAGGACTTCAACCCGCTTCTCCCTATAGGTGTATAAGATGACGGTTCTTGAGCAGAACTTTTTTGAACTTCTACTGACAGTAAAACCAAATCAATGTAACAGTAGTGGCTTTCCACTAGTAGTGCCTTAGCACATTCTCTGGCTAAACTCAAGGAAGACAAGAATTATGATGGAATATAATTAGTTTCTGCTGTGCGAAACAGGGTCCTCATGAAGATACCACCTGCAGAGTCTTTCAACTTGTGGCATTCAATTTCTGTTGAAGGATCTTGTTCAGAAGTCCTGGATTGGCCTTACCTTTTGATATTTTCATCACCTGCAAATGAATCGGCAGTGTTCAGAATTATCCCATTCTACTAAAGCATAATCAGGGGGGGATAATTTACATGAAGGTTCATCTTATAACTTGTAATGGTCTGTATACCTGGCCAGCAAAAAAACCTTGTATCTTAGTTTTTCCTGCGCGGAATTGTTCCAACTGCTTTGGGTTCTCTGTAAGCACTTTATCTACCATCTTCTCAATCTCAGCAGGATCTACTATCTGTTATATTGAAACATGTGACAGGTATCTATTTGAACTTAAAAAAATGTTCCTCTCATGATTTCCTTACAGCATTTATGCCATATTCAATCACTGAAATTACACTCATCTCACTGTTAGATGTGTTAAGAAACTGAAACTCAGACAAAGTTTTGTTTGGCTTGGGAACACCTCGTCCAGCCTTTTCACCAACCATAGCAGCCATGCTCAGTATCAAGCACATTGCATTTACAAGCTTCTAAGCTTTGCCAACACCATGATCAAATCAATAGACAACCGAAGCACAAAGGTAATCAATCACACAGCTGAATGACATGTTATTTGTTGGCACCTTTTAAAGAAAGTAAAGGTGGAAACTTTATTAGAAGATTCATCAGGGCCAGCTTTTCTTCACGTCTGTAGTTCTCAACACCAGACCCATTGGCTTCCAGTTAATTTGTTTGTTTCTGCCGTTTGGCATAGTAAAGGCAATCACATTTATTTTTTTAGCATGTTAATGCATGAACTCAGGGCATCTACTTCTAAACTAAAAGTTGTGAATGCTCTCAGTGATTTCTGTGAACGATAGTTTTTTTTTTTATATATATATATAATAATTGGGGCGAAAAGCCCTACTAGATTAACCTTGGAATAGTAGACCTAAATATGCTGCAGGGGCAAAGTGAGAGACTTGCCTGAACCAAATTTTTTTCTTCTATCAGTCCCTTAACAGTTCCACCTTTGGCTATGAGCTCAAACAGTATCTGCAAATAATAAACGACAAATTCTCAAAAATTAAGAATTAGTAGCTATTCATGCTTATGACCAGAGAACCAAAGGTACCAAAATTCTCCTCATGTATTACACATCAACACAGAAAATAATAGAAAGGCTCCAGATTTTAACACCGTAACTCCTGTATAACATAAGGCTGCAGATATAAGCCTGTCTGTGATTGCTGTATTACATGAGGCTTCAGATTTTAAGCTTGCATGCAACTCCTTAATAACACGAGGCTGTAGAATTTTAAGCATTCCAACTATTTATCTCTAATTATTAGATGCCTTCAAAATATGTATTCTCTTGTACAATTCTTGGACGCATGCCTTTACAGGACAATAGCCAAGGATAAATAAATAAATACCTGAAAAAAAATTCAGTCTTGCATGCTAATGAGGCTGTTGTAATCCACCACGAAATAGAAGCAAAATCTTCAAGCTAATGATGTGGGTAAATTATGTTTTATCCTGTTTTGTTTAAAAAACTTAATATTTGTTGCCATTTGCCAAGTGTAAATAACATGTTTAAACCAGGAAGGCATGAGAAAGATACTGAAAAAATAAAAAACAACTATCTCGCAGCAAGCAGCAAAGTCAACTAATAATGGCTGAAATGACATTAATTCTTGCAGAGTTAACATATCTTATTATGGAGATGAGATGGGGCGGCACAAAAAGAAAAGGATCCGTATGAAGTTTGAATAAGAAATAGCATTGGTAATGGAAACAAACTTTTACCTCTTTCCCAATCTTCCCACTGATAGTCCCACCTTTAATAGAAGCTATAAGCTCAGCCAACTCCTGGGGTTTAAGTTTAATATCATTTACAGATACTTTTTCGTTTTTCATATAGGCAGCAATATCCCCCATTATCCAGTTGGTAGCCAGCTTCACATCAGCACCCCTGGCAATTGTTGCATCAAAAAATTCGGCGACCTAAATATTCATTTGGTGAAAGAAAATCCAACATTAGATGCGTGAGACCTTTTACAAGAAATGTCTATGATATAACAAACACGTGAATTGAGAACTAAATGAGTAGAATCGTTCAGGCTTGCTTTACAGTAATACAAGAAAATTGCACAAGGTGCAGCTTCAGAGGTTTGGAATTCAATAACCTGAAAGTTAACTTGCAAAGCAAACCACACATCACTGTTGGTGCACGATACACTCTTGAAGCTTGTAAAATTTTGTAAACGTGATTGCTAGATGCTGGCAAATACCACGAGCTTTCCACAATGGAGTTTTGAGGAAAAAATCCATTGTAACAAATTTTAAGGGAGGAGACGAAGAAAACTTAAAATTGAGAACCCCAGAACATATACTTCCAAGGCTTGTTAATCCAAATAATATTTTTTCTCAATACTTTTATACCACATTTCTAGATGTGAAAGTATATAATATGAATGTGGTAATGAGTTTTTTGGTCTATGAACAGTTGAAAAATAGATCCTAGAGAATACAAGAGACATTCTAGACCATAACAAGGACTTACATTTATGTCATTTGCCAGGAAAAGAACATCCTGCATACTTAGGCCCATGCTCTCATATCTCCGGCGCTTCATTTCTGGAAGTTCTGGCAAAGAAATTTGAATACTATCAACATACTCTTTTTTGACAATAACTTCTGGAAGGTCCGGTTCTGGAAAATATCGATAATCAGAAAGCCCCTCCTTTTTCCTCATTGTAATTGTTTTCTAAACAGAGTAAAAGAGGATATAAGTAGCCATTAATGAGTGAGTGAACTACATCTTCTACTTATTGTGCTAAAATGAGGGGCAGTATCTAGTTTTAACCTGGGAGCCTTCTTCCCAAAGCCGAGTTTCTTGTACAATTGAACTGCCTTGCCCTTGACTGTGCAGAAGCACTTGTCTTGATATCTCAAAATCAATGGCCCTATTAACTGACGAAAATGAATTTAAATTCTTTATCTCAACCTGTCAACACGAAATATAAGAAAATATATCAGCAGCTAAATATTACAAATCACATATAACATTGTTCTTTCAAATTTGCTATATAATGCATTCTACAGTGCATCTATTCTTTAGAATGAAGTGACAATCACAAGAAAGGAAATGAACTTAGAAGGGATGAATCTGCTAGTGAAGAGCATCACAAAAGAAATTCTTGCATTTCCAAGATGACTGAAGATGTATTCACCCATTTTGCCATGCCTATCACTATTCAATGTCAAAAAATCATCTCACTTAAAAGTTTAACATAGTATCGGAACCTTGTTACAAGTTCGAGTTTTACCACCCTCAATATATTTGATAAGTAAATAATTACAAGGTAGTGTGGGTCTGTATAAGTTTTAAACCCAAACTGCTTTCACTTGAGACTCTAAGATGGTATATTAGAGAATAATATAAACTATATTTTGAGAACTCACTTAACAATTTAAGTTTTTAGGTGAGATGATTCCTTGATATTTAGTGTAACTTATGTAAATTCATCGTATCAGTATAATATTATAATGATTCATAGTTCACTTCTTGCTTTATGATTTCTGAAATACTCCACATACTGAGCCAACTAAACCATGTATTTGAGTTGCACGAAGCACAAGTTCAAATTACCTTTGTCCCGAACTCTGACTGTCCAATTGGTCGAATTGACACATTTACATCACAACGAAGTGAGCCTTCCTGCATATTACCATTACTAATTCCCAAGTAGCGGACCACCCTCTGTATTTCAGCTGCATACTCTGCAGCTTCAATACCATTTCTCATATCAGGTTCAGAAACAATTTCAAGCAAAGGCACCCCTGCTCTATTCAAATCAACCTGCAAAAGACGAGAAACATTAGTCAAGTGCTAAGTCACAACTCAAGTTTAATTACCTACCAATTCTGAAGATTTAGAGGAAACAAGTTAACGAACTAAAAAACCCCTTTCCCCATTATCCATAATGGTCCAATGAACAAATCATGAAGACAGCAATACCGACTGATCACATTCAAGAAAAATGAAACAGAATATCTTCCAGAAGACAAAAAAAAATCACGTAAACTAGTAAAAACTAAGATAATAGATAATTTCCTGAGAATAACTCCCATTTCCTGAATGAAGCAGCTTTCCAGCATCCTCTTCCATGTGAACTCTTGTAATTCCAAACCTCCTATGCCCACCACCAAATTCCATAGGAAGATCCAAATCAACGTAACCATTGGTTGCAATTGGTATATCAAACTGAGAAATTTGGTAACCCTTTGGAAGGTCAGGGTAAAAATACTGTTTCCTATCAAATTTTGAGTTTAAAGAAAGCTTGCAATTAAGCGCAAGACCTAATTTCACGGCGAACTCAATGACTTTGGAGTTCAAAACTGGTAAAGCACCAGGCAACCCCATGCAAACGGGGCAGATACTTGTGTTTGGTTTAGCACCATAGTTGTATGGGCATCCACAAAAGGCTTTGGTTAAAGTGGATAGCTGGACATGGGTTTCTATACCAATGATTGCCTCATAGTCTTTTATAAGTTTATCAACAGTTTTGGTCTGAGTCTGGGTAGAAACTTTGATTTGTGGGTCCTGCTGTTTCTCTTGTGTGGCTGTTTGAGTCTGCGTGACGCTGCTGCTGCTTTTGATTGTGCAGTACAAGGCACCATTCTTTCTTCTAAAGAAGGCACTTGGATATAGCAATAAAGGGACGGTTTGAATGTTTCTAAACAGAGTGGAAGCCATAATTGTTTTTTATTGCTTAATCCAAACTCCCTGCAAAATATCAAATAGGTGGTAAGCAAAAGCTACAATGGACAATTCAAGGAGCATTTAAATGTGAAAGCAAGAAAGGGGCTAGATTGATGAGCTCCCAGAAGATATATTCATGATTAAACCTTGAAAAAAAGGCCAGAAATTTTTGTTAGAGGTGAAAGTGAAATCGTAAGTAGAAAAAGGAGTGATTTTGAAAGGTGCCCATGAACTATTTTTGCTAAAAATAATGAAAATAAGTTAAAGGAAGACCAAGAGAGACAAAACTTGAAGACGAGAGACATTACAAGAACGAATGTATGGCAGTCGAGCATTACTAGAAGTGAAAGGCATAATGATAGTTTGTTTAATTACTTTCATCACCTGTTTGCTTCAGTGCCGAAGTAGCCCAACGACTTGAAGAAAAGGTTTCTTTTTGTTAAAGAGGAAACCAGTCAGTCCTAGCAGAGCCTACCACCAGTCATCCACATCAAAATGCTGAAACCAATCAATCGCCTTTTCACTCAAAGTTATAGATGATTAAATTTCATTATGTTCCGAAACACAACAAATATGTGGGCGTGCCGGAGTGGTTATCGGGCATGACTAGAAATCATGTGGGCTTTGCCCGCGCAGGTTCGAATCCTGCCGCTCACGATTTTAGAATTATTTTTTTCATGACTATTTAGAGTATATTTTACGCTGCTGCGTTTTAAAATCATTTTTTTTTATTTCTTATTTTAAACTAATTTTTTTGATGTTTTATGTTGATGTCAACATAATTTTTAAAAAATGAAAAATATATTATTTTAATTCATTTTTAAATAAAAAATACTTTAAAAAATATCTTCAATCACACTCTCAGTCTATTAATCCAAAAATAAGAATTAATTTTTTGGTATTAACAAATCAAAACTTAACCTGATAAAATATTTACAATTTATATGAGGTACACGAGTATATGTTAATATTTATTTATTTATTTATAAATATATTAAAATAATATTTTATTATTATTATCTTTTTAAAAAATTATTTTTATATCATAACATCAAAATTATACAAAAAAACTAAAAATAGTTTTTAAATAATACTCTTTTTGGTAAAAAGCAAATTGCAATGCGACCTCAAGGGGGTCTTACTACAATATATTATATACATAATATCGATATGATATATATAATATTTATCATTTAATACAGACGCACGCACTTCAAAATATTTTATGATTTTATTTTTTATTAATTAATAAATAATAAATATTTTTTAATATTAAATTATTTGTCCAATAAAAAAATAATTATATATATCGCGCGCATAATGCAAGTTTCTAAGCTAGCAGACGATGCTGTTGTCTCAAAGTAGTTATAAGAGGAACGAACGACAACCGGAAAAGGTTTCCTCTTGGAAGGCAGGTTCTGATGGTATATATATATATATATATATATATTGACCAAGTCACATGTATAGCTGGAGTTCTAGAAACTTCCAAAATTAGCGTGGAACATCGAAGCACTCCATATATAGCTCATCTCCTTATTATGTTGTTAATCCACAAAAATATGAGCTGACAAATAGCAAGGTAGTTTTGGATTAACACAGACCATCCACAATGACATATTTAACTTGTAAATCCCATTTTCTACCTCGAGTCGTCTAAACCCCGATTGGTGGCGGTGGCGGTGGCGGTGGTGGTGGCGGTGGCGGTGATGGGGAGTGAGAGCACTGCACGATCGAGGAAAGTAATGGTGGTGGCAGACCCAAGCCGAGAATCAGCAGGTGCGCTTCAATATGCACTTTCCCATGTAGTGGTTGAGAACGATGAGCTCATACTTCTCCACGTCGAAAGTTCATATTCTTGGTGGAACACATTTTCGTTCCGAAAGGTATATAGCCTAGCGCCAGGTCCGATGCCCAACTCATCTGAAGGAGGTGGCGGAGTTGGGGACGGTGACTTTCTCGAAGCAATGCGGCAGGTGTGCCAGATCGCCCAGCCAAAGATTCCTGTTCGATTAGAAAGGACTCCATTAATGGAGGAGACCAAGGACAAGGCGAATACTATCCTTAGCAAAAGCAACCTGTTAAGTGTTGATCTTCTTATTATTGGCCAGAGACGAGGTTTCTCTACTGCAATATTAGGGTGAGTTTGACAAGCTATCTTCAAACTCTGCGTCATGTACAGGTTGCAATCTGATGCACATAAATACCTCATGTAAGAACAGATAGGACGATGAAGAAGAAAAGAAGGGGAAACCCTAATTATGCATGAACTCTGTTAGTAAACCACATTCACAAACCTAACCAAATCTATTCTGAAGGGTCCAAAACTGCCGAAATCCAAAGCTAGCTAGAATACAGAAATACCATGTTCCCGATACAATATGAAACTCTATTTTATGGCTATCTATCAGCTCCCATCTCCCGCTACATTTGGGTAAGACAGCCAGTCAGGCTCCTCGTGAAATGTTGGAGAGAGTTTGGGCAGGAGAGATAGAGCTTGAAACTCGATCACAGACTCGAAAGATCCTCAATTTGATCTTGTTATCCAGATTTTTTTTTTAATATGAAGTTCCTAATTCTCTTTTCTTTTATGAATCTGCAGCACGAGCAGGTATAAACTGTCAGGAGGGTCGGGCACAAAGGGGTCAGATACAGCAGAGTATTTGATTGAGAAAAGCAAGTGCACTTGTGTTGCAGTGCAGAAAAGAGGACAGAATGCAGGTTATGTGCTCAATACAAAAACCCACAAAAACTTCTGGCTCCTAGCATGATTATTTTAGGTCAAACTCACAAAATTACTTCCAAAATCCTGCAAGCTTCATAGAGATGATCACTTCCGAGGTCAGCTTCCTCTAAAGTGATGGCAATTGATTCGTGTAGAAATGCATCGGCCAATTAAGTCGATGGGAAAGATTCCAAACCCATTGCTACCCTTTAGTCTCGCATGTTTAAGACACATACAGATCAATTTCAGAACTTGAGATTGTTAATCCTTTCATTGCCAGATTGAGTAAAAGTTTTTTTTCTTTTCATTTTATTACTGTTTTCATCTCTTAAACACGAGTCTTGTTTTCTGTCACTTCAGATGCTTCAAAACTGTAAATATCCATATGGAAAGAAGACAGGGACCGAAGCCAGATACTATTTTCTTGTAACTTATTTCTCACGTTTTTTCATGTAGTCTTTCTGTCCAGCCGAGATTCAATCGTAGCCAATGACAAAAAGAATTTATATTTATATCGCTCATCAAGGTAGCCTCAACACAATAAAAATGCGATAACAATGACAGCCTATAGCCTATGGCATGGTATATTACTCGAGTTTCTAAGCGAGACAGCATATGGAAACATGGGTAAGAAAGCTGAAGAGTACGAGGACTTAAATTAACAAAACCTAAAACTTCAAAGTTCATCGTGAATGGCTTGTTCTACTGGCACTTCCACCATGGGAACTGCATTGTCCAGGACCTGAGCAACATTAATACCATCATCAACAGCTCTGGGTATAGCTTCTTTAACAGCTCTGGGTATAGCATCTTCAACAGCTCTGGCTTTGATGGGCCCTTTTCCGGCCATTCCGGCTTTTAAGGCAGCAGTAACCTTTCTCTGCACTGCAAGTATGCCAATGCGCTTGGAAACAACATAAAGAACAGCACAGGAGAACAAAAAAACTCCTACTACCAGTATCACCCTGTCCAGAGACAATTAGCATTAAGTTTCCTGAAATGAGATAATTTCAGATCAAGATGACATAAAGAGCCCTTTTCTTTTCTTCTATACCTATCAAGAACATCCTGACGTTGCATCGTAGAGAGAAGATTGCGAGTTCGCGATAACAATGAGCGATGACCCTTATATTCTGTTTCAGCCTTCCTTAATACTGTGGTTGATTCCTCTGCAATACCAACCTGAATACATTAGTCCTGTTACCTAAAGGTTTCTTAAAGATGTGTACTCTTAAGAGGCCAGAACCAGGACATGCCGTATCATAAAAAACACAAATCGTGATAAGAAAAATACTAAAGAAACTCCAAAACTGTGTAAAAAGCATTACATAGTACTAGACTGGGTAGCATCACCTAGCGAAAGTCTCCAGGAAATACAAATGACAGGGTAAAGAATAAAGTTGAAAATTATGTGGCAACAGTTAAAAATGATACATTAAATGAGCGCAAATCAATGCCAGAGGGAAATTGTAATGTGGAGACGTCCAATGATACCAAATGGCAAGTCTGAAGAGCTAAGACCTTCTGATCAATAACTCAATCTAATACTAGAACCAGTGTGATGAAATCCAAACCCACAATTGGAGCAAACCATGCTCATCGTTCAAGATTTCCTACAAAGTCCAAGTTGTGATCTCAGAAGGCCCACAGGCTTTGGTTGTCAAAGATAGATTCCAGCGGGTTGTCTTTGATTTCTGAACTTTTTTCAAGGACACAATAAATGAATGAATTGAAACAAATGGTAAATTAAGGTTTTGATTTTGTGTATAGAACTCCTGCTCAAGAACTCAACTGTTAATTATAAATTACAGCAGAGTGACAGGAAAAGAAGAGGAACCATTGAATCAGCTAATGAAAAGAACAGTGTCAAGTTCCATTTGGAAAAGTTCGCTGCAAATCCCAGAAAGCTTTATGAGAAGATGAACCAAAACTAAAATAGTCCAACAAATTGTTTATCATCTTATATCTGGAATCAACTTTATAAAAATATAATCTTATCAAAAACTCTCAAAGTTTCATTTTCACATAATTTATAAAACATGAAAAGAAGATGAAATGCTATAATAAGTGCTTGGAAATTAAAATCAGCCAATCTTGAACTATAATTGAACATGAAACAGACAAAAATTAACAGGATAACAACAAACTATGACATGTGCTGAAATGAACAATGAGCGAAGGAGGATTTTCGCAATGTCATTATGATGGAGTAAGGGGAAAAAACTGAAATCCTTTCAACGTGCACAAACAAAAAACACGCACCAAAAGTCATGAGAGTCCCAGTACTTCTTTCAACCTCCTGCAAATCCAGGGAAAGAAAAGGAAATTAACAAAGAATTTTTTCAGAAAAAAAAGAGGGAAAAGAGACAGCACAATGACTAACCTGAACCATTAGCTGACGAGTTCTGCGAAGGCTCTCCGTGATGCTTTCTGCAGCAGATGTCATCCCAGCCTTTGTCCTGATACAAAGCAACAAATCACGCCACAAGTATTAACAAAACCACATAAAAGAAGAGTAACAAGTTGCCCATTTTCTGTAAACAGTGCTTACTCCTTAAATCTATATAGAGAACAATGGATCGTTGCAATATTCTGATTGAAAGTAAAAAGAAGAAGACATACTGCAAATTTCGCCTGCGAATAGTTGACTCTTCTCCACCACCAAGAAGAAGCTCTCTCTACAATAATTAGTTAATATAATTCAAAACAAAACACAATTAGATTTAAAACAAAACAAATAAAAGAGAAAAAGAGAAGTACCTCTAGCTGAGCAGCTTTTCTCATGTTAGCCCTGGCTTGCAAATTAGCATTTCTCAAACTCCCCCGCAAACTAATTCCAAATAACACTCACACAAATTAGTGTTTATTAAAAAATAATCAAGGGAGAGAGAGGGAGAATAAGGAAAAAAAATTACTCGTGGAAAATCTGTTTCCAGGAATCAAGTAATTGGAGGGCGGATTTGATTTGATCATCGGTAGGCAATTGAGGAGCAAGGAGATCGATCTGGAACTGCAAGGATTGAAGCAAAGCTAAACAATCTTGTGCCAGGCCATTCAATCTCGGAAGGGAAACAGAAGAAGAAGATGCGGCGTCGTAATCTTGAATTGCTTTCATGTGTTGTTGTGCTTTGGAATACGTCTCTTCCCATTCTTTCTTCGCCTTCTCCACTGCCTCCACTACCTCATCCATCTCGTCCTCGTCCTAGGAAAGATGTTTCTTCCACTTCTAATTCCGCTCGGTGTGATCTCCGCCTGTAGACCAAAATAAAATAATGAAGAGATAAAACTGTAATTTTCTTTAAGGTTGTGTTTGGATAGCAGTAAAAACGTTTTTTTCTTAAAAAAAAAATAATAATTCAAGTTCCGTTTAAGATTGTGATGTATATGTTTTTCAAAAAAGAAATTTTTATTTAAAAATAAATTAAAATAATTATTTTTTTATTTTGTTTAAGATTTTGATGTAGCTTTTTTTTAAAATAATTTTTTACTTGAAAATAAATCAAAATAATTATTTTTATATCAATATATTTAAAATCATAAAAAAAACACTTAAAAATATTAATTTAATATTTTTATACTAAATATATTTGTAAGAGACACTTAAAACAGTTCAAATATAATTTTTTTTCTAGATTTGAGAAAACTTCATCTCCTTTTTAAACACTTTCTGCGGACTTAAATGAATAAAACTTTAATTGTTTCAGACATACCAGCTCAGACCCGATACCTCTAAGATAGATCTCAAAATATTTATCATCAAATAAATAGATAAATAGATGCAAAATTGTTCAAAGAGAATTGTGATGATACTAGGCATGTAAAAATTACATGGAACAAGTAGGGTTCGATGAAATTAAAATAAATATAGAGAAAAACAATAAAATGAAAGAATAATTAGTGGAGATTATCAATTTTCAGGATGAAATATCGAAAAAACTTAAAACATAAGGACTAAAAAAAAATCAAGTACTCAAATTGAAATCACTTGGATATTTTTATTAAATAGCAGCCCTACCTAAATCTCCAATATCATTAAACCATTTTTCCCTTCAACTACGAGGGTTGTGATTGTTTTGCTCTGGGAATTTTTCAGCCAAATGGAACTAAACTTGCATGATTTTTTTTTTTTTGTGCATCCATATAATCAACAGCAAGGCAGTGAAGAGACCAAACTAGTGGCAAGGAAGCGAGCCTGACGGCTAATCATCACTTCTCACGGACCTCCTTTCCATATTTTTAAGAGCTTCGGATCAAGAATATCAGGTAACAGATTAATTGCTGGGGATTGAGCACAGTTGCATAATCAATTCGCTTCCAAAAATACATCGATGCGCAACAAATGAGCCCTCTCCACCATACGAGTTACAGCTACAGCTACAGCTAGTACTGGTGGAGCAGCTACGATCAAAAACAAAATTGCTGCCGCCACTGCTACATTGGCTCCATTTCACTTGCCATATACATATAACGGGAAAATTTCCCTTTTTCATATACAAAAGATGGGATGGATGGCATTTCCTCTCATCATAGCAGCTTCTTCTGCCAAAGAGAAGAAATAAAGTTGTTGATGCATTAATGGAAAATCGCACTTCCACAGACAGATTGATGGTTCCTAGTTTCTGCTATTTACCATCAGCAACATCACTCAGTTTGAAGTCTTTAGCAGGAAACTGGTTGATGAGAAGAGTTTCCGGTTGACAAGCAATGCTCTTTCCGGGAACTATAAAATAAAGAAAAGAGGTTGTCCATGGCTTCTTTCTCGAATACATAGGATGGGATTTCACAGGATTTTCTCCCATCAAAACTAACAGCTTCTCCACCAGCGAAAATATAAAGCTGTTGATGCATTAATAAGCAGTCACACTTTCCAGAGAGAGATTGGCTGTGCCGAAGTTCCGATGCTTACCATCAGACACATTTGTCAGTTTGAATCCTCTGATAGGAAGTTGGTGGATGAGAAGAGTTTCCAGTAAGCAAGCAATACTCTTTCCAGGGACTATGAAATAAAGAAAAGCAGCATTGCCCATTCCTTCCTTTGAACGATGTGAACGGATTCGGCTTTCAAGATCATCCGTCTGTGGCAAACATTGAGCAAAGAGTGAAACTAATAAGAGTTTGAAACTCAATAAATCAAATTGATGAACTTAATCCATAATCAGATGCTGGGAATGAATGTTTATTTAGTTATCACACACTAGTGTATCGGGTCTATTCTGATATTTTGAATCAATGACAAAAACAAACCCTCATGTGATGGCCAGTGTCCGAGTGCAAGCTCAAAAATAATAAAGGAAAGGAATATGTTAAGAGAAAGTACCACTCCAACATATAGCTTCTTGTCCGGTCTCAACATCACATAGACACATGAAGCATTGATTGTTGATGGAGGTGGCTGTTCCCTGGCACCAATGGCAACACAGTGGAATGATACAACTTCTGATGTGTTTTTCTGATTGTAGAGCTCAGTCAGCTTCTTCTGGCATATCATGGTAATAGCATTTTCAATATTTTTCTTCTCCACAGTATCATCCACTGCCTTGGTTGAATTGGTACTAAGATGAAGAGAAGCTGTAGTTCCACTCGATAAATGGGCTTCATCAGAATCATCAACAATCCTATCAGAAGAAAAATGTCCAACACAGTTGCCTGTCTTTCCTGAAATCACTCCTTTAGCATAAGCTGAAAAATACAGGTCTTCAGCTCTTTGGATTATAATTTCAGGGATTCCTTCCTTCGTAGCTGTTTCAAAAGCAAGGCTTTCTCTGCAAATCCCATCTATCAACCTCCAAGTTGGTTTTGTTCGTCCATCCACATATTCTGTTCCCATTGCTTTATACACAGTGTTGTTGGTATCAAGTGGCAAATCGAATATGGCGTGCAAATGGGTGGACACGATTCCAAGACAACCAATTTTATCAAGAGTTTCAACAATGCTTCCAGCAATACAAGCACCCTTCGCTGTTTCTGTCCCTCGACATATTTCATCTACAAGCACAAGGCTTCTTGATGAGGCTCCAGTTACAAGGGACCGGATTTCTGACATTTCCACCTGAGACAATAAAACAAGATAAAGAAAATCCCACACAATCACATCTCTACAGCCCAAACTGCAGGGTAGACAACAGTTGAGAAGAGAATGAAAAACTACATAAATCGTAATGGAGCACAAGAAAGTCAGTACCTGAAATGAACTTTTTCCATCAGCAGGACTATCATAAGATTTCATGTGAAGCATTATAGAATCGAAGTTAGGAATTAAAGCTGATTCTGCTGGCACCATAAGTCCACATATTCCAAGTAATGCAGATGCACAGATTGATCGAAGCAAACTAGATTTACCACCTCCGTTTGGTCCTGTCAGAAGAAACAAGGACCGCATATCCACTGTATTCTGTACAGCACTGCCTTCTGCAGCATTAAACCAATATGGAGACAGACCAATCAATTCCATCCTATTAGCATCATCCAAGGATTCAACGTCCTGCTCAAACCATCAGCATCAGAGATTAACAAATGCATAGCAGCTTGATGAGATAAAATCATATAATATGATAAAATATTGCAGGGCCTTGGAGTGAGATATCCATCAAGTATAACAGCAACAGATAAAGAAACATCCTTGATTAAAGTTTCTAGGTAGCACGTCATCAGACACTGAACACTACTAAGCCAGGTTATCAGAAATGCAGAGAAATTGTACAATTTGAATCAAGTGCAGCAAATTCGCTATGAAATAAATCATGTTTTTAAAGGACCACACAGTATACTATGATTCAGTTTTAGTCATCCAGAAACATAATACAGAGGAAAACAGAATCAATCACCTGTGTGCCAATTTTTTAGTTTTAGGAAAAGCAAATCCCCTAATAATAAGTAAATTATAACTTCTTATGAGAATTCCTGATATTACAGCACATCAGGGATCCAATAGCAGTACATGTCTGATAGTTAGAATAGATGGAAACACAAGAAATTTGTGCTACTTTTAGGTAGCTCCAATCATGGTTATACAACTAGGAGATGGGAAACAAACATTTGCAGTACATTCAAAATCTTCATTGTGTGATGCAAAAGCGAAATGACAGTGTTAGATGGTATGCTTTGAAGGTTCTATACTGCAGACATGAAAAACAGCAATGTTAATTTGACCTGAAATTGACATGTTGCATACTACCTTTGAATCATTGAACCCAGTAAGAGTGGGAAAAACCCATTTCCTCCGCCTCCCTTCACTGTAATAAAATTGAAACCAAAATTAGATGTGGATCAAAGAACACCAAATATCAAGGCAAAGTCAGGCTTGATAGTGAATATATTAGAAGAAGATTCACAGCTCCAACATTTCAGTTTACAAAGTCCCAAAACATTCCAAAGAACTTTAATTGAGATAATAAAATAGAAAAATGAAAGAGTTTTCTTGCTGTTTCTTATCAGTCAAACCCGTAGGAAAATGACTAAAGTCAAATGGGTTGGGGCAGGCATAACACCCCACCCCATGAAACGTGGCCCACAACATTTGTAGGTGAGTGTGCTCGAGTGCAATTTTAATGCAGCAGCATGTCATTTCCATGGAAGAATATGCCAGATAAAAAATGATGCATTTGAAAGTTGATGTTGAAAGTTGAAAACTAAAAACTTTTAAATAAGCTTATACAGGCATGAACTCATCTAAATCACTGTGACATCAAATAAAAAAAATTGCCTTCTGCACAGTTTTCCGGTTGAGCAAACCATTTAAAGGAAGTGCATTTAAGAGGTAGATCAATTTATGAGATAAGTTCAGATCAGCTTTATGGAGGTAGATAGAATATTTCAGACTGATAGACTTTTTGTAACTGATAGCTAGTGAGCCTAGTCTTAATCAGGTTTTTATCCAACAGCCAAATATAATACTCATAAATTGACATTCCCGTTCTCTTGAACCATCCATAAGAACTTGTCCATTAAAATGGGATTACTATTTTGTTGTTGTTTATTTAGTAGATTCGCTAAATTGTAAAGTATTTTGTACTATTTTGTGTTTGTCTATTCCAGCAAACATTTCAAATAAACACCACGCTGCAGAAGACAATATCATTTATCAAACAGTAATAAAATATTTTCTGATAAAATCGCCAATGATATTATGCTCAAACTCATAAATTTCCAAAAATATGAGCAACTAACCTCACATGAGCAAATAATGCCTTTGCAATGACAAGCACCATTGATGCATAGACAAGGATATTGACTTTTGTTTGTAACTCAGCAGAAAGCCCCCTCAACAATTCCAAAACCTTCGCTTTTGCTTTCTCACCGGCGTCATGATACCTGAAACAGAGGTGGCATGACTTGATTATTGAAACAGATCTAAATACAAAACAGAATCTTAAAAAAAGTGAAAGGAGAAGATCACAGATTTTCATAGCTTCAAGTAAAAACAGCATACCTAGTTAAAGCATCCTCCAACTTAATTGTAGTGAACCATTCCTCGCCAACTTTTCTGCCTTTAGAATCGACAGCAGGTTTAAGCTGTTTAATTTGTTCTTCCCCAGGGGTACCAGCCCATACTGCTGGTGCAAACCGCTTTCCCTTGAACCAAACAGCTTCATGCTCTCGAGCATACAATATTTCTCCCTTTGGACCACCAAAGGTGGATGTGGTTGCTTTTATTCTTGAAATGATTGGAATGAAATCTTCAGTGACCTACAGCAATGATGGAAGCCTATATTTTATGAACAAAGGAATATGCCGCATACATGTATCATATTATCCACATTAATTACCAAGCAAGTCAATATAAGAAAACAAAGAAAAACCTTAAGATTACAAACGTAGTCAGGTCAAGTCATAAAATTCCAAGGCTGATCACCAGTGTCTCAATCTTTTTTATACAAGAGGTGCCAAAATAAATCTTTCTGCTCCAGCAGATTATGTTGTTTATAGAATAATAAGATTTATGGAATAGTTGTTGAGATGATAAAAACACAAGATATTGATGCACCAATGTCTATCTGTTCCCATTACAAGACCCGCCAAATATAATTTTCATAAGTCAGATTTAAAAATAAAATATATATATATATATATAAGATAATAATTCATAGAGCTCAAGAAATAGGAAAACACATGATAATGATTGTTGCCATTTGCAAGAATCCAAGCTGAAAACAATGGTCTTAACATGGCTTCCAAAGCTCCATGCTCGTTAGAAGATATTAATTAAAAAATAGTTTTTATTTGAAGATCCAATGTCTACACTTATTTACCTACTGTGAGATGAAAATTCACCTGTTTTAAATTAATGAGTGAATCAGGCACAATATTCATAGTAGAAGAAACCAAGATCCCACTACTTACCATCCTGTGCCGGTTATTTTTAACATTATTGACCAATCACCGTCCTAACTCTATTTAGCAAGTCAGTTTATATAGAAAAGGTTGGGTGGTTCATGGACATCCCCAAAAACAGGGGTAGTGCAGGAAAGATGTGAAGGAGACCTCATTTAACAGGAAAAAAAGAGGGATCAGTCAGAAAAGGGATTGTTGAAAATATAACTATGAAGAAATATATTTGAGGTGTAATGGCTTTGATACATAGTGCCCAAGACTAATTCATATTGCACAAGTTTTTTTTTTCTAACAGAGTATCCTATTCTACCTTCACATCTTCGATTTTTAAAATTATAAATGACCCTATGTTGAGGGCTGCCCATGCAGTCTATCTTCTCTTGTCTCAGCATCTTGTTGTGCTTTTCCACTCCCTTTTTATGTTTTTTAGATTAAGCTTTAACATGTCAGTTGGTCAAGTTACACTCTAGATGAGCTTTTATCATCTTGCATTTTTGGATAATTTGTCAAATATAAAATAGATGATACACCATGGGCATCCAGCCATATTGTGAGCTATTAAATATGAAGCACTATGAACTAAGACTATAGTCACTGATAAACTCATAAATATGAATGACATGGATTGTGCATGACAGTGAATTTCTGATTCAGTAAAGAACTACAAAATAAAAAAGAATAGACAAAGCAGATAGCCATGAGTTTATAAACATACCATCAAGAACAGAAAAACAGAAAAGATAAATACTCTTCTAGGAGGGTTGAACAATTAGGGTAAGAAGCAAGGTGTCTACTCGTAGCATGAAAAGTTCCATTCCAGAGACTTACTGCTAAAGATAAGGCCTGTGCAGCCTTTTCCACTTCTGAGAATTCCTCCTCTATGTGGATCCTCTTCACCCGACCTTTCCATGAAGACTCCATATCCTCAAAAAATTCACTTGGTACAACAGGACTAGAACTTATCTTTTGATCACTTTCACCATCTAGGGAAATCATTTCGGATATTCTGCCTGAAGCCCATTCACATTCATTAGCCTGGAAAAAACAAAAATAATAATAAGCACAGCTTACAGAACAAGGAAATCCATACATGAAGAAAAAAGAAAACATGCCATAAGCATTACTATGGGGTCATGTTTAACTAGCCGTAGATGCAAATACAATGGTATTAGATTTTACTGCCACAAATTGAAAAGCTTGTTACAACCATCAGCACATGAGATCTTGTTCAAAAGGTTATACAACTTAAGCTAAAAAAACTAAAGCATTAATATGAGTAATCCAAATGGAATACCTGCTTAAGGTGTCAATATTCCTTTAAAAATTCTTATTAGCATTTGAGATATAATTATGGAAAATCAACAAAATAATAAAATGTTTCTTGTTAAATAGAGCATAAAAAATAGAAAAATAAAGTAGGATCTTGAGAGGAGCATTAATTCCAGACAGTCCTTGGAACCTTGGGAATTCCTTGGGAGAGCCCCTCCCCATAGCAATCCCTAACCTAATACTTTTCTCCAAGTTATTATATTTTTTTGGCCATAACCCATGTTATTCAACTCCTTAAAAGGTAATTTTTTCTCAATGGCCCTCCTTATAAAAAAGGTGGTGTTCCACCACTGCCTTGGAAGTTGCATCAATTATAGAGAAAACAACGGAACAATGAGCAAAATTAAAAACTGCAGCATTTAATCAGCCTTAAGACTGCCAAGATATTAAATTCGTTTATAGCTGCAAAGAAGTAAATGATGACACATATAGTTAAACATTCTGGTAAAAATTATTAAATTGGTCCGATAAATACAAAAGAGGCTAATATATAAAAATAGAAGTTCCAAATTCTAAAAAAAGATTACCACACTCCATGACTACCTCAAATGTCAGATTCAAGTTTTTCCTCTGCATTACTGAACAGCTAATGTTAATTTTGGTGAACGTCAGCACATATTGGATCTTAAACAAGGCAAAATAGTACAAGATAAAATCCAATGCTCTTCATTTAATGCATCATGCCCATCCCAACATCCAAAGCATAAACTAGTGTTTGCTTATTTAACAAGTAAAGGAAGAAGTTTATTGAAAAGGTATCAATAATATATAGAACCAGATGCTTCCACTTACTAATGTCTCAAATTCGATTTTCAAACCAGTTGCCATCCAAGCAGGATCCATCAATGATTTCAGTATTTCATTGAGCTCATAGTTTCTATACATGAACAGTATTTCATCAAGTACGTTTTTTATTCTACAGAACTCGATATGATTGACTTCCTTCTGTTCAAGTAGCTTCACAAGCTGCACCAAATAAGAAGCCAAGAATCAGATACGGAATTGAAAGTTTTTTGAGATTCAGCATGGATATCTTCAAAAATATTATTAATAAGAAATGATGACCATATATTTTGTTGAATTTAGGCAACAGTAAACAGATTATGTTGTTATCATCCTCATACTGAATGAGTTTGTGCAGCCATTATACTTTCAGGGCAAATCAAAGGCAAGTAGCAGGAACAGATATTACAGTAAACAATGATTTCAATCCAACCAATGCAATTTTACAACTGGGAAATAATTTCTTTATACAAATTAACAAGCTCAAATTTTAAGAATTTATTGTTTTTGGGTTTCTAACAAGGGTAATCACTTAACCATCATAGCAAGGATCCAGGTCAAATGTGTCTTAAACTGCAACAATTTTTTAAGAAATTTCCAGATCCACTCTTGCCCTCAGCATCATGATTTTGACTTTCAAATTGCAGTTTGTATCTTTTATAAATTCTGTAATTGACTGTATCAGGTTAAACAAAAGAATTGTGCCTCTCAACCCAAGCACAAGATTTGAATACAGTCAATTCACCATTACAATGTAACAAACAATTTTAATCAATCATCAAGAAATCATAGCAAAAGCTTAAAACAACAAAATGTGATAAATAAAGAGCCTAACAAACAATTAATGGGAAAGGAAACTCATTTACTACATTCCATAATAACTCTAGTTCCAGTGAAGATGGAAGCCAAAATTAAGATTAAACAGTAAACAAATAGGAAGCGAGAGAATGCAAAATGCATTTATTTTACATCAAACATATTAGAAAGCTAATTTAAAAACAACCTTTGCAGAGGACACACAAGTGAACTCCGGAATTGAGCATGTTATATTGCTCATAAGTTTGCATGTTGCTGCCAAGCAAGAACAAAATAGTACATAAGAACATGACTGGCACTTCCATAAGGCATAATAACAGCATAAATCCAACAGTCAAAAACTGAACAAAATAAATTCAAAGGGGAATTCCCGTAAACTGTCATGAGATATTGCTAGTTAAATTTTGCCATTATGCACTTCTCAGTATAACTTATTTCTAGCAAAATGTGTCGCCTTTTTCCTATTAAAGTTGACAGGTTTGCAATTACTAACTATTTTTATTTTATTATTGTATAAAATAATGGAAACTTCATTTGCATTCACTTTGGCATAACCCAAAATGCAAACAGAAGCTCTTGAGCTGTTTGTCCATGTTACCTTTTTGTTTTTATTTCTGTGACAATTTGGCCAATTAAGGCTGGAATGGTCATGAGTGTCACATAATCACTAACATGAGTGAAGAGGAGGATTGAATTGCATATTTCGATATTTTTAAAAAAAACCTTATTTCTGCCTTTTCATTATTCAACTGCTCTCTCTTTTTATTATTATTACTAGCTTCAAATGCAATGTTTTTATAGTTAGTGACAATGTTATCAAATGGAATTCTTTGTTAGAAAAGTGTTTTTTTAGGGAGAAATTGGAATTAGCCTTATTGGAGCCCTATTTATTTATTTATTTTAAGATGTCCTTGTTTTAAGAAACATGCAAATTCCTTTTGACAATGATACTTACCTTTTTTGTCTTCTCAAATAACAATAAATGATATTGTTTTTCATTTTAAATTTCAATAGAAACATATTTGACCACAAGATAGGAAGAGTATACATCATACAAAAACCTAAGTGTAAACTCATAAAAATGACATTATGCAGCAAAAGTCAAATTTACCCTTCAGTGGATTCTATATTTGAGCATTCGAACAAAAGGAAATTGCAGTATTTAATAAGTTAGCTGAATACTTCCAACACCTATAGCATTTCTAAATTAAGGTTAGTACAAAGATTAAGTTGAAGAAAATTTCCAAATTTTAAGAGAGACAACGAGCAATTTTTTTGGAATTAAACAACTCACAGCAAAATAATTTACAAGAAAATGAGTTAAAGTCCTTACAACCATGAACTTCATTTGATGCAATTCAACAACCAATAAAAAACCTATATAAAATGCATATCAAAACTCACCTTGAATTGTTGATGCAATTTCATAAGCAGGAGGGTTGAGAAGCAGATCTCTGACATACCTGAGAGATCATAAAAATCTTGAGTAAACATGAGCCCTATTATATCACAAAGACAAAAGGGGGAACAGGAAATGTGTGCAGCTACATCTTCTAGATAGACCAAGGAAAAGAAAAACTTCGAGCAAAGCTATCTTGAAGAACAACATTCTAATAACAAAAACAGAAACAATGGAAGCTTGAGAAAAGCTTCTTTGAATTGTAGATAAAAAAAAATGGCTTGGCAAGATAAGTGCATACAATGATTTACATAACTTGAACTTGTTTTGATGTTTCATCACCTCAATCAACATCCACTCCCCTATACCCCACAAACATCATCAATAGGGAAAATACAGAATGGAATGACCAAGTTCTACACGTCATCATTCTTGCATTAAAATTTTCAGCTTCCTTAACCAGAGAAACCACATCTATTCTTTTGGATGAACTGCAAAGCAATCTTCAAAGCACAATACTTTCATGTCTACCATTCCAAGGAAAGCATCAAAACATAAATTTCAAAGAGTTTGCAGATATGAAATACTGGTACAAGAGTGCATTTGAAAAGCTCAGCTCCAATAGCTGGCTTTCTTTTGTTTCACAAGTTTCCTAAGGACTTCAACTATATTGTCAATAAACAACTTCTGCTCAATAATAGTGTTACAATAATTATTAAAATCTCACCAATAAGATAATGATAATCTTAGGGTTTCGGAGTTAAAGACTTTTTATCTCACAAGGGAATAAATATGTAATAGAGGATCCTTATCACAACACACTGAGAAAGATCTTTATACCTTACCTAGCTAACCAATGATCATACTTAAATTATTTACTCATTATGCTCCCAAATAAATTTCAAGCACTAGATGAGCATTCAAAGAGCTAATTAGTTTGCAAGAACTACTGACTGCCAAAATTCTGTGCAGATATGGTGTTCCTGAACTTCTGGTCAAAAAAGAAAATACTAAGGTGTCAACTCAGGGGGAACTAAGGAACTTGAACCTTCTTAGAGAGCCAAGTTCAAATTTAATCAACTAAATAATGTGGTTGACCATGATTAATCAAAGTATCATGGTATCATTACTCATATGCTAGGTACAAATTTGTGTAGGGATGAGCAGGTATTTTTCTTCTTTCGAGGATTAAATTGAATGAATCCTTTATGCACGCCTTTCATGGATGGGGATGACATTTTTTCTTTTACTTTATTCATGCCTTGGCAACAAGGAACATAGATTTGATACATTCATCAAATATTGCCTCTACATAGCTTTTTAAGAAAAAGGGTGAAAAATCACACTTACAATTCAGGTAGACCTGTGCAATTTGATGGAAGTAAAACCTTTAATAAACAAGGAATTCCTTCTGTCGGTATGGCACCTGGCAGTATGGAACAAATCTTGCCGAATTGGTTCGCATGTCACAGCCTGGTGCTAATGAAACAAATCAACATTAAATTGTGTAAATAAAGTTCAACTGACCAATTTGTGTTGCCGTTCCGAGGTGTAATGGTTTGGGCCTGTTTTCTGAACACACGTAAACATTTCTAAACCCAACTTTATCATCAAGACCATAAAGCTCCCTGACCTAAAAGTGTTGATTTTCTTAGATTATGTAACTATAATCGAAGAGCACACAATAGTAAGATCACAAGAAGAAAAGTGCTTGGACCTTGAATAAAAGCTCAGTGACAGGATTTCCTTCAAACCACTCAAAATATCTGCCATTACATTCTCCCCACAACAAGCCACCCCTACCATACTCTCCCCAGCGAGAAGTTCCTGCAAAAAATATGCTATTGTGAACAAGTACATTGTATGGGCAAGAGAAGAGAAAATAACAATGAAAAAAGATGCATGTTGTCACTGGTAATGAAGAATTAAACCTTCACTAAGTAACCCAAATATGGCTCTACAAAGCACTGAGAAATTAATATATCCATGCAAGGGAAGAAAAACTTAAAAATGCATTTTTAGACTTAAGTTCCCAAGCATACGATGTACTTGCCTTTTTCATTAGTTTGCACTGATTTTAATACCAGAGAAGGGAGTGGTAGACATTTCAGACAAGGAAAAAATGAAAACTGAGGCAAGCAAGTAAAATCTTGTATCACACTCAATAAAATCAAAACACTAATTTTTAGGTATGCCTCAGGTATAAAAAGGAACCAGTATGGTATGTGAGGAGTAAAACTTGATGTCAATTTTTATTAAAAAAATTGTGTCATTTCAAGAAAGTAGTAAAAGCCTCAAAAGTAAGAAAGTGCAAACCTGAAGAATTGTGTCTCAAGGATGTATGAAGGAATAGATGGTGATACTGACAAGTACGAAGCTTGGTAACCAGAGCCTCTTCAGTCAGACCATCCTCTAATGAATATGTTTTCATGGTCTCTAAGACTGAAATCATGCAATAACCCTTTGCTGATTGAGATATCCCTACAAGTGCCAAAAATATTTTATAAAAGATGGGTCCACTTTTTTTCTCTCCAAGCTTATATGCCCTGAGATAACTAGTTTAAATAATGATGATAGTTTTTCATACCAACTACGGGCATTGGTTCTGGAAAGTCAAGATCGTGATCAACCCCAACAAGTCCAAAAACATATGGACTCCCTGGACGTGCATGCCTGAATCCTCAAAGCAACAGGTCAGAACAAGATATAGAAATCATAAATAAAAAATGAAATTTAACATGAATAACAAAAGCATTGCATGTCTTTAATTTATACGATCCTTTCATATCTTGCAATTATCTCAATTACAATTATCATTAAAATTTATTTCAAACATCCAAAACAGATTTAGCATGCGCAAAATTTCAATTTATTTTGGTGCTTATTTTATATCATCCTCATAGGTGGTTCATTTCAATTGAATTTCACAAAATAAAAAAAGCTTTGGCCAGGCAGACATTATCCAGTTTGGGCAAGAGACAAAAAAAAAATGCAAACAACAACACAAATTCATGTTATGTTGGTAAGTGGCAGACTGAACCGGGCAAGAAAGTCAAAAAAATAAAGACTTCCTAGTGAGACGCAAATTTAAAATGTAATGGAAAAATTATTGTAAATCACCTAATACGTTTTATTTTTTGGTCTTGCTCAATGTCTTTTCTTTTGTGAATCACTGAGAAATAGTGCAAAATGATCTATGTATTATGTTCCCACTAGAAGTATATAAGCGTGCCTTTCAAGCATTAAAATTATTTTCTTTAGAAACATATTAATGCAGTACATCAAGAGCAACATAAATGGAAAACGCATGAAACAAACATCAAGCTCAAAACTCAATAGAATCTTTTTACATATTAAGTTAATTACAAACATGTTCCCTAGTATGGGCAAGGTGAAAAGGCTTTAAAACTACAATATATTTTTTATTATTTTATTATTGTCTCATTGTAACCAGAACACTTTTGAATAAATTGCCTTGGCAAGTACAGGACCATGGCCACCAACACCATTAATTGAAGATCTATAATACTGGGTGTTTTTTGTGTGATTACCCTGAAATGAAACGACCTTTACGTGAACGAGCTTGTGTTGGACCCTGAACCTCCTCCACTATGCACTGTAAGAAACGTAATGGAATCATTGAACAAAATCAGCCAGTAAAGGTTCATACCTTCAAATGGTAATATTAGGCATGATAAAACTAACAACACCATAGCAACCAACTCAACCCCAAACTAATTGGGGTCAGCAATATTGAATTGCTATCGAATGATGAAAATATATATATATATATAAGGGTCAATTTTAGTAATGCAAAGCTAAAATTATGTTGATCTTGAAGGGAAATAGAAGAGTAAAAAATGTTAAAGTAGTCAAAACATCACTTTTCCCTAAGAAATTTTAAATTATTCAACGCACATCGCATGACATTATCAGTACTTTCCTTTCCACTTCCAACCAAAAAATTAAAAACAAAACTTAAGCAGCTTTAATGGTTTTAATTGCAACACGTGATAAAAGCACAAGACTTGATCTCCCATGCCACATAAAATAAATAGGCAAAACAGGAAGAAAGGTTCTGCAACCTTTGTGTTTAGCTGAAAAAAGGAGATCTGTGCAACAATTTGCATACTTACCACTGAATACCCATTGCGTGTCAAGTCATCTAAAGTTTGCCGAAGATTCTGCAGGAACATTTTACACAATTCAAGTATCACCAACAATGAGGATTAATGAAATTAACAGAAAGCATCTTTACCCATTCTTCAGAAAATAATGCAGGGTAAAATAGAAAAGAAAGGGTAAAGCATGAAGTTTGTTAAGCTAATAGGGTAAGCAAGATTTCTAGAAAAGAAAACGAGAGAAAAGATCTATCCTCTGTATATCAAATCCTTCTTCACAAAACTGAAGAAACTAGGATTTATTTATTTATTTATCAAAAAAAAAAGATGAATGTAACTTAAGAACTACTACAAAGAACCTGATATAGGATTAGGATGGAGAAAAAAAAGCAAAACATCCACTGCAGATAAACTGAATAAATGTGTGTGTGTGAGAGAGAGAGAGAGAGTCTCACAGTAACACAAAATTAGAAGTTATTAAACATCCCACCTTGGACCATCTTCTAGATGCAACACTGCAATCAGAACTGACATTCTTTCTGCTGTATCATAATTTTGACCAATCATAGAATAGAACATTATCTCATTCCTTAAACTCATCAAGAAATTTTCTCAAGACTTCACTTCTTCATGCAAGTTGGGGAACGCAGCTTAATTGGCATAGGAGGTTATGAGTTAGCTAAACATGAGTCTACACATTTTTTCCCTTACTGTAAGAACTAGTAAGGAACACGCCATGTGCAAATGTTGCAATAAAACTGTAGTTCATACACTTTCTAAATCTAAGAAATCTACTATAACAAACAAGGGATGTTAACCCAATACCACAACAGGGCAGCCAGCTCTAGGAACGCTATCAGATCGCAGCCCGCCAAAAGGGTTTAAACCAGCATATTCAACAAGAATACAAGCATCTATTCCAATGGATTCATAAAAATCCCCAACCTGGAAACATAAAACACTAAATTAACTTATCATCAACCAATTATAAACACATATGCAGTGCAGAAGAACAGTATAAATATTAAGGGGGAGAGAGAAACAGGATTTATTGTTGTCTTGGATAAACCATTTAGGAGATTATGAAACACATACCCTGCAAAGCAAAACCTCACGAGGAAACTTTGACTTGAATTGCAACATTTCCCAGTTGAGATTTCCTTCCTTCAAACTGCACCGAAAAATCAAAGGTTTTCATAAGTAGTTCTTATGCAGCAAAACAATAATAAGTAACGTAAAGATGCATGGTGAGAGCGTACCTCCCATTTTTCAAACTAGCATCCAAGCCGAGCAAATTGGAATACATAAGCCTTTTGACCAGATTAGCAGTGGAAGGCTTCCTGCACCGCTGCAACTTCTGCGGTAATAAAACAGCGCGTGCGCGCATAAAAAGAAATTAAACAAAAGAACGTGTTCCAATTCTATTCCATTTTCAATTAAAAAAAAAAAAGGAAAAGAATTGGAAGCTCACATCCTTCCACCATATGATGTGTGAGAGATCCTTATCATCGAGAACATTATTGGATGCTTTAGATTTCTTGCTATTTCTTGCGGTTCCTTTCGAGTTTTTGAAGCAGTAAATAGGTTGAATCTGTCCGATGCTGCTCTAGCAATCAGCATTTCACGATTTTTTTATATGATAATACAAAAAAACATAATATAAGTTTGAATTGAGAGAGAGAGATTACAGAGGCGGTGGCGACGGGCTAAGTGAACTGCATTTGAAAGGGGAACGGAGGAGGAGAGTGAAGGAGCGCAACTTGGGAAGCGAAACGACGGCATTTCTAGTTGCTAACCAGTACATGGTGGAATTTTGTCTTTCAATTTTGGGGAGAATACTGAATATATTGAATTGATGATTTTCTGATTCTAGGGTTTTTGGGGATTTGAGTCGTTTCTCTGCATTGCCTCTGCTCTTCCCGCCACAAAACAACAGCTTTCTTGGTACTATTTTTTTATACCGTGGGGACCACTGATCACCATGCGGCCATCTTCTTTTTCTTTTGAAATAATCATTGAAAAAATAAAATACTGGTGGATGCAGAGACAATGGACTATTCGCCATGAAAATAAGAAAGTTGCTTTTTTAAATAGATTTTATTTATAAATATCTTAAATTAAATAAAATTAAGGATATATAAATTTTGATAAATAGGATACGATTATATATATATATACTAGTCAATGCCCCGCGCCTCGTCATTGGTGGTCAACACAAAAAAAATTTAATTGTTTTTTTATAATATTTTTTTGGTTAAAATGATAAATTTGTGCAGAATTCCTGTGACGTGCAAGTTTTCTATAAAATATATGGATTTTAAATCGATATAAATTTATCTGTTTAATAGGTTTCAACGAAATAATCAACATAAAATTATCATAATCATTGAAAAAGCAATAAAATTACCATAATCATATTTTTAAGTAAAATAGAAATCTGTCAAGAGTGAACTTGAACTCCTAATCTCTCGAATAGAATTTTTGTTTCCCGCCTCATAAACCCGCTCGGCCACCTCAACATCCGTTTATCTTTCTCGAAAATATATGCTAAATCTAATTTTAATGTGGATTCGCTAAAAAAAATGTGTTAAGAGTAAGATTCAAACTCATGCCCTCAAAGGGGACCTTAATTTGACGCTCTTTAGACCATCTCGGCTACCTCAACAACCGTTTATCTTCACAAAAATATATATTAATAGTAGGTGTTATTGTAAATTAGCACAGTAAAACCGGGACATGTTTTATTTTGTGTGTGTGTGTGTGTGTGTATCCTTTTATCATGGCGCAAGAAAAACATTGTAGATTAGGAACAGAAAATAATAATAAAAAATTAAAAATAAAATACAATGTAACTAACATAAATTAAAATTTCAGAATGATAAGTACACAAAAAAATAAAATAAAAATCTAAATACATAAATATATAAAATATTGATTATTTTTGTCCAAAAATAACAAAAACACCAAAAGAATATAGTATTATATAATATAATATAATATAATATTATAATATATATATATACACACACATATATTGGCGTGGGAAAGCTACAGTGTTTTTCCCACACCTATTATATATATAGTAATAGTAATATAAGACAAGAATACAAAAATTGACTGTAAATATTTGGGGTAAGAATTCGTAAAACCAGTACAACTTAATTTTTTTTTAAAGATTTTATACTTGCATCGAGAGAATAGATATAGACCTTTGAATTTCAATAAAAGAAAATAAAACAAATAAATGAGTAAATAAATAGAGGTGTTGAAAATGCTCGAAAAATAAAATAAAAATTATCTATATATTATATTATTACCTAATATATAATTCCCGTGACCATTTTCACTGTAGTATGTACTGTGCACCGAGAGTAAAATTATTGTGGATTGTGACAGTTTCAATACCATTTTACCCTTAATGAACTCGCATGTTTTCATTTCTTTCTAGGAGCTATCTTGGCTTTTGCCTTCATTCTCTAGTCTCTTCGGTTTCATTTCTTTCTAGGAGCTATCTTGGCTTTTGCCTTCATTCTCTAGTCTCTTCGGTTTCTAGACGCAGCGTGCAAGACAACAATAGTAGATACAATCAAAAGCGAAATCAAAGACATTTAGGTCCTGTTTGTTTGCTGGAAAGTGATTTTTTTTTGGAAAGTGAATTCCGGGAAAAGTGAATTCCTGGAAAGTAAATTTCTGGAAAGTGAATTCCGATGTTTGGCAATGTTATGGAAAATGAACTGGAAAACACTTTCCAGTGTTTGTTTGTGTTATGGAAAATGAACTGGAAAATAATTTATTAATAAATTAATTTTTTTCAAGTTTATTAAAATAATGAGGAACAAATCTTACAAATTAAAAAGTTGAATGAGAATGAAATTGAAAAAAAATCATAAATTATCTCAAATAAAATAAATAATAATCAAAATAATAGAGATCAAATCTAAAAAATTAAAAAAATGAAAGGTGAATAAATTAAAATAATAATAATTAACATTTCATAAATTATTTCAAATAAAATAAGTAACAATAAAAAAAAATGAGGACCAAATTTGATAGATAAAAATTTTCAATAAAAAATGATAAGAAAAAAGCAAATAGCAATTATAAAAATAAGGACCAAAATTAATATAAAAATTAAATTTTAAGAGATGGAATTGAAAAATAAATATTCAAAACAAATTATATATAGCAATCAAAAGTTTGAGGATCAAATTTGATATAATCAGCAAATAATGACATTTCTAAATTTTTCACAACTTCCGGAAAGTGTTTTCCGCCCAAATTTTCCGGAAAACACTTTCCTGAAAACCAAGCCAAATTTTTCTTTGACTGGAAAGTGTTTTCCGTTGACCGGAAAGTGTTTTCCGTTGACCAACTTTCCGAAAGACAAACAAACACAGGAAAGTTTGGAAAGTGGTTTCCCGGAATTCACTTTCCGGGAAACAAACAGAGCCTTAACCACATGTTTGTGAGAATCAAAGCAACAATAGTAATGACACCGAGCAAACCAAACACCACACCATCATCAATCGTGCGGTGAAAAATCACTAATGGCTAGCCACTAAAGAAGAAAAGGAAAAAAGGCGACGAAAACGATTAAGAAGACAGCCATCGAGAGAGCGAGTGACAGTTCTTTTTAAAAAGGCTAGATATTTGTCTGGAAAGGAAGCAGAGGGCAGAGGGTGGTGAAGACGACGTCGTGCTAGGCATTTAAAAAAAGATGTGATGCTGTTTCGGTAACAAATCGAAGAGATTTTATAAACATCTAGAGAGAGAATCCTAAACATTTAGAGAGAGAGAGATCATTGAATAACTTAATATCCAAGCTGTCACTTCAAGCATCGCATATTGTCTCTATTTTTTTTTAATTTCAAAACATTTTTTAAGAAATATGAAATAATGGTATAAAAAAGTAACAACTGAGACATAAAAATAACAAATAAAATAATAAGCTGATAGCTTGCAAACCAAAAGGAGAATAAGGATGTGGTGTGAGAGAGCGAGAGAGTATAATTTTATTTCCTTTCTCATGGTATTAGGGTATTGCGAGATTGCTTTTTTTAATTTTCAAATCATTTTTTTTCAGGTAAGAATTTTTATTTTTATTTTATCATTTATTTTATTTTCTCTTTTGTTAATTTTTAAAACTTCTTTTAGTCTTTAATTTAATTTTGTTTTTTTGGTTATTATCGCATGATATTAATATTAAGAATAATAATAATTATTTCAGTTTTTATTCTGATTTTTTTTATTTTTTTTCTCGAGATAGTTTAATATTTTTTATTGTTTTAATATTAATAGCAATGATAATTTTAGAAGTTAACACTTTGAAGTTACTGTTTTATGATTTGATATTTTGGTATGTTTCATTATACCAAACTTTATATGTTGGAATATTGTATTTTAATTTTAAAAGTTCTAAAAAACTTATCTTTGTGCATTTAATTATATTAAATTATATACACAAGAATAACCGTGGCAACGCGCGGGCAATATAGCTAGTTATAATATAAACTGCGTGGGCAAAACACTGTACACTATATAGTGTTTTGCCCACGCCACATGTGTGTGTGTGTGTGTATAATTCTTGGTTTTTTTGTATTAATTATTTTGGTTTTCTTGGATAATATTTATTTTTTGTCCATATTTATATTTTTAGATTTTGTTTTATTTTTTATCATTTTATTTTTTGTCAAGATATTATTTTTATTACTTTCCGTTCTGAAATTTTAATTTATATTGGTTACACTATATTTTATTTTTAAAAATTCCTTCATTGTTTTTTTGTCCCAAGATTTTGATTTGTTGCAGTTTTTCATTCAATTGAAAATAATTATATATTTTTTTATTTATTTTAACACTTATTCTTTTATTTTTTATTTAGTATCGATTCTTTTCTTTTCTATTTTTTTTATCTTTCTTGGACAATATTTATTTTTTGTTCATATTCATTCATTTAAACTTTTGGTTTTTATTTTGATTTTTTTTTTCATTTTATTTTTTATTGAGATTTTATTTTTATTCAGTTGAATTCTGAAATTTTAATTTATGTTCATGATCATTTCAAAATTAATATTGCTATATTTTTTTCTTTTTTTGTTATCTATTATATTTATCTAATTTTCATATTAAATTATTTTATGATTTTATTGTTTGCACAATAATAGTGATTGTTTTATATTTTTTTGAAAAATATTTTTTTTAATTATTTGGGTCAATTTAATAATTTTAACTGTTATAATAATGATAATAACAGTAACCTGAGGATGAATTTTCAATTTATATATTTTTTTTGTAGATAGAAAATTAACTACTTATTTTTTTATTTCATTAATACAAATTCTTTCAAAATTTATATTTTGTTTTTCGTGTTTAATTTAAATTGAATTATATAATAAATTAATCTTAATACAATGTATTCAATAATTCAGATATTTGAATCTTCTTGCTTTTTTATAATGATAAATTTATACTGGTTATTTCATTGAAACCTATTAAAAAAAATTATATCCTTTTAAAATTCATATATTTTATAGAAAATTTGTGCTTGACAAGATTCTTACACAGATTTATTATTTTGTTCAAATTTATATCATAGTAATAAAAAATAATTAATATTTTTTTATGATAAATTATTATTTTTTGGATAAATTAATATTTTTTTTATTATTTGGACAATAATAATAATAACAATTTTAATTGGTATAGTCATGATAATAATAACGACTGTATCAATGGATTTTTAATTATGTTTTTTTATAGGTATAAATCAATGACTTATTCTTTTTATTTAGTTATTCCAGGTTTTTATTCAATTTATATTTATATTATTGTGTTTGATTTAAATTAAATTATGAAATTAGTTAATCGTGATACAATGAATTCAGTGATTCAGGTATCAGAATCTTCTTGTTTTTTAATGATAATGGTGATTTTATATTGGTTATCTCGTTGAAACCTATTAAATAAATAATTCATATCGATTTAAAATTCATATATTTTATTGAAACTCACACTTCACAAAACTTCTACACAGATTTATTATTTCCCCAAATTTGTAGTGTTATAAAAAAACACATATTCTTAAATTTGGTTTTGCACTCAAAAAAATTATGGTTTTGGATACATTTATTTTGGTTGTTTTTACTTGTTCTTTTGTATGTTTTTGGTTTCTTGTTTTACTCTTTAAGATAATTTTATGGTTTTGATTTTTTACACAATGATAATAATAATCTTACTAATTATTTTTTTGCTTAATTTTTTGTTACAATTTAGGATAATTAAATAATTTTTACTGTTGAATGATTAACCAAGTTGTTAAAACATATCCAACAATTAATTAATATGATACATAAAACAAACTTATTTTTAATGATTTTTATCAAATGTAATTTTATAATATTTATTATTTACCGATTGAATAATTAACCAAATAGTTAAAAGAGACTTAACAATCAATAAGTTTGTTGCAGAAAGCAAATAACTCATCTTTAATTAATTTTATCAATTATAGTTTTGTTATTTATCAATTGAATATTTAACTAAACATTTAAAGCAAGCGTAACAATCAACTAGTTTGATATCGAAAGCTTTATTACTTCACAATAACAGAGAACACATAAAAATATTTTTTAATTATTTATTTAATAAAAATTCTGTTCAGGTTAATTATTTTGATCAAATAAATAACAATATAAAAAAACCCTTCGTATTCTTGCTATTTTTTAACAATTTTTACAAAAATACTTGCAACGAAGTGCGGCAAGTGACTCGTAAAGATGAATGCTTGTGAAATACCTATAACTAGTTATATTTTCAAGTGGGAAGGTTAAAAAAGAGCGGTTCAAATAAGTAGCAATATTTCCAAGAGGGTAGGATACAAAAGAAACCGGACACATCAGAGCCACAAATCGCGTGCTTCTATAATAGCAGACTCGTGTGTCGAGCGTGCTCTTCCTCTTCTTCTCTATAACCGCCTCCATTTTTGCTTCCAGGTCCAACTCTAGACAGGAACCAGACAGAACATTGCTTACTTCAAACGCTAGCAGAGCAGTAGTTTTTATCAGCACTGTCAGTCATGGCTTCCTCTACCATTTCTCCATACTCCACATCCTTTATCACCGAAAAGGTCTAGACTTTCTATCACAATCTTCTTGCTTTTTACTATTTTTTTTGTTCTGGTTTCAGTCACTGCGCAATCGGTTAGATTTGTTTGTTTTCTGATGCAGAAGGGTCTGGGTTGGTCGGCCTTTTCTTCACCATCACCATCGCCCTTCCCGATTCCCAAATGCAAAAAATCAATTTCAAAGAAAATAGTATCGGTCATGTCCCCTCAGCAATCAGAGCGCAGGCCTGCCACAACTGGCTCGGTTAGCTTCTTTTTATCCTGACTCTTTTTTTTTTCTAGCTATTTTGTTTTGGTTCTGACTGGGTGATGCTTATTTATTTATTTTTCATTTTTTATCCATTACAGTCTTTTTCATTTTTCCAATACTTGATTTGATGTGTTACTATGATGATGGTTTTTCTCGTGGTGATTTTGTAGGTCAAGACTGCGTTGACAATGACAGAGAAAATCTTTGCTAGAGCCTCTAAGAAGCCCCAGCTGATCCCAGGTGAGAATGTTTGGGTGAACGTTGATATCTTGATGACCCACGATGTTTGTGGCCCTGGTTCTATCGGGATCTTCAAGAAAGAGTTTGGACAGGATGCTAAGGTATTCGATTGTTTAAGACTAGCCTTTTCTGCTTTGCAAGTAGTTCTCGGATTCTTATTTTGATTTGTTTTATCACATGATAAGTAGATAAATTTAAATAGATTTTATGATTTAGCTTGGATTCCCAAATGTGAGTGTAAAACAAAGTGTTCATGATACGAGTGTTTGATGCTGCATGAAACGGAGCCTAACTCTGGAGGCTATGTTTTCTTGAATACTGCATGAAATACCGGACCGATTCAATTTCGATTTGATGCCACAAATTCCATTTATTACTTCAGAGGTTTCAATAAATGGCAAATGGTGTTCATTTCTACCCTATTCATAATCTTCGAGTTAATTTTTGAATTCAAGAAGTGTCATTCTCAATATTCCGACCCTCTCTCTCTCTGCTTGTGTTTCTAGTCTTTTTTTGCTGACATCCAAAGTACCGACTCACTCTTTAAAAATTGCAGGTTTGGGACCGTGAAAAGGTTGTCATTATACCAGATCACTATATATTCACTAAAGACGAGCGTGCGAATCGCAATGTGGATATATTGAGAGATTTCTGCAATGAACAAGATATAAAGTACTTCTATGATATCAAGGATCTTGGTAACTTCAAGGTATATGGTTCAATGACAATGTATTTAATTAAAAAATTCTATACATTTAAGTAATGAATTCGTGCTTACTGCTATTTTCTGACATTGAATGTGCATATTACTTTGTGACTTTGCAGGCTAACCCCGACTACAAAGGTGTATGCCATGTTGCACTTGCCCAAGAAGGTCATTGCAGGCCTGGAGAGGTGCATTTTTTTGTCCTCATTGAGCTGTCATATTTATCATTTATATTCAAGAAAAACCAATAATCGTGCGTTATGAACTTCAGGTCCTGTTAGGAACAGACTCACACACATGTACTGCTGGAGCATTTGGCCAATTTGCAACTGGAATTGGCAACACTGATGCTGGTTTCGTATTAGGCACTGGGAAGCTCCTGCTCAAGGTTTGGAAAATTGATCCTTTATTTTGCGTTTGTATTCTTATATTGAGGGTGCATGAAATACCTGATCTTACGACCTCACATCTATAGGATCCAGCACCCCCCAACCCCCTCGACCTGTTAATTCTATTTTAATTAAGTCATCAACTTGTCCTGTTCATTCCTTGTGTATTTTTTTTTGAACTGCAAGTAGTGGGTGCACTCTCTACATTCTTGCACCTGGATGTTCTAGCAGTCTCTAAGAGCCATAATTCTCAAAAGCACAAAGAACTAGATGCTTGTGAAAAGTTAATCAAACTGTTTAACTATTATATACAGTTGGTCATTATTCATATTTTTTTTTAATATGAATAAATGTGTTAATTTTGACATTTCTACAAATTTGTGTTGTCATCTGGATTGAATTGATTGTGATATTGCCAACGTCATTTACCTATGATTTTGCTTCTTAAATTTGCAGGTGCCCCCAACTCTGAGATTTGTAATGGATGGTGAAATGCCTGATTATTTGCAGGCGAAGGATTTGATTTTGCAAGTAAGTTAACTTGGGCCTTAGGCATTTGTTTCCTTTAAATTGCCAGTAACATATGCTTAAAAATATCAACTTCTGTTTTCTGTATCAATTGTTTGATGTTTGTTGTCACTCTTCAGATTATTGGTGAAATATCTGTTGCTGGTGCCACATATAAATCGATGGAGTTTGTTGGCTCAACTGTTGAAAGTTTAACTGTGAGTAACCTTTGGTATCTTTAGGCAAGCAATATGTGCTTCAAGTTCTATCTGTGCTAGTTAAAATGCACTTCAATCGTTTTTTTTTATTGTTCTGATTGTTTGTCTTCAATATAGATGGAAGAGCGGATGACATTGTGCAACATGGTTGTTGAAGCTGGGGGAAAGAATGGTGTTGTCCCTGCTGATAGCACTACATTCAAGTACCTTGAGGTTTGCCTCGCTGATTTTTAGATGGACTATCATCATTGCCTGGGTTTTCTTTATTTTCATTATGGATGATATTTTCTTTTGCATGATTTGGAGCTATTTTTCCTAGCAAGAGTTTACAGTGTTATATTTTGCTATACACAGGATAAAACGACTCTGCCCTATGAACCAGTGTATAGTGATGCGCAAGCAAGGTGTGTTTGTGCAAACTACGTGTTTGATAAGCGATAATTTCTTATGTTCTTAGGGTTCTTGTTTTACTTGTTTTAGTTACCCTATGATGGTTTGAGAATACATTTCTGACTGAGTCCCATCCCTTCCATTTATAAATTGAAAAAGGTTTTGAAAAATTCTGTCTGATGAAACTACCGTAGACAATCAAAGTATCAAATCATTTTTAACAGTTTTTTTGGGTGGTAAATTGGGGCTTTCCCAGCAGAAAATAGTAACAAGAATCTGTACCTCGACTGTTTTTCTGGCGACTCTAAAATGGGATCTATAAAATTAAAACAAAATGCTCTCATATATGTACTGCTTATAAGAAAATGGTCATATATCTAAATTCTGTTTAGATTTTGGATCAATTTTTCTATAATCATGTTCAGTCATTAACTAAATAATCTAACGTACTCAAATTTTATAATTTGTGATATGGATATTTAAAGCTATGGCGTTGGGAATAAATAGATTGATTTGACATTTTGTAACTTTATATTTTACTTTAGGTAGTCAGTGGTATAGTTTGGTCATTTAGAAACTCTTATACTGATTTGAAAAAAACTGAAAGGTCATTGAATACTACTATTTTTTTCTGCAGGATCATGACATTAACTTTATTATTGTAATAGGGAATCACTACTAGAATATTGATAAAATGTTGTGTCATGATTTTGGTTTTCATTTATAGTGATGGCATGTTTATTTGGATTCTAGATTTCTTTCAGAGTACAGATTCGATATCTCAAAATTGGAGCCATTGGTTGCAAAGGCAGGTGATTTTTTCTATGTTTGAGTTATGGATTCTTTTCTCTCTCTCAATATTTACAGTGGGGGACCAAAACTTTGATGGACCTATATTGATTCTATCACAAAAGCTGTTACTATCTCTTAGTTCTTGGAGATTTCTTTTGAACCATTGAAGAAGTGATGTAGTCTTATATTTTTGCAGCCTCATTCTCCTGACAATCGTGCTTTGGCAAGAGAATGCAAGGATGTCAAAATTGACAGAGTATACATCGGATCTTGTACCGGTGGAAAAACTGAAGATTTTATGGCTGTAGCCAAAGTTTTTCTAGCTTCTGTAAGAGCCATATATCTATTTTATTTATTTTATGATGTTATTGCTGCTGGACTGTTGGTTTGTTATTTCAACGCAGCATGGAGTTAATTGAAGCAGCAACCGAGGAAGAAATTTAGCTTTTGCTTTTACAATAATTTTAATTTGATTTGGTAGGACTCTACTTGTGTGGGCCTAATAACCATGGTCAATAAAAGTATAAATTGTATCTTATCCTTCGGATGATATTGATTCCTAATTAGTCGGCTTAGTTTTTTTATCCTCTTAAGTTATGGATAGTGGGGTATTTGTTTTAGGATTATATTTATAAATCTGTGCAGTTCCTACTGTGGTTATCTGGTATTTTTGTTGAATCTAGAATCTTCTAGGAAGTCTTTTTTTGAGTTCTAAGTTAGCCACTTATGGCTCGTTGTTCGTAGTTTTGATCATAGATAGCAAAGAAAATTTTGTGTCTATAAACAACCCCTCATGTACTGTATTCTAAATTTTACTCCTTGCAAGTGCTAGTAAGCTTTTCTCTGTCCTTCATCTATAAGAATTTGAATATCTTTCTTCCTTATCATTTCTGATGGCTAAGTTGGGCTGTCACTGTAAAATTTAAATATCATTCTTCTTTCGTACTCATTTTTGCTTGCTAATTTGTATGGTTGTGGCATGCAAATGTTCTTGGGCACAAGCAAAGAAAATTTTGTGTCTATAAACAACCCCTCATGTACTGTATTCTAAATTTTACTCCTTGCAAGTGCTAGTAAGCTTTTCTCTGTCCTTCATCTATAAGAATTTGAATATCTTTCTTCCTTATCATTTCTGATGGCTAAGTTGGGCTGTCACTGTGTAAAATTTAAATATCATTCTTCTTTCGTACTCATTTTTGCTTGCTAATTTGTATGGTTGTGGCATGCAAATGTGCTTGGGCACAATTGGCAGGAGTTAATAGTTCTGAGCATTTGATTTAGGGTAGTGTGGCAGTTTGATATTTATTGCAAATAGTACAGTGTGTTTTACACTGAGATTCAGTTTCACCCTTGCATTGGTTCCATCCCTCTTCGTAGACTTGATTTATCCTTTCTCTTTTTGTCCAGGGTAAAAAGGTCAAAGTTCCCACATTCCTTGTCCCCGCTACCCAAAAGGTTTGCAATGCTTATTAACTGTCTTCAAACGTGTGGAGTAATTGCAGAGCACTTCGTTTTACATGTAATATTAATATTAATCCATAAAATTTGCAGGTCTGGATGGATGTATACACTCTCCCTGTACCGGGATCTGGTGGCAAGACTTGCGCCCAGATTTTTGAAGAAGCTGGGTGTGACACGCCTGCAAGTCCTAGCTGTGGAGCCTGTTTGGGAGGCCCTAAAGACACTCATGCTCGCATGAATGAGCCTATGGTATGTTAATGTTTTTCTCCTTCTGGTACATCTTAGTAACAAGTATAGGTTGATCATTCTGCCTTTCTAGAGTTTCTTTCCCGCCTCCTATAAATAAGCTCTAGAACATAATGTGCTGGAGAATTGTGGCTATGGCCTATACCTACTGGTCAAGACCTGCGTGTGCAGTTCCAGAATCAACTGTGACAGTTGATTAGTAGATATGTTCAGATCATTCCTAGATTCCTTGTGCTTTCAGGCTTCAATCACCGGCTTCAATCACCTCATAGGAGCTACTCCATCGCCTCAGCCTCAAAATATTTGTTTTGTCTGTTCTAGTCCCAATCTAGTGGCTGCCATAATGGATTCAACAGATCACACCAACTTTCTGAAAATGGGAGGCAATGCTGGACCACGTCTATAATCATTTGACTACATGGGATTTGAAATGTGATGGAGACTAATAACTATATGATCATAAAGACCATCTGAAGAAAAGCTTTAATTGATTATTAGCTTGTTTAGGTCTTGCTTGATTCCAAATATCAATTGAAGTGAAATGCTGAAAATAGCATTTTTTTCTTCACCTTTTTTCTTCCTTTTCTTTCCCTCAAATCATCCTGGACAAGACTGTTGGGCTGTCGGGTATATAAATCTGGTTGATTATTTGACCATTCCACAAGAAGTTACCCTTATACATCTCTTATAGTTGTCTACCATATGTACTCCTGCATTATATTTTGACCGGGAAAGATTGAGGGAGGCATTTATGATTATCAGATATCCTGTTAACTCCTGCGAGGGCTTTGTCATTACAGGTCTGCGTCTCGACAACAAATAGGAACTTCCCTGGTCGGATGGGACACAAGGAAGGCCAGATATATCTTGCCTCTCCTTACACGGCTGCAGCATCTGCTTTGACTGGTTTTGTCACTGATCCAAGGGAGTTCTTGCAGTAGGCATTGATGTCATATTACTTTGTACACAAACTGTACTGTAATTTAGTAATGGGGGAGAATAAATAGCTGGTGCCATTCCGAGCCCTAAAATTTCTCGCATGGCTCCAACGTTACGCTGCTGCTTGAATGGATCATGTTTTCTTGAGGTACAATATCGTTAACCATTTTGAAGAAGTTTTGTACTAGCGATTGTAGTACGGATGGAGTATGTTGCTTATCATCTCTTAGTATGGAGGGTTTGTAGTACAAGCTGTAACTTGTACTTTAAGCAAACCGGTATTAGATGGTGTTTGATATTAAATTTTAAAAGTGTTTTTGAAGAAAATTGAATTTTATATTATTTTTTTATTTTAAATTAATTTTTTTAGTGTAGTTAGATCATTTTGATATGGTGATGTGAAAAATAATTTTTAAAAAATAAAAAAAATATTTTGATGTATTTCTTAATGAAAATCACTTTCAATTTCAAAATCAACTGAAACAACATTTCCACATCAGAATGATAATTTTATTTCTTCAAAAGGCCAAGGTAAGTAAACAGCACTCTACATGTATATGAAGCATCATTTTCTGTCGTGGAAAACACTTGGAAGGCAATGGCTGGATATGTTTTGATGGACATTAGAGGATTACCATAACACGTGGCTATCTGGGGATGGCTATTATTGTGACATGCAAGACCATTTCAATGGTTCATGTAGATCATGCATGGAAAGCAAAGATCATTTGGTTCCCAGGAAGAAAAAAGAGTCAATTTATCACCTAATAGTTCCTCCAGCAATCATCCATGACCATCTCGTAGCCTGCTGTTGTTCCCCGCATTTATTTCTTTAGATTTTGAAAGCTGTTGTGATTATCTTCTTTAATGTTTTTGAATTGCATGGATGTGCTATTTTTTAAAAAATAAACTATTATTTCTAAAAAAGAAATAATCTCTACTGCAACACCACCAAATTCCCTCTCAATAGAGATACCAAATGATGGAGCACTGTATGCAAAAGAGTATTATAAAAAAATGCATCAAATGTAATGGACAGACATGATTGCTCCTAAGATTGCAGTGGAGCCAGTATGCACATATATACATAAAAAAAAGAGAAGATGCTGTTAGTACGATCGGAAAGCTTTCCAGCTGTGGGGTTCCAAGACTATTATTAGTCATGTTTTGCTTGGTGTTCTTCTCCATGTATGATGACAAAGGTTTAGGGGGACAAGACTGAAAGGATGGACCTCTAATGGCGGGTCAGTGATTTATACTTCATGGCCTGGTTGAGAAAAAGGTTAATCTGTCTTCTCCATAAACACAAGACATCTTTTCACTCTACTCTGCAAATCATGGGAACCAGCAAGAAAATCCTCAGAACAGTTGGTGAGGGCAATGTTGTTAGTTCTGTCATGGGTGTTGTTTTGTTTTTTATAATTAAAATAGAATATTTCAGTTTTAGAGTGTTTCGATGGTATATTGTTTGTCTCTGTGTGTGTATGTGTATATATATAATGAAATTATTTAGAATCGTGCAATTTAATTTTAAAAAAACACAATAAAATGATTTTTCTGAACAAAATTATGAGCATGTATGATATTACAAGAATATCATCATCAATCTTGCAAAGTCATTTCATTCTACGATTACTTTGAAATTTTAACATAATATACGTAAATATATCAAGAGACTACTCGTAAAATTTCATCTCAATCTAACGACCAAATTAAGAGATATGATTGATATTATAAAATTATTCATTTAAAAAAATAATTATTTGGCTGAAACAGATAAACTTAACGAAATCATAATGTTCCGGATGAAGTTTTCAAAACAAGACAAAATTTTAAACAACATCTGCGTTGTTTCAAAACATTTAACCTGGTTGAGAGAAAGCCAAGAACGAACTAAGCACGAGCCCTTCCTTTGATGAGGATTTTCATGAAAAGTAGTCGTATACAGTTGTCCCTTAATCAATTACTATTGTAAAGGAAAGTCAATAAGCTAATGGATCGCACTGTTTATTTAGAAATCTGCAGTCAAAATCAAAATGATTGCTTGCATAATCTCAGACATCAAGCTTGTCTCAGTTTCTGGAGCAAGATCTCTCAGCCCAGATTTCACTTGTTGGCTTATATGCACTTGAACCCAGGTCCTTTGGTTTCTAGTTCTTTTTCTGTCTTCTTCTCCTTTCTCTTTCAATAATAAAATCACTCCATCAACTTGTTCCTGCCAAAAGTTCATCATGGGATGATGTTTTTTCTTCTCAAGGAAAGGACAGGGCTCCAGGCGAGGTTCATCATGGACTCATATTTTCCCCTTCGGACAAGAGAAGTCTTTCACCGAAGACTGCAACTGAATTATTACTAAACATCATCTACTGGTGAAATTGGTGCTGCAGCATTGTTTTGGTCACGTGAATTTCAGACAAACCAGAAGAAAAGACTAAATTTACATGATGTATTTTATTACCAGGTAAAATTCGCCTCGCTGTTTCAGTAAAACATCTCATGTTTCTTTGACCAGTTTCCTCTCCTGTCAAGTATTCTTAGCCACCCTCTTAATTTCTGCCAAAACTGAAACAGTTCGGAGAAGGTAAAGTCTATTGACCAGCCCATTTCTGGTTTAGTGAATCAGGATCGCTGTGCTTGTAAGAACATGAACAGAATATATCATCTGCTGTATAATTGGAAGAAAAGTGATGGTTGAATTTACTGTGGATGGCGGCATGCCAACCATCATAATCGTGTTTAATATAAATTATATTCTAAGATCTTATCTATAAATTTAGATTTTTAGATGAAATGGTTCCTTAACATGGTATTAAAATCTTGTTACCCAGCGATCACGAGTTCAAATCTCACCACCTCTATTATAGTTGATAAAAATCAAGCATATCAATTATATTCTAAGATCTTATCTATAAATTTAGATTTTTAGATGAAATGGTTCCTTAACATGGTATTAAAATCTTGTTACCCAGCGATCACGAGTTCAAATCTCACCACCCCTATTATAGTTGATAAAAATCAAGCATAAGATGACGTAAATCTATATAAGTTTCAAGCCCAAAAGACTTTCATTTAGAGAGAGTTAAAAAATATTATAAATTATATTGTAAAATTTCACTTATAAACTTAAGCTTTTAAATAAGATTTCTTCAAAGTTCAACTATCAAGCAACATAGCCGCACCAGTTACCAGGAAGGTTAGAGGAATTAATCAACGCAGTTATGCCAAACCGCAGGCATACAAACAATGGATTGAAGTATAAATATGCCAAAAACATGGCCGACCGATACCATGAAAAATTTCAAGCATCAAACCACACAAGCACTAAACTGAGTCCACAAAATTTCAGCAAACTCCACTCTGATATCAAGTACTCTCATATTTACAGTATGAGAAGCAGTCAAGTGTGAGATGCCGGTATGGCAGCACCACATAAGATGAAAAAGAAAAGCTAAAATGAATATCGCCTACAAAAACCAAAAACCAGCTAGAACCAGATACTGGTTCAGAAAAAACCCGAAAAAACAGTAAAAAGACGGAACAATCTTAGCAATGTATTCTGGTTCATCAACTTCTCTACTTTGTCTTCTGTTTTCAAGCAGTGAGTGTCTCCATATTACAGGAGTTTAAAATGACGAGGCAGCTGCGGCTAAACAGGCTTTGCTTCTTTGTTTCTCATTCCTATCATGGAGTCTTGGAGCTGCAATCAATTAAGCAGTCCTAGATTGTTAGGAGAAGCAAAAATAAGTGGGAAAAAAACTAGGAAGCCAACACGGAACAGCTGATTGAAAATTTTGCATACCAAGTCCATTGGCCTCCGAGGTCCTCATGATTCGAAGCCTTTTTACAGAGGCGATGAACATCCTGGAACAGAAAAATGAAAAAGAAACCACGCAAGAGCATTAGAAATTGAGTAATTCAACTGCGCAATTTTTTTCCTATTCAGACAGGAAGGGCTGACAGGTTTCTCAGGAGTTTTGCATACACTCAGTCCACCTGGTTAAACTACTGAGGGCTGATGAGAAATAATACATCACAGCAGATGGAATCATGGTACATCAGTGTGAAAGCTCAGCTGATGGAACTAAATGTCTTGGTCCATATTTATCTAGAAAAAGCGACATGTTGCAGAACAAGGTATCTAAGAATTAGTAATATGAATTTACAGTTAATGATAGTTGCTTACCCCCAAGGAACATCTCCGACAAGCATCCAGTCTCCCTCTTTATCTTCATAAGTGAGTTCAAACTCAGACGACCCGTCCAATAGTTTAGAGGGCTTTGAAACTTGTTGCTTCTCCCCACCTGATACTCAATACAAAACCAGCAAGTCAGTATAACACATCAAAATGTACAGTATAGATACTGGCATATAGATAACCAAGCTAGTTTTTCTTATGTTTTTGAAGCAATCAAACGTGTACAGTGATGTGCTTATCGTAGTGGGGAATAAAAGATCAAACCCAAGATTCTATACGACTTCAAAATTAAAAAAAGAGGAAGAAAGGCCACGGACTCACCAATGGAAGTGATAGTTGTGGCGGACCTGAGGAACATATCCTCCAATGCCTGGGCTAATGTCTCATAGCAAGCATGAGCATTCAAATCTACCTTCCTTCCGATCGGAACTCCATCCATATTCACCTTGACAAATCCAAGATGCCCCTTTTCATTACCAGTAGCATCGGTCTTGTTACCGTTACAGATTTTCTTCTTCAAATTCTCGTTGGATCTATCCTTCTCGCCAATTCCCTTGTCTTCGTCAGCTCTTGCCGCCTTTGCCTGGTTCACCAAGCTATTCATCCGATAAGCCCTTATAGGAGGCCATCCCACAACCTGACTGCTCCCAGAAAAGCAATTTAATATAATCACAAATTTATACCACGAAAGGAGAAATTAATGAACTATGAAGGGAAGAGATGAAGTTTGCTCAGACAAAAAATTCCCTATAAGCAAGCAATATACATTAGCAAACACAAAATTCGAGTTTTCCTTTCATGTCAAAGGAGGAGAAAGGACATAAACATGAATAAATCAGGAAACGTAGGCAATTAGGAAAAAAAATATTATCAACTAGCAAACAAACAGACACAAGGGAAAACAACTAAACAAGGGACGATACAACAAGCCAAGTTTTAGTATTGTAAAAGAAGCAATCATTTACAAAACGACTAGCTTAACAAAATATAGAAGCAATCAACGGAGAGTAGATGAAGAAAAACTGAAACTTTATGCATATATATTTAGTTCGATGATGGAGTGGTAAGAAAATAAGAACCCCTTCGGCGAGAGAGAAGAAGAAATACTGTTAGACACAACAACAGCATATAATCACCAGGAAAGAAAATACTGTCAAAATATGCAAATTTCACCTAACGTTTCTAGTAACTGAACAAGGTAGATTCAATCTGAAGAAATATAACATATAACAATGAATGGAGTCGCCACCTGCCAGCAGTAGGGGATCCACCCTGATCATGGGAGACAGAGTCAGCAGCTCTCTTAGTCCCAGAAACAGCACCAACAACACAAGTAGAAAGCATAGAGTTGTTGTTGTTGGGCTTGTGAGGCTGAGAGACCACCGAAGGAAAGTCCTTGGCAGTCAAGATTCTACCACACTCACCCCATGCATTTGCCTTACCCTTTCCTCCTCCTCCACCACCACAACCACCACCACCAAGACTCAGCCCCAGACCCAGCTCTAGCTCAGCTTCCACTGGATATGAACTTGCCTCCGTCTCGACCACCTCCACTTTTGACAGTGTGGACTTATTTGTGGAGGCCCCAGAAGAACCACCGCCACCAAGTAAACCAAGACAACCTTCCATCATCAAGATACAGTCTTTGAATTTTCAATATTCAAGAAAAGGTTAAAAGAAGTGTGTTTTTTTAAGAGAAGAAGCTAGAATGCGGAGGCAGGGAGAAAAATACCAGGCACCAGCACTAGAAGTACAGGAATAAGGAGGGAATGGGGGGTGGGGCGGGCGGGTAAGTTGTAGCTAGGGATGGAAGGAAGGTGGTGGAGGAAGTGATGACGGTGGGGCCATATGTCTGCTAGTGCGCCCAGCACTCTCAACACAGGTCCACAACACACTGTCAATTTTTCTTGACAGGATCATCATGTCTCTTTAGAATCTGATTTCTCTGTTGGTACACAAAATTAAATGAAGAATTCCCACCCATAACAATAAAAAAAACATTTTTTTTTAAATTAATCATTTAAATTTATTTTTTAATTTCTTGAGAGGAGACCATTTAAAGAGACTAGGATATAGATGCCTTCAGCTATAAAAATAAAATTTTACTCATCAAATTTGGCTACTTGAGTGAATTTATCAGATTACTTGACAAAACAAAAGCCTCTTTTTCTTTCTTGCAGAAGCCTTTCTACAAGTTTAGCATTCGTTCTTGAGCAAACCCTTTATCTGGGAAAGAAGTCTATTTTTTTTCTCAAAAAAGAAAAGAAAAAGAAATCATCACCGGAGGCATTACTGCTGTCTTCTTCGGCTCTCTCATTTCCAAACAGCCTCTGTGGCAGCAAACAGTACTAGAATGCCAAACTCTCTCTAAATATATAATTCTCTTTTTTATTATCATAGAATATAGCAATTTTGAAATATAATCCTTCAAGTCCAATCGATTTATTGGCGAACATTGATTTAAATCTTAGATTATTTTTTTCACCAAGAATTTTAAAAAATTAGATTTGTGTTTCAGCTCACTTATACAAATTAAGCATCAATCACCACAGATAAAAGATAGATAGAGCCTGTGGCTGAATTGGGTTTTTTGTGCAGCAAAAAAGGAGTGTATACGTATGATTAAAACTGAGAAACGGGTAGCAGACTATAATGATTCTAATTAATATGCAGGATTTTTCTCAGGAAAATCATAATGGATGCCTAACTTAGAAAAAGGTTGTCAAAATGTAGACGACGATAATTTAATGACTTTGATTAAAGAACAGACCGAGACTTTAATTTGAGCTTAGTTGTCTCTTAGCTTTAATGTAAAAGCACAGGTTAAAGTCTAAAGCTTGAGTCTTTTTACAAGCAAAAGCATATACAAATCTCTACTGGGCTATACGGCTTCCTTCCTTCCTATGTGCTGTCTACTATTTTAAGGACAAGCCGCACCAACCCTGTTTTAGAAAGTTGAGACCTCAAGATCAGATGCATTGTCGATGGACACAGTAGGCTGTCTGTACGCGTATATATATATATATATATATATATATATATATATATATATATTGAGAGGGAGAGGGAGGGAGAGGGATAGGTGCCTGCATCATCATTAACAGAGAATTTTATAAACAAAGAAAATCACAACCTAATCCAAGGTTGAAGAATCGAATCTGCATATATTATTGATGTTACCTGACGCAATGTCACCGGGTGGTGAACCAATCTCAGAATATTACAGAGAGAGAGAGAGTGTTTGGTTGGTGTATCCTTCGTTTTTCCGGTGAAATGCAAGCCTGTGCATGCACGGATCCTAACGACAAGAATACATTATTCATTTTGCAGTTTTTCTTTTATATTCATTCATTGATTTGTTTTTCATTTCCCGTCTGATAGATAGACAAGCTACTAATTAATCATATATATATATATAGTTAGAAAACTAACGTTACACTTTTCACACATGCACGTTTAAAAATATCAAACCACGATATTTATTTATATCAAAATTGAAATTCAGATTCCATGTTGGATTTATGAAGAAAATGCTAACTTATTAACACACTTGCATGTCCACGCACATGCATGCAAAGGTAAACCATTTTATTTTATATAATAAAATCTCATTCCCGAAAATATATTTTGTAGATTCAGGTGAACAAATAAAATCATGATTGTTTTAGGTTCTTACTAGGAATGCACGTCATAACTCGAAATCGACACTTATAGTGCAAATCATCAGTACTCTATTATCATATCGTCCCCCTGTAGGACACTATAGATAAACTATTTTGCTATTCGATAATATATGTATTTCTTTTGCATCTAGGTATTGGGTTTTCTTTTTTCTTTTTTGTTTTTTTTAAATGGATGTGTGTATAGGTTAATATAAATCTAATAGATAAATATTCTAATATATCCCATCAAAAATTGTATGTTAATTAAGGTCATGTTTGACATTGCATTTCAAAAATGTTTTTGAAAAAAATGAAAATTTTTTATTTTTATTTTCTACTTTAAATTACTTTTTTGGTATTCTTAGATCATTTTGATGTGTTGATATCAAGAATGATTTTTAAAAAATAAAAAACTTCATTTTATTGCATTTCTGAATAAAAATCACTTTCAAAAGCAACCTCGACTATATTTCCAAAAAGGTACTAATATCATTAACAAACAATTTGGAATCATGAGAAATTAATTCAATTTACGCAATTAAATCAATTTTTGTGTTTAAAATACCTTTTAGAATATTGGTTTAAAGTCTAAATATAATTCGATTTATAAAAAATAAAATAAAAAGTTACAAAGAAACCATTTAATTTTATAAGTAATAATTTCTCTTGGAATTAGCATTCTAAAAATACACACCTCTTTCTTTGCTTTCAAACACCTATCCGCAGAGTAACCATTCGCTGCTTAATTTTTTTTATGTGAGGAAACTTTATTGTCTAGAATATACTCTATAGATTTAGATAAGCGGGTAAAATCTTAGCTATTTTAGATTTCACAATAGTACACGCTTTAACTCGAACTTAAAATTTGTTGTGCAGATCACAAATTCTCTTCCATGACACTATGTTTTATTCTAGAAAGTAATTTCAAAACCCATCCTCTCTTTTTTGTCTCTCCCTTCACCTTTTTCACTACTATCATTATCCATAACTTATCTTTAAAAGTCAAAAAATAAAAAAAAGTTGCATGATTTTATTTGGAATTTCAAGAGATAAGTAGTGTAATGAAAAATATTGCATCATATATTATCATTGAGAGGACGGCTAAAATAACATTGCTCGGATTATATTAGTCATCGTGGCCTGTCTGTTTCATTATGTGATTAGTGTTGTTTTGATTTATTTTTATTTTTAAGTTTGATTTGAGAAAAAATCAAATTTTTTATCGGAATATTTCTAGAGTTCTTTTCCCAACATTCCAATGAAAAGATTTTAATCGAATTTCTTCTAACAAATAATTTTTTATATCAACAAATATTTAATATAAGAAATGTCTATTTAAAAGTGCATGTATTTTATGTCATTTTAGATAAATATATAAGAGTTCTTATGACAAAAATAATAATCACGTAACAAAAATAATTTCTAAATTAAAAACAGAATAGCTAAGATTGTCAATTCAATCCATTAATCTCCAAGTGTATTTCAAATGCATTAAAGTAAATTTTTTTTTAATTTTTCTTTTACACCAGTATATCAAATCAACTCAAATATATATATATATATATATATATATATATAAAATAATTTAAAGTTTAGAATTGATTTATATATATATATATATATATATATAATTTGATTGAAAATAACGTTAATAATTGCAAAAATAATTAAGGCATCCAACACACAATAATATGAAAATTACTTTTATAGATTCCACTAATTTAATGGTTTATAATATCATCTATTGTTGTGAAATGGCATTGCTTGAAATATGACGTTGTTACTGGAAAAAGAAAAGAAAAGGAAAGTTATTTGCACGGTTGGAAAGGAAGGCAGAGAATTAATTGAGTGGAGTAAAAATTAATTAGGATGGCAAATCTAAAGATGAGGCAAGGTAAGAGGTTGTCTGATACAAGGGACAAGCCGACAACGTGGGAGCCAGTCCACGTGCCTCCAAGCTACCAGCTGATGCCACGTCAGTAGACAGGGTACGCGGCTGGCCGGGGGATTTATGAGGAGGTATTGGGACCAGAATGCCCTCCATGGCGTTTTTCAACCCTACATAGCTCGACACTTTTTGTTAAAGCTTGTTAAGGAATGGGATAACTACAAACCAGTCCCTTTTCTATATAGCAATTACGAACCAGTCTCAAATATTTGTTTCTTTGTTTTCTTCTTCTCAATTTTCAATTATTCATGGCTTGTTTGGACCCATTCATGCTATAGTTGATTTCGACTATTTAAGTAGATCGAATTATTTTTTTTAATTTGAAATAGGTTTTAAAATTATGGAACTCTCTTTATTTCAATTATTGAAAATAAACTATTTACCCCACTTGCCCTATCCTTAAAAAAACAATAATATAGTGTCTGAAAGTGTGTCTAAGGTTATTTTTTAAAGTATTTTTTATTTAGAAATGCATCAAAATAATATTTTTATTTATTTATTAACAAAAATATTTTTGACATCAGCATATAAAAATAATATAAAAATTCTACTTTTTTAAATTTAAAATAAAAAATAAAAATATTTTTTTTCAAAAACACTTTTAAAACGTAATTCTAAAGAATACAATACTCGAATCACATGTGTGTGTGAGAGAAGGACGTTAATAAGATTAATTCTAAAAACGATCAAAAGGTGAATTTATATATATATATATATATAATTGGTTGTAGAATGTATAACATTACTTAAATATATACACACACACACATAATTGGTTGTAGAATGTATAACATTACTTAAAGCTTCCTGAACGCTATCAAAATGTGCATATAAATTTTTCCCTATAAAAATGTCAAGAGTCACTTTATTGCATAAATTATATACAGATGAATTATTTTTAATTAATATAAATGTTAATTTACATCATTTATATATATAAAAAAACATGCTATTTAAACTGTTTCCATTTTCTTATATAGATTCAAATATTAATTCATCCCTGGAATAAAATAATATTTTTATAATTCTAAATTTTAGAGTTGTTTCACATTCCGTTTCAAAAGATCTTTAAAAAAAATAGATTTTTTTTAAATTTTTATTGATAATCTCAAAGCTTAAGTTAGAAGTTTTCCTTGCACATTCCATAATCTCAAAGCTTCATTATTTTGCAAGCAGTAGAGGACCGGGAGTGGTGATATTCGTGTTCATAGATTGAAGGTGTTGTTAAGTAATCATCTCATCTAAAAGCTTAAACTTGTAGGTGAGGATTTATAATATGATTTATATTATTCTTTAACTCATCCCTTCAAGTGAAAGTATTTTGGGCTTGAAACTTGCACGTCTCACAATATCTTGTGCTTAATTTTTATCAAATAGAATGGGGGTGGTGAGATTTGATCTCGTGATCGTCGGGTTAACATGGTTCTGATATCATGTTAAGGAACCATGTCATCTAAAAACTTAAGCTTATAGGTGAGACTCTATAATATGATTTATATTATTATCTAACAAATGGGAGAACAAAGGAGGTTAAGTGATCGAAAATGTTTTTGATTTGAAAATTTATTAAAATAATTTTTAATAAAAAATAAAAACAAAATTTCTTTAATTTTTAAAATATTTTAAAAATGTAATATCAAACTGTTAAGGATGACAAGGATACCAATCCTTAGTATACCAATCCTTATTAAACTGTCAAACTCTGCTGTTATGTTTTATTTAGAAGTCTATAGTTGATTACTCCGAAAGTCACGGTTGTAGTCATTGTAATCCTTACCATCACTGTTAACATCCATATATATAATGAGAACAATACACACGGCTAATTATCTTTTTGGTCAATACAATTGTCTCTACTATTTTATCTTACATGGTATCAGAGCACTAATATAGATTACGCTTTAAAGATCCTTCTTCCGCTTTATCCCTTTTTCCCATGGCTGAGTCTGGTTCCTCCTCTTCATCCCAATTTATATTTCCCAGTCCAACGCAACTTGTCTCTATCAAACTTGAAGAGTCAAATTATCTTGCATGGACTGCTCAGTTTAAACCCATTCTCAAAAGTCACAATTTGCTTGGCTTCATTGATGGGACTAATATCTGCCCTGCGATGTTTACTGATGAAACTGCTGCCACAAATAAATCCGTAAACCCTGCCTATATTACTTGGCAGAATCGTGACCAACTTCTGCTAAGTTGGATCATCTCCTCTATTTCTCCTACACTGGTAGCCTCTCTCTATGGCATGGACACTTCACTACTGGCGTGACAGTCTCTTGCTGATCGGTTTGCTTCTCAATCAAAGTCTCGTATCTCTCACCTGAAACGCCAATTACAGAATCTCCAACAAGGTTCTTTATCTTGTGCTTCGTATCTGACTGAAGCCAAGTTTTTAGCAGATCAATTATCTGCCGTGGGAAAGCCAATTGATGATGACGATCTCATAACCTTTGTTATTGGGGGGCTCAACAATACTTTCACCCAGTTCATCACCTCTTATTCCTTCCATACTCGGGAAAACTCTATGTCATTTTTTGATTTCAGGTCTGAACTACTAAATCATGAAATAATTCTGAATCGACATGCTCTAGTAAATCCTGCACCAGAAACATCATCCTTTTCCTTATTCATAAATCGACAGAAATTTCAGAAATTTCAGCCTATAAGACGAAAGATAAATTACTCTGGATCCTCAAACACCACTGCTACAAGGCCAAACTTCTTTTCAAAACCTGCCCCCTCCACATCGAACAAGAATGTTCGGTCTGTCTCCAACCCAGGTAATCGCTCTCCATGCCAAATCTGTAAAGGCAGTAATCACCAAGCATTGGACTGTTTTCGAAGAATGGATTTCTCCTTCCAAGGTCGTCACCCTCCCACAGACCTGGCAGCCATGGTTACTGATATTAACTCAGAATTTCTGAATTCTCAATGGCTTGCGGACAGTGGTGCTAATGCACACATAACTAATAATGTTGAGAACTTGGATTCCAAATGCCCGTTTGATGGTAATGAGACTGTCGGTGTAGGTAATGGTGCAGGTTTATCCATTAAAAATACTGGTTCATTTATTGTCTATTCTCGTAACAAATTCCTTCTTCTTAAGAACATTATACATTGTCATCAAGTTGCTGCCGATCTTCTTTCTATTAACAAATTTTGTGTTGATAATGATGTCACTTTCCATCTCACTCATAATACCTACTCTGTTAAGGACAACCAGACGAGAATCATGCTGCTCCAGGGTCCGAGTGAAAATGGGCTTTATCCTATCAACTTCGACAAATTATCACACAATAAACGCAGAGGTCTAACTACGTTTATGGGAATCAAGACACCTAGTTTTCTTTGGCATCAACATTTAGGTCATCCATCTGAGTCAGTATTGCATCACATTTTATTCAAGTCCAAATTACCTCTTGTTGGTTCACTGCAAAAACAATTTATATGTGAATCTTGTCAACTTGGCAAATCCATTCAACAACCTTTTTCCTCCTCTCATCGAGAGACATTTAGTCCCTTAACTTTGATTCACTCAAATGTTTGGGTTGCACCACTTGCTTCACCTAGTGGTTTTAAATTCTATGTCTTATTTATTGATGACTTTAGTCGATTCACATGGTTATATCCAATTGCCAATAAATCTGATGTTTTCAATTCTTTCATTCAGTTTCGCCTACTTGTGGAAAAACAATTTTCAACTCCCATTCAAAGTTTACAAACTGATAATGGTGGTGAATATATGTCGTCAAATTTCACTCGATATCTCATGGAAAATGGTATCTTACATAGACGAACATGCCTACATACCTCTCAACAAAATGGGATTGCCGAAAGAAAACATCGTCACATTGTTGATATGGGACTCACTTTACTTGCACAATCTAGTCTTGCTAAGAAATTTTGGGTTGAATCATTTTTAACTGCCGTATATTTAATCAACAAGTTACCTACGCCAGTTTTAAATAATGATAATCCTTTCTTCAAACTATACAAAAAGGCACCTGATTATTCTTTTCTACGAAACTTTGGATGTCGATGTTATCCCTTGTTACGCCCATATGCTGAAAACAAATTATCATATCGTAGTATTCCATGTGTGTTTATTGGCTATTGCTCTAGTCAAAAGGGCTACAGGTGTCTTGATCCCATAAGTGAACGCGTCTAAATCTCCCGTAGTGTGGTCTTTGATGAAACACATTTTCCAACCAAGATAAAGACACCATATCACTCCCTTGATGGCATCGTGATTCCCGCTGCTACGTCACTCACTGGTATGTCTTCTTCTCCTCTTCAAATTCCAATTTCTCATAATTTTCTGGATTCCCAGCCCCATCTAACTCCGGACACAAATTCCTCCCCAAATCAGGACTTACCCGTGCATCCTACTCTCTCTACTATTCCTCCCATCATTGATCCACCGGCCCCGGTTGAGCAATCTCATGTTCCTCGCGTTATTACTCGCTCACAAACAGGTCATTCTCGACCTCGCCAGTTCCCAAATTATATGGCCCATTACTCTTCAAGACACCCACTCAAAATCTTCCACACAGTTGTCATTCCACCTGAACCTACAACTTATACACAGGCAAGCTCTAAACCAGAATGGCGAGTTGCCATGGAAACCGAGTTCAAAGCATTATTAGACAATGGTACATGGTCCCTCTGTCCACGACCTTCATCTCATCATATTGTGCGCAACAAATGGGTTTACAAGATCAAACAGAAACCTGATGGCTCAATTGATCGTTACAAGGCGAGATTAGTCGCCAAAGGATTTGACCAGAGGTCTGGAATCGATTACTTTGAGACCTTTAACCCAGTTATCAAGCCAACAATTGTCAGAATTATCTTGGCCCTGATTGTCCAATTCCGATGGACTACAAGACAATTAGATGTCTCTAATGCATTTCTACAAGGACATCTTGATGAAGAAGTCTATATGGAACAACCAAAGGGGTTTATCAGTGCTGCACATCCTACCTTTGTCTATCGTCTGCATCGTTCCCTTTATGGCCTCAAGCAAGCACCATGTGCGTGGTTCACTCGACTATCACAGGCTCTGTTTGATCTTGGGTTCTCTGGCTCACATGTGGACTACTCGCTCTTCACTCTTCATAGAGACAAACTGCATGTGTATATACTGGTATATGTTGACGATATCATCGTCACTGGTAACGACGATCCAACAATTATCTCAATCATATCACAGCTGAAATCTGAATTTGTGATGAAGGACTTGGGTGACTTGAGTTATTTTCTGGGGATAGAGGCTACACGTGACCATACAAGTTTGCATTTATGACAATCTAAATATATTGTTGATTTACTTGATCGTGCTAATATGGTAGGCACTCGACCTTACATGGCTCCCTGCTTCTCTGGATCAAATATGTCAAAGATTGATGGGGAGCTCTTAGATGATCCCTCTGAATACAGACACATTGTCGGGGCTCTACAATATGTTACCATAACACGTCCTGATATAGCATATTCAGTAAACCAATTGTGCCAACATATGCAAGCTCCCACCAGCACACATTGGACCTCTACAAAGAGAGTTCTTCGTTACTTAAAGCACACTGCTGATTTTGGTCTTAACTATAAACCGAGTGTGGTTGCCTTACATGCATTATGTGACGCAGACTGGGCGGGTAATCCTGATGATAGGCGTTCTTTAACTGGCTATGGTATCTTTATTGGGCAATGTCTAGTTTCTTGGTCCTCTAAGAAACAACCTATTGTCTCCAGGTCTAGTACCGAAGCAGAGTATCTGAGCTTGGCACTAACAACAGCTGAAGTATACTGGATCCGTATGCTTTTGCGAGAGCTACACATTTCCTTGTCTTCACCACCTATACTTTGGTGTGATAATCTCAGTGCAATATCTCTGGCATCTAATCCCATCTTCCATGCACGCACAAAACATATCGAAATAGATTATCATTTTATTAGAGAAAAGGTTGTTAACAAAGATATCGTAGTTCGTTTCATCAACACCCGCAATCAAGTTGCTGATATCTTCACCAAGGGTCACACTGTTGATCGGTTCTGTGCTTTGCGTGACAAATTATTGGTCTGTTCCTTACCCAATAATTTGAGGGAAGGTGTTAAAGATGACAAGGATACCAATCCTTATCCCTTACAAACCAGGACACTTCAACTGTCAAACTCTGCTGTTATGTTTTATTTAGAAGTCTATAGTTGATTACTACGAAAGTCACGGTTGTAGTCATTGTAATCCTTACCATCAGTGTAAACATCCATATATATAATGAGAACAATACACACGACTAATTATCTTTTTGGCCAATACAATTGCCTCTGTTTCTTTATCTTACACAAACATGGTTTCTCGTTGGATGAGTAGCTCAATCTAAACCTGGGAGTCATCGGCCATTGAAATGAAGACCCGACATGGGAGGTTGCTTTTGAGATGGCCCCAGAAATGTGGGGGAAAGGTTGCTTTTGAGTAGCTTAATCGTACTGCCCTTTTTTTAATTTGAGGCCTCCGTTTAGATGGTCGCTATCATTTTCCTCTTGTTCTCTCCCCACGCCTCCTTCTATTTGCCTGCCGCCGTTCCTTCTCTTTCACGGTCGTTAAACCAACCAATCTCTCTTTTGACTCCCTCGCTTTGATTTTTCGATTCCTTTAATTTTTTTAATTTTTATTTCTTTTTTATTCATACTTATATATTTATATTTTTAGTTTGTAATTTCTATCATTTTTTATTAAAGTTTTTTTATTCAATTGAGTTCTAAAATTTTAATTTATATTGATAATTATTTTAAAATTCTTATTTTTTCCTTTTAACAATAATTTGTTAAAAATACAACATCGAATAATAAATTACTTAGATTTTTATTCTTGTTGTTATTATTCTATTTGAAGGTAAACAATGAAGCTACTTTTTTTTTGACAAAAACAAACAATGAAAATAATTTACGGACAAAAGAAAAATATTATATATTTTATTTTTCATTTCGTTCGTTATTCTTTTAATTTTTGGTTTAGTTTCAATACTTTATCTGTTTTTCAATCCTTCTTAGATGGTCTTTATTTTTATCTTTATTCATGTATTCATGCTTTTAGTTTTAATTTTTGTTTTTGATTTTCATAATTTTCTTTTTTCTCGAGTCTTTATTTTTATTCAGTTTAATCTTGAAATTTATTTTATGTTGGTGTTCATTTTAAAATTAATGTTTCTTTTTTCTCTTGTTTTAAAATTGATGGTCCTTATTTTTTGTCCTTTTTTTATGTATTAATACCTTTTGTTTTGTTTTTTTATTCTTCAGGATGCTTTAATAATTTTATTATAATCCAAATGATAATAATAATAATATTCATAATGATAATAACACTAGTTTTGTTTTTTATTTAATTATTTAATTTATTCTTTCAATCAGATAATTAATTTTTTTACGCTGCTAATATTTATTTTTAGTTTTGCCTTCAATCATAATAATAACAATAAAAAATTTAGATTTATAAATTTATAGCAATCAATCAATTTGCTATAAAAATCAAATAACTCATCTTTAGTTGATTTTATTAATTGTAGTTTTATTATTTGCCAATTAAATATTTAGTCAAATAGTTAAAGCGAACCCAATAATCAATCAGTTTGCTGCATAAATAAATAACTAATCTTTATTGAATTTTATCAAGTATCTGCTCATAAATCTACTGGTTCAGTTGTCTTTAATTTTTTCTATCTTATTTTTATAAAATTGTATTACTTTATATTATTATTAAGCAGAGAAAATTGACACATAAATAATTTTCTTAACATTACATACAGAAATTTTGTCCAGACTAATTATTAGTGCCATTTATTTTTTATATTTTTTTATAAAAAAATCTCACTACGGCGGAGTGGAGGATAAATGCCACGTATATATTATAATCTAACAAAAAAAAATATTGGTACGAAGATTTTGTTTTTAAATAAACTAGTAAAAAGAATATATAAAAAATGTTTGATAAGGATTTTAAAATGAATTATTTAGATCTTGATAATACAATGTAACTTTTATTAAAGAAATTAATTTAACTATATATTAGCTTTTATTTCAAATAACAAAAAAATAATTAATGTTATTATTTTTAGAGATGGGAAGGTTCTTATTTTATTCAAAAGACAGAAAAAGTTCTAAATAAATTTATATAGTTAAAGCGGACCCAATAATCAATCAGTTTGTCTGCGAAGCAAATAACTATAATCAATCGCTTTGTTGCAGAAGCAAATAACTAATCTTTATTGAATTTTATCAAGTATCTGCTCATTGTAGTTGTCTTTAATTTTTTATATCTTATTTTTATAAAATTGTATTACTTTATATTATTATTAAGCAGAGAAAATTGACACATAAATAATTTTCTTAACATTACATGCAGAAATTTTGTCCAGACTAATTATTAGTGCCATCTATTTTTTATATTTTTTATACAAAAATCTCACTACGGCGGAGTGGAGGATAAATGCCACGTATATATTATAATCTAACAAAAAAAAATATTGGTACGAAGATATGTGTTGACAGTGTTTTATATTATATTAATCGATTTTTAACTGAAAATATATTAAAATAATATATTTTTTATTTTTATATTTTTTTTGTTATTTCAATACATTAAATGATAATAAAAACACTAAAAATAAAAATATTATCTGCTAATAGAAAAAACAAACACTACCATCAATGCAAGGCCCGGACAATGCTAGCAGTATGTGTGGTTTATGTTTGTTTTTTTTTTACTGTTTTGTTTTTTAAATAAACTAGTACAAAAGAATATAAAAAAATGTTTGATAAGGATTTTAAAAATGAATTCTTTAGATCTTGATAATACAATGTAACTTTTATTAAAGAAAATTATTTTAAATATATATTAGCTTTTATTTCAAATAACAAAGAAAATAATTAATGTTATTATTTTTAGATATGGGAAGGTTCTTATTTTATTCAAAAGACAGAAAAAATTCTAAATAAATTTAAATATTAAAATTATCAATGCTGCATACTTTATTTTAATATACCGTTTTACATTAATGATTAAAAAATTATTCTATGATTTATTTATTCTTTTTTTTCTACTTATATTACAATAGTAATTAACTTAAATCTAAATAACATAACAATAGATTATCGAATAATTGAATGATTAATATTTAAATCTTGCAAGCTGATAGAATGCTTTCACATCCAGTATCATAGAGGAACTTGGCATCTAGACAATCACATCAACCTTTTCAACTTCATAATTAAATTATAAAATTTAGTTTTCAATTAACTCGAAATTAAATGGATAAAATAAAAATATAATTAAACTCATAACCACATCATTAGACAGAGATAAATCATAAAAAAATAAGTGAAAATAAATAATAAAGTGCACTGAGGGTAGAGGATGAAATTACAAATTTTGGCCGGAGATTGTTTCATGGCTGCAACTCCGAAAAGTTGACTTTGATTCCATCCTACTTGACTTTCTACTGATTTCCCACATCTGATATATGATTTTGAAAGTAGTAATGATAATCCGAGGCCAGAACATGACAGGCACAGATGGAACAAGGAGGATTCTGAAACATTTAGTCTTACCAGGAGGCCTTCTTGATTCATACTGAAGACAACAGCAAAAAGCTCTTTAAATTTGACAGATTGAAAAAGAAAATCGGATAGAGAGAGAGAGGGAGAGAGTTGCGGGGTGATTGAAGTTCATGACAGATTGAGAGAGACGACATATAAAGTTTATGCAGACGAAGCAAAGTGAGAGCATTCCTGGCCAGCAGAAAATATGGTCTGAAAGCTAGCATTGCTAATTTCTGAAGCAAAAAGCTGTTTTTAGCTGACCGGATTATCAAATCACGGGGAAAAAAAATGATCCGATCAGTCACTCAGGTAGATTTAAACAGGGTACCTCAAATTATCCATGGAATGGCTCCGGATCCCCTGCCCGGTGTTTTTCCTCCGGGGAGGGCCGCCACATACAATTGAACACTCCAAACCGCAAAACACACCGAAGCAAGAAAACGTGCCGCCATCATCCGTGTGCTCGTGTCGTTTAACAGCTTTGCTTCCTTTAGAAGCGCCACTGGCAGGAAAACTTGAGATATCACTGGCATCATAAACTGGAGGAAGCTCTGTCCTCCATCTTTCTAGTTTAGATCGGAGACCTTCCATGCTTCCATCCAAGCTCATTTCGCCGATTATCTCGCTATCTGTCTCTTCGACGCGGCGATGTTTGTTTCTTGCAATTACTGCCGCCACCTCTGATGCTGATGGCCCCAATTCTGATCCGGTAATAACTGGCTTGCTCACAAAATTTTCCTTTTTTGGAGTTGCATACCCGAAGGTGTTGTTCCTTGGAGAACCAAGATCCAACCCGGTAAATTTTGGCAAGGGTTTCAGAATGTGATCCAATTCGGTTGATTTGGTATCTGTTTTCGTTAGTGATTCAGAGCTTATCGAGGCTTTTCCAAATGCCCCATTTTCGTCCTTCTTGACAATCTCCGAGCCACTTATCAAGGAACTAGCCTTTGATCTCCATTTTTTATTCTTCTTCTTCTCCAATTCCGATCCGCTGATCATGGAAATAGCTTTTGATCTCCCTTTATTGGGCATCTCCCTCTCCTCTACTTCTGAGCCACTAATCATGGAGCCACCCTTCCCTTTCATTATCATTTTTCTCCTCGCCATCACTATTGACCCGAACATGGAGCTGGAATCGCTCTTCGTACGTCTTAATTCAGGTTTTGGAAGCCATGGAAGCAAGAAGGAACTGGAATGAATACCACTACTTTTATCATCAGAATCATCCTTGTGATGGTTCAACTCCTCCTCACCCATAAGCTGACGATACCCAACGGCGGATACGCTTATCTGGGAATACAATGGCATGCTCCGCATCGAGCTATCAAGAAGCGCCACGCCAATGTTAAGAATCCCCTGGGGGCGTCCTGATGGTCGGCGGACCTGGAGGGCAACAAAGCGCATCCCAAGCTGAAACTGGTTGTGATGGCGAGGACGTGGCGGGGGAATCAGGTTCCCAACAATCACACGGACGGTGCCGATATGAATGTCACGGAACCAATGAAGGGCGTAGATTTCAATCATGACGGCGGAGGTGTCAGCATGGAGGAACCTGTCATCAACGCGGAAAACAAACTTGTCATTCCAGGTGGGGTTGTTGCATCCTGCGGAGTCGACTCTCGTCGAAAGTCTCCGGTCAGGGTGAACCCATGCAACTGCATAGGTTTTCATCTTTCGTGAGACCTTGGCGAGATCCTGTGCAGAAATCACATTGAGTTCCAAGAGCTGAAAGGGTGACAGGATCATATGAGACATTGTAATGATCAAAACAATTGTTGCTGCTGCTGCAGTGATTGTAATGGAGATTTGAAAAAAGCCTCCAGAGTGTCGTCCAAGGAGAGGACGACAAAAGGAGGGTTGGCATCAAGCGGACAAGACCTCCTCAGGGAAGTTGCATCAGGATCTGGTTTCCTGTCTTCGTGTGTTTTTATTCTTATTTTTTGGTATTATTTCCTTCTCTCCCTTATTGGCTGAGGGTTGTAAAACCTGCGAAACAAATGCGATGATGGCCCGTTGATAACCGGGTCTTGTTTTTGGCCTAAGCACCACAACGCAACACACCAATCACAAGTTTGAAAAGACAAGGTTTTTATGTTATTAAAATCACAAGTTGATTTTTAAAATTATTTACATGCTAAATCAAACTAAACTCAAAAAATATTTAAATTGAATTTGACTAGTGTAAGATCGATAAAATCAGTAAAATTTATATGATTTTACGAGTTTATTAAATTTGTGATATGAACAAATCTTTTCAAATTTATCAAACTAAACATTTATGTATTGTTTTTGGATATATCTAGAGCTAAAACTAACATTTTGTTGTGATTTTAGATAGGAGAGAAACTAGACATCTCAATATTTTCAAATATATTTGATAAACTCAGTAATTTATTCATACGGGAGAGAAATGTATGTTTGAAATCATGACCGGAATCTACTAGTAGTTTGTGCAAATTAGAGATTTAGACTACATGGAAAATTTTAGAATGAATACTTTGTTTTTATTTTCATATTTTATTTATTTATTTAATGTTAAAAATATTTCTAATTTGATTTTTTATGGCACATTAAACATTGTTTACTTGTTTATTTTAATTATTCGACTTATGTTAGTTGATTACTAATTTAAATCTATTAGCTTGCAACCTAAAAGAGATTCATGATAACTTGTTATAATGAGAACAATCAAGTTATCATAGGGTTTTTGTGTACTATCATTTAGTAATTTGCCCGTATTGAAAATTTTGAGTTTTTTTTCTTCGATGTCATTGATTTATACTAATTATTTTATTTATTTATTTATTTAGATCACTAATTGATGATAACATTATTATCTTCTTTTTTTTATCAGATTTTTATATAATTTAATTTATAAGCTGAAATTATGAAAAAATATACTTATAATTTTACAATCCATTTTTCATGGTGGGTAAAAAAAAAGTGATTTTAAAAAACTTGCTGGCCGGGGATATGGCTATGATTAGAGAACACACTTGTTGTCATTACTTGTAAGAGAAGACGTGTGGATTTGTGTTGCTATCTTGCTTCAACATATTTTTTATTTTTTTTATGTCGAGAAAAATATCCTGAAATAAAAAATGGTATATATATATATATATTTATATTTTTTTGTCATTACTTATCTTCATGTTGTTCTTTCTAATAATGGCGGCTTCTCTCATCAGTCAATCCTCAGCGATCTAATTGGAAACAAAGAAGGAAAACTGCTGAGCTATACGAGGACACACTTATCCTGGAAATGGACCGAGTCCATAAAGGTGAAAGTGTCAAAATATTTGTATATATATACAGTTAATACAGTTATTGTAAGAATTATTTATTTATTTATTTCAACAGATGTAATTTTTTTATTTTTTTCAATCCTTCTAGGATAGTTTTTAATTATTTGTTTGTATTATTTATCTATACTCTTAGTTTTGACTTTTGATTTTTATTGTAATTTATCCCTGTATTAAATACAACTTGGATTAAAAATAGAATAAGTTTAGCTTTGATGGACCGAAATGAAAGTGAAACCCTCTCTTATGCATGTATAGTGAATATTATATTGTTAGTGATTTGTTCTCTTCGTGTTCTTTGCATTTATTTAGTCTATGTGTGGCTTCGAATATTTTTAGTTTAAAGTAATTTTTATTTAAAGAGAAATGAATTTTATTAAGATTTATTCTTCATATTATTATATTAAACGTATTTTAGAACATTGTTAAATTAATTTGAGATTTTTATATATATTCTAAGGCGTTAATATTAAACAACTATCAAAATATATAATTATTTTTAAGAGAAAAACCTTTAAAATAATCATTCTCATTATTATAGAAGCATTATCTATAATAAATTGAATATATAAAAACTAAATAATCAAAAGTTTTGTAAGGTGATTATTTCGCTCAGATGTATAGCACTATTAAAAAAATCAAGCATTATCTATAATAAACTGATGAATTATTTTGATTATTATACTCATTGTTATTATCATGAATGTTAAATTGTTACAATTATTATAGCTGCAATTATAACTATTATAGTAAATAATTAATATTCTAATTATTAGTGTCAATACTATTGCTGACACCATCATTAATGTTAGAAAAAGAAATTCAAATATTTTTTTATTTTATAGATTTATTCTTCATATTATTATATTAAAAGTATTTCAGAGCACTGAGATTAAATTAATTTGAGTTTTTTTTTTCAAAAAAACTTATTTCATTTTTTATATATATTTTAAGGCATTATCATTAAACAAATATCAAAATATATAATTAGTCTCAAACATTTATAAGAAAAAAACCTTACCAATAATTGTTATCATTATTTTAAACACTTTATACATGTATATATATATATATATATATATATATATTAAAAACTAAATAATAGAAAGTTTTCTAGGTTGATTATTTAGCCCAAATGTATAATATCATAAAAAATAATCTAGGACAATTAACCTTTTTTTATATGTTAAAAAATTTGGTTCTGGATGCGGCGAAACGCAGGGCAAGTGACTCGTATATTTTTTTATTGTAGATAATGTGACACAATTTTCCACCAGTTTTGTTTACGTGTGACTTCATATATTTGTTGTTTACATGTTATTAAATTTGAAATATCATACATAAAAAAGCCTCAAAAGTGAATTTTGATTAAAAAAAATAACATTGTTCTGATTATTATTGGCATTATTATCGCTGTCACTACCACTATTATTAAAAAAAATATTTTTAAGATTTATTCTTCATACTATAATATTAAAGTATTTTAGAACATTGTGATTAGATTAATTTGATATTTTTCAAAAAAACTTAGTTCATATTTTTATATATATTTTAAGGCGTTAATATTAAACAAATATCAAAATATATAATTAGCTTTACATATTTTTAAGAAAAAACCTTAAAAATAACCGATATCATTATTTTAAATGCCTTATCGATAATAAAATGAATATATAAAAAAACCTAAATAATCAAAAGTTTTATAGGTTGATTATTTTGTCAGATGTATAGCATAATAAGACCATTAACATTTTTTTACATGTCAACACATTTGATTCTGGCTACGGCGAAGTGCAAGGCAAATGACTCGTATATTTTTTCAATATAAATAATTTGGCCCACTTTTTTCACCCGTTTTGTTTACATGTGGCTTTGTATATTTTTTTGTTTACGTAATATTAAATTTAAAATATCATACATAAAAAAGCCTTAAAAGTCAATTTTGAATAAAAACAACATTGACTTTATTCTGATTATTATTGGCAGTACTATCATTCTCGCTATCTTTATTGTTTTAATCACTGTCATTATTATGAAAATAATTATTACGATAACCATCACCGTTATATTTATTAATATAATGGAAATTCTAATTAGTATTCTTATCATTATTATAATTATTTTTGTCTTTATAATATTAACAAAAAACAAGCAAGAAAAAAACTACAATTATTTTTTTTATTGCATAAATAATTGAAAAAACAAAATTACCTCGAAGAATAAAAAAACACCTAAAACTTTTAACAAAAGAGCTATTAAAAAAATGACAACAACAATAAATATTAGTATCTTAAAAAATAATTTGGCTTGAAGAATAAATACAAATAAAAAAAACAAAAAAAGAAAAAAATAATAAATATCAATTTTTAAATGCTCACCAACACAAATTAAAATTTAAGGACTATTTTTTTTTTTAAAAATCAACCTTAACAAAGAGAAAATAATAAAAATTAAAAACAAAAACTAAGAGCATATACATATAAACATGGACAAAAATAAAAAGTATTTCAGAAATACATATAAAAAATAAAGGAATTAAAATAAAGTCAAAAATTAAAAGTATAAGGGACAAAATGAAAAAAAAATATATGATAAATTTCAATCGAATGAAAAAATTGAAAAAAAATCCAGTCTCTTATACCGAAAATATTATAGGATTTAAAACAATTCCAAAATTAAAAGTGCAAGGACCGAAATGAAACCAAAATATATGATCAATTTCAATCGAAGGGCAAAATTGAAACAAATCAAAACTTCTATAACAGAAATAAGGACCATACAAAACAATCAAAAGATAGGGACAAAAAATGAAAACACAATAAATAAAAGGGTCTGTCAATTTAGCATGTAGGAGAGAGAAAACAGTAAAAAAAGCAACTGACCGTCATGTCTCTGGCCACCTTGGAATGTACGTCATACCATGAGATAGAGGACATGGTGGTGTAACCGGTGAGATGCTGAATGAATATTTTTACCATCGGACAACGCCACACAGCTGATCGAAATGTGTGTGAGCTCGAAACCGACAGCCCACAGTACCCAACAAAAATATAATAAAAATATGGTAAATTACGAAACACCTTCAGACGCGCCACGATCCGACAAAAATATAATAAAAATATGGTAAATTACCAAAACACCTTTACATCAAACTCTTAGATTTTGTTTTATATGGGGGTATATTCATATTTATATATTTTCAAAAAAATATGAAATTCTCTTAACATCCTCACCGGTAACTCTTGTTTTTTGTCTTATTAAAAAATATTATGTTTATTTAAATATGTATTGAAAATGTGAAATTCCGGTAACATCCTCGGTGACAACTCTTGATTTTTATCTTATTTAAATATATTATAATTATTTTACTGTACAAAAAAATGTAAAAATGCAAAAAAATAACCCTTAATTCAAGGCTAAAATTACTATGCATAGGAAAATAAAATAATAATTTTACTATTATAACCTATAGCAATCTCTATCTATCATTATAGTAATTTTGAAAGAGGGGAGTAACGACCTCATTTAGGTTACAGGTAATTGGTGGCCTCCGATCCCCATCCTTCCTCTCTCGAGTCTCGAGGGGACACGCAGCCAGTGACTGACACCTTTCAAATAAAGTACACATGGGAACAAGGAATTAAATTATATGCTGGCTCCATTCCATCCCCATCCCCATGCTCCGCCGCCCTATCCATGAAGAAATGTCCATTCCATTCCCATAGCTCCGCCATGCTCCGCCGCTCTCTCTCGACACCCGCTCCGGCTACGAAATATATAGGAGTGATGAAGATTGTGTTGTGCTACCTCTCCGAACATAATTTGTATCACACCAATTCATTTAGAGCTGTTAATTGTCCCTCCTTATATTAGTTTAGGCCGTGTTTTAAGCAAAAAAATCTTTGAATTCGTTTCCCATTAAAATTAATAAAAAAAAAGGATGTTATACTCTATTTATCGGAAACGCACTTTATGGGTCCAAGTGAACGAGTAAAATTCTAATTGTTCCGGTTTTTTATAAAGAGTGCACATTCTAACTCGACTTCAAAATTTATTATGTTGATCGCAAATCTTCTGTTATCACGATATACGGCAACAAATATACAACAAGTGAATCATAAATTTATCTTAATTAAACGAAGTGGCCTTAAACGTGGGTTAGATAATAAGGGCATGTTTGGGAGGGCAGTTGTGGTAGCTTTTCAAAGTGCTTTTCGTGACGAAATATATCAAAATAATATTTTTTTTTATTTTTTTAAAATTATTTTTAACATATCACATCAAAATGATCTAAGAATATTAAAATATATTTATTTAAAATAAAAAAAAAATTGAGCGCCGTGCCAAAAGTGCTCTAAATCAGCGGTGGCTTCGACAATGCTCGTGAAAACCCTCGTCATCTATCACATGTAAAGCCTTGCTACCATACTTTTCTTGATCGAGTTATGGAAATGATTGCTCGCAAGTTTACAAGGGAAAAACCTCATCGCAAGAGCTAGTTTTTAATTTGTTTGGTGTTGTGATGGTGAATGTATATCAAAGTGTTTTTGGATTGAAAATAAATTTATATATATATATATATATATATATATATATATATATTATTTTTGAATTTATTTTTGATAGAAAAACATCAAACAAAATTAATTTTAAAATAAAAATAGATAAATCTTTTAAAATGTGAAAACAAGAATTGTATCCGCTCTAATCTAGGATTTGGTGACTGTTTGAGAGCGTGGTTGATGTTGTTTTTGAAAGTATTTTTCATTCAGAAATGCATCAAAATGATTTTATTTTATTTTTTAAAAAATATTTTTAACATCAGCATATCAAAATAATTTTTAAAATAAAGAATAAAAATAATTTATTTTTATTTTTTAAAAAATACTTTTTAAAAACACCATCAAATATCGTTTTTCGAGCTCTCATTGAAGTTATCCCATATCAGATATGAAAAGGACTAGCAGAGACTTTGAAAGTGTTAGCGAAAACCTCTTTTCAAGTACTAGTTTTTGGGAAGGAAAAGGTGCGAAGATCCATGGCCTAGTTTACGGATCTAGAAAACACCCACGTACGTGCATCTTGCTAGTCAACTACCTAGCTATTCTACAGCTCAAGATAAGAAGAGAGGATCAGCATAAATAGAAATATTACTCGGTCGTGGAAATATTCATGGCAATCTTTTCTTGATCTAAAAAGTAAATAAAAAATAAAAAAAAATTCACCACTGGTAAATTTGTGCAAGGTCAAAGGAATCTCAAGCCATCAAAAGACAAGATCCTATAAAAATGCTTCTGAGGATCTCATCGCTTCAGCTTCAGAAACTGGACACTTGTCTTCACCCTTCCCAGAAAGCCCAGCAACGTCCACGCCAGCCACATCAAACACCACCCGTTCTTTCACGATCACAAGCTATCATTCCCTCACGGCTGGCCCACCTCAGCTTGACAACGTTATCAGGCAGCAGCTCATCTCCCCTGTCCGAACTCAATCAAGAAAAAAGGTGGTTTGCGACTTGACAGCTTTCGAAGAGCTTGGTCGGATATCAACTTGGAGAATTTAGTCTATACATCTTGTGATCAAGAAGAGTTTCGTAACTCGACTACTACACCAAACAAGTTTAAATATAGATATCACAAGAGCATGTTGATTTCTTCACTTTCTTTATCAATATTTAACAAAACTGAAGGGGCAGAGGATGAAGAACGCAATGAAGTAGATATGGGAAGAGAAGAGGAATTGGTGAGAACCATTACTATTGGAGAAAACATAGAATCTACTGGTAGTGGGGATTTCTGTTTTGGAGAGAAGAGCATGGGGTTGATAGAAGAAAAAGGAGAGGATCAGGAACAAGGTCCGGATGGGATTGAGAATTTTGATATTGAAGAAGTAAAGGATCCGGGTAGTCCTCTCATGTATCTTGCTTCAGGGCTTGGGATTGATGATATAGATTTCAGTGGTGATAGTGGGGGCGGCGGTTATCATTCAAGTCTTCCAAACTTCGAAGAGAGATGTGATGTGGAAGAGTACTATAAGAGGATGATTGATGAGTATCCCTGCCACCCTTTGCTTCTATCAAGCTATGCTGGGTTCTTGCAGGTAAGATCGGTTGTTTCTTCTTTTCTGACTTTACTCTTGGATAATTGTCACTTCATCGTCCCTATTTAATATAACTCATACTTGTCCTCAATTGCGTGGTGTGATGACAAAGAACTTGCGATCAGCAAGTCTCGAGTTCGAGTCAGTATTTTTTGAGACTTTGAGATAGCCACAGTTAAAATGTGTTTTTCAGGAATAGAGTTTTCTCGTATCCAAAAAAAACTCATACCTACATTTATGTTCTATCAATCTTACCTGGATTGATTCATCACCGATTGTCATTGTGTTAATTACCAGAAATAGCTGCTCAGTTATTTTTTGACCTCCTTATTGTAGAACATGTGATCTAAACTTTGAATTATCAGGTCCTAAAAATGGTTGGTATTTCTATGTTGAGATCTTTGTCGATGTCCGATTATTTAATGATACAGTCCGGTCATGTTCAGTAGGTTATAGTGTCTAAAGTAAATGTCTTCTTGTTGGTGCTTCTGTGTCAGTTTTGGAGTAAATTGTAAGAAGATGATGAGTTTTTCACTGTAAAGCTTCTCTTTTTTTCTAACAGTCCAAGGGAGAGCTTCATGGAGCTGAGGAATATTATCATCTTGCCACACTGGCAGATCCTACAGACAGTAAAATTCTGATGCAGTATGCGAAACTGGAATGGGAGCTGCACCATGATCAAGGTAGAGCATTAGTTAACTTTGAACGTGCAGTTCAGGCAGCCCCTCAGAACAGGTGACTAAGAATTTGCTTTCATAAGTGTTGCAAATCTAAGTACCCTTAGCAGCAGCCTGTCTATTATTCTGGTGGAGGTACTTTTACAAAGTGCTTTTGTGCTGAAAATGCACCAGATTGATGCGTTTTGCGTGCTTTCGATATGGTGTTGCGAAAAGCATGAAAACCTCTTTCATCTGCAGTGCCACAAGATGATTATCCTGCATGGACTTTGAAAATGATTGCAACCGTATTTTAATTGAGATGAATAATCCTAACTTTCCTTTCCATATTTTCAGCCATGTTCTTGCTGCTTATGCCAGTTTTCTCTGGGAAATAGAAGATGACGGGGAAGAAGATACATCTAAACCAGAATCACACTCTCTTCCGGGTCATAAATTTGTGAAGGTGTTATCATATGTTTCTATTGTCGTTTTGAAACTGTTGAAGGTTAGAGAGGAGGGAGTTCCATCTAAGCCTGACAACCCAGCCACTTACTAAGATCTTAAACTCTTGCAGCTTCCATCTGAGCTTAGTATTGACGTGGAAGACAATGCTGCATCTGATGCCAAAAAGGGTGGCAATGACGAGGAGTATTATGAGAGGATGATTGAGGAGAATCCTTGCAACTCTTTGGTTCTAAGAAATTATGCTGAATTTCTGTATCAGGTGAGATCTGTACCCACTTTTATCTCTTCACTGCATCATAAGCTCTCATTCAGTTAGTATACTTGTAGAATACAAGTAAAACCTACAATTCGTGTTTGAGCTTTGTTTTCATAACTGAATATATTTTCACCTGATTTAATTCTCTAGAGGTGAAGCATGGTGGAAGAAGAGATTTATGGCTCACTTTCAAAAACTATTGTATGGAATATTTTGTACCGATGCGTCTAGACTACTTAATTCCTCTTAACAGTTTGAATATGTGGAGGGATATTTTGCTAGCCTGCAAATCTGTTTCAAAAAAGCTAGGAAGATCTGAAGAGATATAATAGAGGACCAGTGGTTTGATAAGGACATACCTAACCTAGGTAAGGGACACCTTTCCATGGCCATGGCATTCAACTACAAGTTGATCATCAAAGAGGAAAAGGTCTGTCTTATGATCCAAGGAAACAGATCTTCCAATGGGGGTGAGCTTCGAAACGCATAATTCAATATCCCATCTGGAACACATTCCATTAAGTAGGTGTTAGTCACCATTTATTTTTCCTGAGACAATATTCCTGGTTTGAGGGTGGAGATAGTACTTTGGATTTAGCTCTAACATGGGAGTGAGAGAGAGAAAGTCATTCAATGCATCCATTTTTTACTAAGGCGTATTCAGCAATTTGACAATATTTAGGCTATACTAGCGAAATTCATTGAATCCCCATATTTAGGCCAACAAATACGTGAGTTGCAGCTTAGACATGGCTTAGGACTTGGCAGATCTTAAACTGTGGTAAACATAATCATTCTGTAAAAGGATGCAAGGGCACTGGAAATCAAAATCTGAAAAAAGCTGCGAATGGTGGGAAAGAACGGTGAGAAAGGTAAATAAACATGTTAACCAAATCTGAGAAACATGTTCAGTGACATACTAAGTCTTCTATTTTAGGCTTTTGTAAACAAAATCAAGCAGTATCCATGTAATCTCTAATGCAGAAACATAAATACAAGTTTATGATGATGATGATAAGAATGGTTTTGCGAATGTGTTCTGTATTTAGAGTAACATCCCATGTAATATTGAAAGAAAGCATGCAGCATGGGGCGGAGATCACAGTGCAGATTTTTTTATTATGTGCTTCTGGGAAAAAAAACTACGTGTTATGCTTGGTGTACAATGTTGTTTACTTCTTTCATATGGAGTCTGGAGTTGTCGTTAGTCCACTGTCATTCTTGACTATAACAATTGTTTTCAACTGACAGTCCAAGAGAGACCTTAAAGGGGCTGAGGAATACTACGGCCGAGCCATACTGGCCGATCCTAGCGATGGCGAAATCCTGTCGCAGTACGCAAAATTGATGTGGGAACTTCATCATGATCATGATAAAGCTTCGAGTTTCTTTGAGCAAGCAGTACAAGCAACTCCTTCGGACAGGTACATTCCTTTATCCATAATTTAGAATTCTCAGAATGCAGGGTTTTTTTGAAATTCTTTAACGTTCATAAGATGGTCCTTTAGTGCTCTAGAGGTACATTGTTGACGCCGGACATCCTGTTTCTTTTCCTTACTACTCCATGCAAGTTTGTTTATAAATGAACATTCACTACAAGGAAGAGACTCTCTCGATGAAAAGGGAGATGGATTGAAAAAAATAAAGAAACACTCTGTTTGGCAAGTTTATTTTACTGGACTGATGATTTGCATGATGGAAGATGCTTGGACTGTTTGTAGGAAAAGCAGCTAAATTATACCTTCCAAGACTGACTAGTTCTTGGCCTCGCTTTCTTCCTTCTTTGCAGCAATGTTCTCGCAGCGTATGCTAGCTTCCTGTGGGAAACAGAAGAAATTGAAGAAGATAACACAAGTCAGTTTCAGATCCCCAATCACTATGAAGGTGCTGCAGCAGCTGCCAATGCTTAAATCCTTCATAAAAACTAGACCGACCACGAGTATAGTTGCCAATGTGTTAGGATGGAAGCTCCAGCTGAATAAATCAATACATTATATTAAAACTGAAATATGAACATGTTACTGCATTTCAAAAACACTTTTAAAATAAATTAAAAAAATTATTTTTATTTTAAATTAAGATTTTTTTTGGTATTTTTAAATCATTTTCAATGTACTGATGTTAAAAATATTTTTAAAAAAAATAAATAAAAAATATCATTTTGATGCAAAAAAACAACTTCAACCACTATTATTGAAGCACGTATACAGTGATTCCATGACCTGAACAAAAATTCCATGCCTGCCCTTTGCAGACATCAATTCTTTTGGACCTGTGCATCATGGACCTGCACTGCTAGCATCAATATTTCTAATACGCAGAAAATAGAATGGTCGTAGTATGCGAGGCTCAAGAACCTTAGAAACATTGAAATAAATGGAATAAGCAAATAGATCCAACTCAAGGAGCTTCATCAACCAGAGGTGCTCAATTTCACATCAAACAAATAATCTCAAAATTGCAAACATATCGCCTATAATAGTGAATGTTCACTAGAATCAAGTATCAATAAACCCCAGAAGAGTGATTCATATGGGCAACATCTAAATCAATCTGACCTGAAAATATCAATATATCCTTCTTAAAACTAATAGAGGTGAATGTTTGTAGCTACTAAACCGAAAACTTATGCTCTCCCCTTGTCAGGAAACCTAAACCATCTAATCTGTTTCATTTAGTCCATTTCTTGATACTTGGTGACCTGAGAATCCTCTATCTTGGCGCGGACCAGGCTTGTGATAACCATTTCCTCTTGGTCTGTTATAGTCCCTGTCAACTCCATCGTAGTTACCTCCTCTGCCGAAACTCCGAGAGCTAAAACGACCTCTTGGAGCATCTGATGGGTAGCCAACCCTGCCTCTACCCCTTCCCCCTGTTTGGGGCATTTCAATCACCACAAAATTACAACAAAGAAGCAATATACCATACAAGATAACTGCTCAATAGAGAACCAGAAGCTTTGTATTGCTTCAACATTCCTTACAACAAAAACTGCTCATATATTGCTTAATCCAATGGAAGATGTTATCATTCACTCTGAAGGTGTACTGGACAGATTTGATTTTTATTGCCATCAAGGCATTTCTGTCACAATGCTTCCAAAAGGAAAGTCAGAGGGAGAAACAAGGAATAAAGTTTTATAGTAAATATCATTGTCAAGTTTTTGTTATCGTTATGATCAATAGAAAGTCAAACAGTGATAGTAAATGATGGCAAGAAAAAAAAAGTGACAGGTCAAATTGGGGACTTGCCATAAACAAAGTCATTGAAAAGCTCCAAGGTAATTATTAGAATTATATAATAATCAAATCATGCAAATCTAATTTTATGCAGCAATTAACCAATAGCAAGCTAATGATATTGGCATGGGAAAAATACATACTTCCTGATCGAAATGGGATGTTGCTGTTTGGTCTTCGTTCTTCAATGTATACTTGCCGCCCACCAACAATTGCACTGCCCGCCTATAGATATACAATAATATATAAGGATGCATAGCTACATTAAACCATAAAAAACAATACTTGCCTTCAAGTTCCTTTTTTTCACATCAATGTTATAACCAGAATTAAAAAGACATTACAAAGGGAAACAAAGTGATTTGAGTAATGCAGACCAGCTATGTTGGGAAGCAGCATCAAAGCTTTTCAAACAAAAGCAAGCACCCAAGAATCTACTAGGTAGGGAGAAAAGGAAACACAAATGAATTGGCAATCAGTTCACAAAAAATCAGCCTCCCCACCACCAAGAAAATGACCAGCAGAAAACTTATTTCTGATGTGGAATTACAAAGTAGAAAGACATGAGAAAAGTTCAGAATTTGAAGTTGCAGTAAGGCTTGGGAGAAAAAAAACACCAAATGCCTCAAAATTGTTCAAATTTAAACCGAGAGCCCAAAACGTACATTGAGATTTCTTTTTAAGAGAAACTGTGGATGTTACACATTCTTCACATTTGGAAGGAACACAGTTAATCAGTGAAAGTTCTTAATTACAAACAGAATGATGATAAAGAGTAACACACGATGAAAAGGCAAGGTGTGATAAATACTGATTTTAAAGTTATTTAAACTTATTTAGACCTTGACTGCATTATGAACACCAGCCATATCTTCAAATTCAACAAATGCATAACACACACCAACATCCTGCATGTAAACAAGAATCAACCTTTCAGCACAATAGATATAAATACGAAAAGCAATAATATACGGACAAAACAAATGCATGGATTTAACCTTGCGACTTCGGATGACTACTCCATCAGGCACAATTTCACCAAAATTCTTGAATTCCTCTTCAATCTCAGCTTCTGATAAGGTAGGCAGTAAGTTTCTCACATATACAGACCTTATTTCATCTGAAAATGATTCACCCACCCACCAACCAAAAAAAGGATCAGTTTGAATGCTCCAGAAATTTTGAAAAAGTCGCTCTCAAGTTCCAAAATTAAAATTAAAATAATTGTGCAGGTATACTTGGGGATCAAAGTCATAATCAATTCAATCAAATTGTTATAGATGTTTAAAGTGGCATGTTTTATTGGAAACATCAATCACTGTCATAGTGATAAAATGTAAAGGCAGAGCTAAAGCATAACCTTCATAAATCTCCTCAGATGTCTCTGCCTCTGACCTTTCAAATGAATTTGACATCACAGTTGATTGTTGAACAGTGACCTGTGAAGCATGATTCCATTCTGAAGCAGGAGGTACATTCTTATTGACAGAAGGCTGGAGAGTCACTGATGTGGCCGATTGCCCCTTAGCAACACGTAGCTTTCAATACAATTTAGGAAAAAGTAAAAAGAAAATTCAGTCTCCTGTATATAGATGAATCTCAAATACAACAAATACATATTTTATGCATATACGAGCTATATATGGAATCAACATAACAACCATATATGGTACATACAATTGAAGCGTATGTGTGTTTTTGGGGATCTCCAGCAGGTTCCTCAACAGTGGCAGGCTGGCGGTCTGGTGCATTGCTTGTTGTAATTTTAAGTGAGCCATTTGGCTTTTCCACAGAGTTTTCCTCCAGCATGTTTTCAGACTGAGATGCTTGCTGCAAACTTTTCTCTGGGAAAGTATAGCTGTCAACAGGATCATTTTCTTTGATGTCAGCAGGGGCCACAAATTCCCTAGCCTGGATTTCTCCCCCCACCAAATAGGTAGGAACTGTAAAATTGTAGATAAAAAAATTATTTTTCTGTATCTGGTGAAATTGATTTTTGGCCACGCTCGATTTTAACTAGAGATATTTGGTAGCATAATTAGATTCCAGTCATAGCTTCACAACTCCTGACCTTGAAAGTAAATATACATCAGTACACTTGCCATTACTCTATTGCTTAGAACTTATATGTCAATCACACAGATTCCATCAAAGAACAATGACAACATCAGTAACTTACTCCCTCCCCATCTAAGTTGAATAACAAAGCAATATGCGAACAAAATCCAGTATTCATCATATAGACAGTTCAGGCTTATGCATAATACCTGGCTCAGGAATCGCACTAGGAGAATTGAGTTTGGAATCAAGATGGCTCTGTGCTAATAAAACTGCCGGATGATGTTGAGTTGGATCTTCGTCAGTGAAGTGAAAAACATCATTAAGAACAAAATAGCCTTTCTCCTGAGGGGCAAGAAAAAACGTCTCTACAAATTTCCTCCTATTATCAAAGCCTTTTACTTGCACATAACCAGAAACCATCACAAGAACACCTCCATTCCAAGACTCTAGGGAATGTGCTGTCCTGATCTCAATTCCAGTATAATTGAGTGACATAGTGAGAGCATGGATTTGCTGAAAAGGAAGGGGAAATTGTTATCAGGGTCCTGATTAATACACATTCATGCATGATATAAGAGATGTACAGAATAAGAATCGGGGTCTTTGCCTGGAAAACTATAAACTTCTCAGGTTTGCAACCAAACATCATTATGCAATAATGTTAAAGACTATGTATCTCCATATTCTTTTTCCAGGACCCCACATCAGAAGAACTGTAATTGGTAACGGTCTTTTATCAAAATACAAGTAGCACAAGTGGGGGGAGAAGAGAAACTGACATGATGTTAATAAAGCAAGCTGGTTTTGGGTGACATAAAAGCTTAAAAGAATGTTTGTGCGTGTACATGTGTGCCTGCAAGGGAAATCACATTCCGCCATGAAGGCAATAAAGGAACTATAGTTTCCAAAATCTATTCAATTAATAGAGCCTAAATGTTCGATTGGAATAATATTTATATAAATTCCAAAATTCCAAGGGCCCACATGCTAGTGCAGTGGCTTATATAAAGGTACTATAATTAGAAGCTCTGCACTTATAAGAGGTTGTTATAAGGAGTTTCTGATGTTTTAGCTGGCATGATTTCAAAAAACTCTTGTACAACAAAGAATAATGTTTTTTCTTATGCTTTGGTAGATAAAAGGTATAAGAGTAACCTTTCCTCATACAGAAAAGTTTATTGAGATTATAACCTATTTGTGCATCCTGTCCTTGTGAAATCACCTATGGTGAGCTCTGAGCCTCTTTACCCCTTGACTTAAAATTACTTTTAAAGCGAACCTAACCCTTGCATAAACTTTATGCAGCAACTAGGAAGCAACTTGAAATCAGCTTAACAACCCCCCAAACAAGAAATGAGGTTGTCTTCTATGAAAAGCTAAAATCAAATTGTGAAAATTCATCACTATAAGATAAAATTTGCTCTCTATATGTTCAGTTTACAAGTTGGTTTAATTTAACGCTCTCTATGACCTTATTATGTCTCCTTGGAGATGATCATCAAAACTTTATCCCTGGTAAACAGTAAAAATTTGCTTCAAGGTTGTAATAAACAAAATGCATGACACGGCATAAAAGAAGTATAAAAATTGCTGTCACTATCGTGCTTGTGTAGTGAAACATTTCTTTTCTAATAGAGAAAAAAAGAAAACACACACACCACTTAAAGCTATGTCTCTAATGGTGGAAAGTAAAATCAAATCGTAAATCCCTGACCATTTTAAACATGAATACACAGGACATCATCGCTTGAATAATTTCCCTTCCTTTCTTTAGTTAGTTAGTGTTAACAAAGAGCCATTACCTTGCTGCCATTTTTTTTTCTAGTAGCTAATTTAATTCAAAACATGCATACATTTAAGGGTACTCAGAATTTTAGCTTGTATTAAAACTGGGAGTTTCTCGTTAAGGGACTGCAAAATTGCCAATCAAATATCATGGAAATCAATTTAAAAAGAGAAATAAAGGTAGGGAAAGAGTACTGACGAGCATTGTAGCTGCGGATTCTCTGATGGAGCCATCAATACGAAGCATAGCACTGGCATCGCTGTAAAACTGGTGGACAAACTCCGGTTGTTGCTGTAATACTTGATAGTACTGTGCCACAAAGTAAGTCGCTACCTACAACAACCAAACGTTTCTTTCTTTTCAGTTACAAATGATAACGTAAAGAGTATAGAAATATATGTTTTTCTAAGGAGCCAACGGACGAACAAACCTGGGCAGCACTGACTGGAATGTGATAGGGCACCGATGACGCCATTTCCAAAAGAAAAAAACTAGATCTATAAATGTCCCCCTCTCTCAGTCTCTCAAGATCTGCAGCATCAACACATTGCCTAAAAATAGAAGATAATAATAATAATAATCACAGAGAAAGCAGGATCTGAGTGGTGACTCTGTTGTATTTGCTAGAGAAAGAAAGAGAGATACCTGGAGACAAGTGACTCGCTCGCTCGCTCGCTCACTGGAGGGAGGGAAGGAGGGAGAGAGGGAGCGAGGATAATGATATTAATACCCTACAAGATTTAAGTGAGAGAAGATTTTCTCCCCCTCTTTTTCTTTTTTCTTTTAGTTTTGATCATGTGTTTTGCATTTTGCTGTTTGTTTTATAGTATGTTCTTTCATTGCCTTTTCGGGACAAATGCATCATCCTATCCCTCAGGTTTTGGAAACCGGCTAAACTAGTCCCTTATCATTTCATTTTAGCATAACAATCCTTGCGTTTTTAATTAAAATCACTGAATGTACACTATGAGCCTGCTTGTTTTATAGTTTTAAGAATATTTTTTTGTTTTAAATTATTTTGATGCGGTAATATCAAAAATAAATTTTAAATAAATATCAATTTAACATATTTTCAAGTAAAAACATTTTAAAAAACAATAGTTATCACATTACTAAGGATGTTTCAAATACTGTTAACTGTACTTGTATGTTTAGATGAAAAAATAACCATAAATTAAAAGAATTTAATGTTAGCCTAAAATTTGAAATATATCACCCATCTTTTTATTTTTATAAATATGGGATTTATCAAAGAATAGAAAGAAATACAACTTTTTATATATTGAATGATTTATATTGGATATTAAGAAAAACTTATAACTCTTATTAAACTCTTAATTATTATTATTATTATTATTATTATTATTATTATTATTATTATTATTATTATTATATCTCATGTTTACATGACCAGGGACTGATTTAACCAATTTCATAACCTGAGAGACCAGAAAACGTCTTTGGCCCTCTTTCCTATGATGTCTGTTAGTGCTAGCCGTCAAAATAACTAGATTAAATAAATAAAGGGACTTTTAATTTACTTGATAACCCTACTGCCTGGTGCTATCTTGCGCTCGTGGAACATGGCCTGCTTTCCTTTCGGGTAACTTTTCATTTTCTTTTAAGGACTCCTAAAAGTAAAAAAAAACAAATTACTTTTACTTTTCAATTTCCTTGGCGAATTGAGTTCAAACTCAGTTTAGTTGGTGCTTTGAACTTAGTTCATCTGATCGGATCTTCTGTATCACTGCATGAAGGTCATTTGTTGTCTGATTCAATCATAAGAGCGTCAAATCCATGCTTCTGAACACTGTCAAGCACTGTGATTGATTCCTTAATAATACAATGCTGCTGTTGTTTCTTGTTTTTCCATGCCATATCCCCTTTTCTGCTTGCAAAAAGATGGCAAAAGCATCTGAGATCTATTTTAGATCTCGAGTTTAAGTCAGAATATATATTTTTTATAAAAATTTAAAACAGTCGGAGTTTTATTTGTTTATTTAGACTCACAAAATACATTTTATAGTCGTGAAGTTTCCTCGAATCTAAAAAAACAATACAGAGCAGAGATCATGTCTCTAAAACATCATCACAGCAAATCATGACCATCGGGTGTCCATCCATCCACTACAGCTTATTCCGGGGAAAAAACTAGCAATTGTAGATGAAAGTGATATACAGATCTCTTGTCTGTCAGCATTGTCGAGTGAAAATGTTAGCTAGCTAGAAAAGGCAACGATACAATCAGCATGGCAGCATCTCGCTTGCAACAGAATTTTTTTCTTTCTTCTTTTTTGTAGCATGTTCATAGCCTCACCAAATAAAACAGCAACAAATTTCACAAGAACCTTGTAAGAGAAGAGAATCCCAGGTTGCGCCAAGTTACTACTGCAACAGTAAAAGCAACTGGTGTTTCCTCCCGTTAATTCTTGGTGCTGTAGGCATCGATGTTCAGAATCCCTTTAAAAATCTGCATTTTTTCGTCCACAATCTTATGATTTTTTTCAGACTGATCACTCCTGTTCCTAAATAAGGTACACATAATAACCATTGATTAAATGTTTTTCGGAGAAAAAAATGGTAGCAGTAACTGAGAAAGTATACAGAGACAGTAGAGGGAGGTGGACTATACCACTTCATTAAGAGATACAAGGGCTGTTTCCATATAATGGTTCTTTAGGTTTAGGATTGTTTGAAAAGTCCACCCTGAAGATGCGACCCATGTATTGCTGAAAAGGAGAAAAACCATGAAGCTTAAAATTTTTATGATTTATACACACCCTTAAGTGAAAGTCATTTGAGCTTGAAAGTTGCACAGACCTACATTACCTTGTACTTGATTTTTATCAAATAGAATGGAGATGGTGAGATTCAACTCACTCTGATATCATGTTAAGGAATCATCTCATCTAAAAGCTTAAGTTATTAGATGAGATCCCAGAATATGATTTATGTTATTTTCTAACAGAACACTCACTGTGAGTGAGAGAGAGAGAGAGAGAGATTATAGATGAGTTCTTACACTTCCATCAAGATTTTCAATGGCAGCATTACAATCTTCAATGCTACTCATTGTCACGAATGCAAAACCTCTGCTTCTTCCAGTTTCTCTGTGATAGAGAACCTGCAGCCATGCTCATTTTTCAGTAAAGGAAATAAACAGAACTATAGAATCCCATGACAGCATTAATAGTGGGATTCGGGCAAATGGTAAGCTAAAGAGTAATCAATATTTGAGCACAAGTTCTAAAATCTTCAAATCATTTCATTACCAGTAGTCTAGTTTTCATCATGATATAGTACTTAAGCATCAATGTCCTGAAAAAGTATGAAATCATTAATAACAAGAGAAGGGGCTGTCTAGATTTAGATGTTCAGGAGTCTTGAAAACAAAAGGAAAATCAATGCAGTGCTTCATTGCATATTGAAGCGGATGTCACTCTTTCACTTGCCATAAAAATTCTCTAGCAGAAAATGTGAGAACATCATTTAAGCAATCATTCACCACACTTTTTTCATAGGCAACAATTATGCACCTCCTCGTACATCGGTTCACATTGAACAACCTACTATCCATCCTTGAATCCATGTGAATGTAGCAGATAACAAGGAAACTGTTCCCACAATGATAACATGTGGCCCCTCCCTCACTCCTTGTACCATCGTTTTCTCTAGGACAGTGGACCACATTCCTGACTGTTGGAGAGACCGTGATGATAATAAAAGGGGGAATAACATCATACCGTGTTGGAGAGACCGTGATGATAATAAAAGGGGGAATAACATCATCCATGGTTGTAGTTGTAGTTGTTTTTTAAAGTATTCTTGACTATTGGAGAGACCGTGATGATAATAAAAGGAGGAATAACAGCATACTGTGATTATAGTTTCAGTTGTTTTTTAAAGTATTTTTTGTTTAGAAATGCATCAAAATGATTTTTTTTATTTTTAAAAAATTATTTTTGACATCAACACATGAAAATAATCTAAAAACAGTAAAAAAATTAATTTAAAATGAAAAATAAATATAAAAAAATCTCATTTTTTTTTAAAACGCTTTTGAAATGCAGTAAGCATCTCCAATTTGCTGATCCAATCTCATCAAAGAGGCAACCTACAACTTTTTCTTGAGATTATAAAACTGAATTATCAGGCTTGTTCCATTCATCCAAGTTCAAGAAGCTCATATTAATTCAAACTTATGCACCTAGCTCGCACTACCAAAGCAAGCTCAGGTTTTCATAGTCCATCAAAAAATTTAGATTTAAAGCACATGCCATCTGTCAATCCAAGTATCTCTATGGTGAACTTTGAGGCTGAATTTTCTAGCTAAGCAGAGCTATGTTTAACAAAGTTATTTGGTTCTTGCATGTTTAATGAACCCACTAGGCTTATTCATGAGTTAATGGTAAATCTAGTCATAATTGCATATCCTACTTAAGTACCGTACAAAATAGCCAAAATATTTAGAAGGAAATAAACCCCCCTCTCAATTATCGCATCATATGCATTAATGTTTAGCATACCTCGACAATCTATGGACTACCATACTCTTGAATGATTCCGGCAAGCTGTGCGCTGTCAACGTTATATGGTAAATTCCCGAAGAAAAGCTTAGTATGAACAGGGACCTCATCAGTCTCTCCTTCTGCTTCTTCCTAAGGCAGATCCTCTTATTCTACCGCAGCAGAAGTTGCAGGTGCCTCATCTTAAGCAACAGCAGCGGATACTCTCGGCCCCCTCAATGAGTCTGCAACTTGTGAAAGTGGTTCTATAACATAAATTAGAGCGAGATAATGAGGCTAACATGGTGCGAGCTGGCGAGACTGAGGAGAGAATGATCAAATAGACAGTGCTTGATATGCATGCGTTTGAAAGTGTGAATTGATGATGGGGAGAAAGATGAGCCTGCAGCAGCAGCAGAGGCAGCCATGGTGCAAGAAATTGGCTGGAAAAGTGGCGGTGATGGAGGTGGTTTTTTCAGTTATGGCCTTATGGGTATGATGACTTGAAAGTAAGTGCTCTTAGAGAGAGATGGGAGAAGGGTAAAGCTGTGCAATCTGATGTGGGCGGATTGTGCCCAATGAGTTGGGGGTAGGTATATATGGGGGGCGGGGGATCAGACCCAGACTTCAGTGCTGGTAATTACTGGTCTCTCTAGCCTTTTCACTGTCAGAACTCAGAACTGGTGCCTGGTCTATGCATTTCACTTAACAGTATCATTATAAGTTCCACATTTGCATGTGTACATATGAATATCTCCTACTAAAAAATAAAAGGGTCTGAAAAGAAGATATGGAAAGATTAGAAGAAAAAATAAAGGGAGAAAAAAAAACAATGGCAGCAACCAAGAAACATAAGGGTTTTGGCATATCTTCTCAAGGAAGTTAAAAAGTTTGGTTCTCAAGAACTACTTCTGTGCTTCTAATTCAGAATCGAGTTACAAGGAGATCTACTGTTACAAAATCATAAGTGACTGTGTTCCTGGGTAGTCTGGATCAACAATTTCAAGATGTTCAGAACAATCTGGCTGCTTTGAGATATTTTGGTTTACTCATCCTGTGACATCCATCCATCCATGTATAGTTTTGTCACTCTCAAGTACACGTCAAATGATGATACTGAACATATAGTCTGAGCTGTTAGCTCCACGAATCACCATGGACTTTGGCTGGAGAGTCATGCCTGCAACTGCCCCATGAATTGATGAACATTTCCATCAATGATTGATGCGGGTTGATCTTTCTGATTTCCCTTTCTCAGGTTTCCACTGAACTATAAGCTCACAATGTGAGGATTTCTTCTTCTGGGCTACAAACTCATAATGTAAGGACTCTGTTATGTGAACACTGCTCCTTCATGTGGTTTCTATTACAGCATAACAAAATTGCCACGCGCTTCCATTAGGAAACAAAAATGTCCCAGCTATCATCATCTCAACTGTAGATCCAGTTTGTACAACCAAAAAATTAGATTCGCATGAAACGCGGTTTATCGGTTGCCATCTTTCTTCTCTGGCTGGATACTTCAGTTAGTGACCATTTCTTTACTTTAAGCTCACTCTTGTTATCAGAAGTATTCTTGGACTTTCTTGTATTTGTTGGACTTACATCAGTGATTTGACCGGGGACAACTTTACATGGTTCATGTCTACTATCCATCAGCTTATTATTCTTCAAAGCTGGAGGTCGTGCCACTTTAGTCCTGATGTTATTTCCAATCACTGCATCATTGTCTAGATACAAATTCGAAAACCCACAAGTTAGAGATCTTTACTTGAATAGATTGTGGGCATACAAACACATAACTGGAAAGGAATGCAGATAGCTGGCCAGGGCGTAAACAGAAAAAAGAAGTGCATATGAACAAAGGTGATACTACAATGGTTATCAGGGTATCTGAGCTTTTTGATGTCCAGATAAATACTACGATTAATTTGCCAAATCCTGTTCCTACGAAAACTACATCATTATGTTCCTATACGACCACGGCATCTTGTTCTTTTTTAACCCAATGCTTCCAAGCCAGGCAGACTTGAAGTTATTTCAGGCTTTATGTATTCAGAGACTTCCCACGGGCATGGTTTCCTTGCCGCATGGAGTTCATTAGTACCTGCTGCATCTTCCATAGGCTTATTCAATAATTTGAAAAGCTCGAAATTTTGAACATAAAAAATCAACAAGAATATAATAGGATGAAAATAAAAGCTTATGCATTGTGAGAAAGGAATTAGACTCTGGATGATTTGCATTGTTGCCTGAAAAGCAAAAAACCAAAAGCATGTTTCATTAATACAGTTATAGTTCCTACACTAATATATCCATCCTTTGTGATACAAAAATAAGAGTAATGAAAGCTTACTTTCATTCTCCAACCCTAAACCACGTTGAAGCTAGCTTCGGTTTAGTTTATTTCTATATGTCTTTATGAAGCTCTTTGACGCACCTATTAAGGCATGATAGGGCGAAACACCATAGTAATAGTGATAAATTTGGATTGAATGGTTAACGGGAAAAGAAAATTACCAGGACTAGATAAGACAGCACGTGGACGTGGGATCGAACTGGCTCTAATATTCAGTCTCTCCTCCTCGGTAGAATTGTTTTTCTTCTCTGCTTCTGTGAATCAATAGAGTTAATTTGTAAGAACTGACAAATATCTCTGCACAGAGTATAATGTCAATTTTGTGTCCTGGATGCAATGAGTTAAACTTTAACCTTCAGAAACAGAAACTCTTGGCATGATTACATTCGATACATGAGACTTTGGAATTCTTGCTGTGCTTGGTGGAGAAACATCTTGGTGCCCCTTCACTGCAAATAATGAAGGTCAGCAGGGAACATATGGACCAAATATCAAAGAACAAACTGGTTTGAAAAGGGAAAATTAGCTATAAATTTCATTATTTAATTTGTCAGTGCTTATCTAATTTGAAACAAAGGAGAGCAGCTTCTCAGATGTATGCTCATTTCCTAGCTTCCTGTCTAATGTTTATTTCACATCCTGCTTGATTATGTACCATCTTATTTCTCAGAATATAATACTCCTTGTCAAATAATAAAATCACCCCCTTCAGTTGCAACATCAAAATTACTAGCAAAACACACACACACACAGTACTAAGAGTAAAATTGAAATAAGACAGAGCAAACAGTTGAATTCTTGGCCAAACAGCAACAACCCAGAATAACATATTCCAAATATTTGTCATACAGAAAATAAGTGCAACAGATATTATCAAAACGCAGATATCCAACTATCTATCCCACAGCTAGCAGTAACAGAGGTAGATCAACAAGATCAGACTGCTAATAAGATAAATCAAACTAATCGGGAAAAAGAAAAACTTTTGCCACAAAATTCAAAATAAATAAAGAAAAAAGGTCTGGCATGGGAAAGTGAGAGCAGGAAGTACCTGCAAAGCAAGAATCCTGCAAACAAAGAAACTGGATATCTTTCAAGGAAAGCAAAGAACTCCAGTTGTGTGCAAGTTGATCATCTCGCCCATCTGTTCTCACCCTCACCTTTGGATACACTTGAAACAAATTCCCAGAACAAAAAAAAAGTCAGAATACAAAGTTGATAACTTTCAGAAAAGAAATTTCAAAGATCAAAAACCCACTTTGTGTTTTTCTGTAGTCAAAGCACTTGCTATCCTGTTATGGATGACACTATCGTAAAGTATGATGACAAATGGAGGTGGTTTTATCACAGCAGAAACAATAAAAACAGGGCTTTTTGTGAAGTGGGTGATCCAAGGTGAGAAGAGTGTGTTGATGGATGGGTATGGAATAGAGTTCTGAAACTGAAAAGGTCTGTAAGAGATTGAATGGCGTCGTGCGTCTGCTGAGTAGAAGAAAGAAAATCAGAAAGGAAGAGCACTGGTTTGGTCTGGTCAAAGACTCAATTGATGCATATGTTCGGCATTTGGCAATAGGTTGGCCCTAGTAACCATTTCTTTTTGGCAATGTTGTGAAGCGAATCGGATTCGCCAAAATTTCCATGTTGAAGATTTCTCCTACTTGCACATGTCTAGAAAGAAACTTAGAATTGAGATTCAATTAAAAATAAAATCTTTTTAACGTTATTTACTTAATTTTAGTATTTGAAAATCTTTAAAAAATATAAATAAATTACGCAACTCAAAGATTCTTATAGATTTATAAATCCCATTAAAATAAGTGTGTAGCTTTTAAAAATGAGTCATGCTAACATCCTTGTATGGCCTTCTCTCCTTTTCACATAATTAAGCTTAAAATAAGCTTTTTTTAGAAGACAACAGTGTATTTTCATCCATTCAACTCAAATAAATTAAATAATATTAAGATTTATTCCACACAAAATAATTCAATTGAGAAATCAAATCACTTTTAGTGAAGAATTTATTAATTCCAAGCAAGCTATTTGATTTTGCTGGTTTTGGTTTTGTAATTGATGACCCGCAACTGAGTTAGTGAAGAGTTCATGATTAAGAGGTGGCATGCAGCAATGATTCCCTAAACTATAGTGATTTTTTAGTGTGTAGTTTTCTATAGTTGATTTGATATTGTGATGGTTTTATTTTAAATTATGTTTACTAATTTTGATATATTAAACTGAGTTATTAATATCAAAAATTAAAAATAAAATTATTTTTAAATATTTTCAATTAAACTAAGTTAGCAAACGCGCATTATGATAACATGTTTATGATCTGCACAGCAAGTCTCGAGTTCGAGTTACAACGTATAAGAATTTGAAACAACTAAAATTTTACTCCTCAACTAAAATCATAAAATATATTTTTCAAAAAATAAAATTTCATCCCATAAAAAATAAAAATAAAAGTTAGCAAACACAGTACATGCGGTTTGTATGTAGAATAATAGTAAGCTTCTCTTTTTAGTTTCTATCTCATTGTAATCAAGGATTGTTCATTACATGTTTAGCATTTTCTTATGGTACTGTGTGTTAAACCAGGTGGGATGCAGCAATGCCTCTTTTTCATTTGGGACTGAAAAGTCTGCTAGATAGTCTTGGTTAACATCTGTAACAATAATCTCGCTCGCCATCACTTTGCTCATATACATGAAAGCTTCATGAAAATCTCCACAATTCCTTACGTGATCCTCCACTAACCAGCCGAAAGCTAGGCCTTGTTTGTTTCAAGGAAATTAAGGAATTCAGTTTCCTCATTTTTCAATATTTGGCAACAAAGTGAGTCAAAGGAAAGTTAATTCCTTAACTTTCCGGTCAAACTTGCATTTTGCTTTAGTTTATGGAAAGTGTTTTCCTTTCCTTATCAAAAGGAAAACACTTTCCGGAACTCAACTCATCAACTCTTCTCTTCCTCAGCCCTCTCTTCCCAATCAAAACCTGCTCCGGATAAAACCCAAATAAAAAACCCTAACTCTTCTCTTCCTCAACCCTCTCTCTCAACTCTCAATCGAGCTTTCTCAAGTCCCAACTCAATCGAAGAATCAGTGCAGTATCTTCTCGAAGAATCAAAGAAAACAGCACCCATTGATCCCAAAAACTCATGTTAGGAGAAGATTTGGCTTTGGCAGCGTCAAAAACTACAAAAAAAAGATTTTCAAGGTAAAAACTTTGATGGCTTGCATGGGTAGTACATACATGGCCTTGCATATAGTTATTTACCAGTCCGTTCATGTGACATGTGCTTCTTTTTTTGCTTGGACTATTGGGTTTTCTTTGTATTTTTCAAAGGATGCTAAATTCCTTGGATTTTTGCTGTTTCTTGAACCCGTGGACGGAAAAGGGACCATTATGAATACAAAGATTGTATCTTTAATATTTATTTATTTTTGCTTTTCAACTTTATTCATGGAGATTAAGAATTTATAGTATTCATATACCTGAGTTGAGAGTCCATTGATTGATTTCAAATAAATTGGTGGATAGATGGAGGAGTTTTATGTTGGAAGTCTATGATTTTGTCGTGGATGGCTTTGTATCCTACTAGGGACGTACTAGAAATGGTTTCTAAAATGCTGAAGTGGATACCAAATTGATGCCTTTCTGCTTTCTGAACTTTCGAAACTGAAGGTAATTTGCCCAGTTAGCACTATGAAATTTGCAGATGGAAATTATTTGTTGGGATGCAAAAGTTACATCTGGATTTGGCATTTAATCATTCTTGTTCTTACTAGTCATTAAACTCATGACAATGCCGCTTTACTCCTATGATAAACATAAAAGTTATGAAAGTAAGGGTGACAGAAATTTAGCATCTAAATAGCAATTCTCTTGGATTTTCAATTTACATCATTCATGAGTTAGAGGATTGAGACTAAACAGCAAACAATCAAAGGACCACAGCGATGTAGCCAAGGGAAAGGGATATATAAATTATCTCATTTGATTTTTCATATGTATATGTTCAAGTTTTCCTTGTAAAATCTAGTCTACTTAGGAAATTTAGGAACCTTAACACTGTCAGGTATTATAGTTTATTTGATGGCTATAATATCAATTAGGAGAATACTATTATTTATTTGTTGGTGCTGGTGTTGCTGCAGGAACCTGGTTGAGAGGTGGAAAATATATAACCAAGCCACCAAGGCTAGGAGTTTTTCTTATTTGAATTCTTGTTATGTTCTAAACTAGCAATGCTTTTGGTGCCTATAACAGGAGCTCCTATATTATGCAACCAAACAACTTTGATAATGGAATTACAAGTTTTTGTGGGTGCCGCAATAGCAGGTTTCTCAGTTGGAGAAAATGTTGCTTTTGCTTTCTTAATCAGTGGAATTGGTGGCTTTTTATATTTGTTGCTGCTGCAAAGGTCTGTAGATGGATTACCAGCCTCATCAATTCCCAGCAATATCAGTGGGATTGATCGCCTAGTTGAAGGACTTAAGGGTCCAATATCAAGCTTGGCACTGGCAGTAGGGTTTACTTTTCTAGCAGTAAAGTATAGCTCTGGCGATGCTCCCTCGGAGTTAACTCCAAAAGAACTTCTGGCTGGGATGTTGGGATTTCTTGCGTGTAAAGTGGCTGTAGTATTGGCAGCATTTAAGCCTATGAAAGTGGATTTCGAGGACAATGAGTGATGTATTTCATTTTCCTCTTGTAGAGACTTGAACTTAATAGGACACTGAAGTGTGTAAATATAGGAAACATTCGTTCTTGTTTATTCTTCTCATCTAAACGTAAATGATAAAGAAGTTACTAAGGATGAGTCGTTGGACTACAATTTCCTGGTTAAGTCTTGTGTTTAACCTTTCTATAACACACGCATATAGTCCTAGCAAGCAAAGAGAGCATATTATTCGAAACCATATCCTAAATCAAGAAAAATCATACAACAAAATTCTTGTATAAGGTGAGCAATCCTCTTCTTCTTCAAGAATCATTTTTAATCCTCCTAATTTTTTCTATGAAGCTCATCAACTTCTTCAATCATCTGCTTTCTTCACCAGCAAGGTCAGTGGTAAAATATAATTCATTTTATAAAATAAACTATGTATGAATATAGGATATAATAAAAAAATTCATCATTATACTTTTTAGATTTCATTTTATTTTAAGTGATTAAATATTTTATATTAAATATTTTATATATATTAGATAAACTTGAAAAAAAATTAATTTATTAATAAATTATTTTCCAGTTCATTTTCCATAACACAAACAAATATTGGAATGTGTTTTTCAGTTTATTTTCCATAACATCGTCAAACATCGAATTCACTTTACAGAATTTAATTTCCAGAATTCACTTTCAATTGAAAAATGTTTTCAGGTTTATTTTCATAACATCTGTCAAACATCGAATTCACTTTCAGGAATTCGATTTCAGGAATTCACTTTCCAAGAAATCACTTTCCAAGGAAATCACTTTCCAACCAACAAACGGGACCCTAGTGTCAGCTTCTCCCTATGATGCCGACGTGCCTCCCTTCTCTGCTTTTCCCCAGCTTCAAGTAACATTTCATTCCCGAGTGCCATGAACCCTGATTTCTTAATTTCCTCCATCAACTCTTCTACCTTTGATTATATATCTCCTCTGTTCTCCCATGCCTCCTATCCCCAGCCCTGAATCCATGGTCTTTTCCTTCCATTTCTGTTTTGCAACCTCGTTCCACAGACAACACATTCGCAGCAATGGCATGAGCTGAGTCATCCCATGGATTTAATTCCTAACAATCTCCTAGCCATCACAAAAGTAATGCGTGCCTCGCAGTGATATGCACAACATGATAGCAATCCTCGCCACATGCATCCGGCTCAAATGGAAATGTCATTGCAATCTTCTCTGCTTCTTTTATTCTTCCTGCTCATCTTAATGCACCCACCAAACATGCATAATGCTAATACTCCACTCTCTTTTTTTCAAGCCACCATTGATTCTCAACAAACAACCCGTGTCGCTAAAAGTAGTCCAGACAGCCAAAAAGCTGTATAATCCAGTACAATGCCTATACCGTCCATTGCAGCATGCAATTTCAGCAACGAACCATGATCCCTTTGATGTGCGTGAGCACTCATCATTCCATTCCATCCCACGATATTCAACAAAGGAAAAACTCATTAAAAACCTTCCTTGCATACATTAGAAGCCCTGTTCTCCCATGCCCGTCAATCAAAGCACTCCTTGCAATCGCATTCCTATCGGATCCACTAAAACAGCATGCCCATGAGTCACTCTACATTGCTTTAATGCCCCCGTCTAAGCTGCAGCGCTCGACGCACCCAAAACACTTCTCACCGTAGACCCCATATCACAGCACTTCATCTCCGCAAACACCGACAACGCATCGACCGCTCCAGAATTCTAGGCAAGCTCACAATCATAGCCGCACAGCAAACCTCGTCTCTCTCAGGCATTTAATCAAACACTTTGCATGCTTAAACAGAAAAGCAAGTCTTCAAATAAATACAAGTCAAAGCAGAAGCGGGGAAGAGGTGGGTATAGAGAGGGAGCTTGCTAGATAAAGCACGAAGAGCGACACCAAAGGAGAGAGCAGGGAGAGTAGTCGCGCAGGTTTTGAAAGGGGAAGCGAGAGAAGGGTGGCACAAAATTGAAAGAAAGGTAGAGAAGTAAACGCAGGGATTTGAGTTAGCTGAAATGTGGGCTGTCCATAAAACAATGTTGGAAGGTGGGATTTGAGAGAAGATGCAATGAATGTAAGATAGAAAGTAATTGTTTCTGGATTTGGAGTGGAGTGTTGTTACAAAAAGAAGGGTCCTTTTTTTTCCAGGAGTTTGAGTGCTGGATTTTGATTGATTCGTGGGTCAAGTGTCACTGAAACTGAATCCAAATCCATCAATGGTATTCGTAAGATTCTCAAGTCGGTTGCTGTTTTTGCTGCTGCTGTCATGCAAATTAATCAATTGATAACACAGGGATGATAACAACTGCTGTTAAGAGATCAATAATAACACCGAAGAAAAGAAAAGGTTAAATAATAGAGCGTTGCCCACCTCTGATCTGTCGACAAACCATGATCTGATCAGGACCCCAGCTGTTTGATTTTCAACTGGTTATTTATCGGTGCTTTGCCTAACAAATTGACCAATCATTGATCGCCATCATTCTGGCATAAGGTGTATAAAAGTAATATCGATATGAAAAAGAAAAACGTTCATAATAATTTAATGAATATCTTCTAAATTTCTTAGTTTTTTTTTTTATTTTGAAAGCTTGGCGTCATCTGTGGCTCAACGTTCATCGGGGGTTTTCTCAGGTTTGAGAGATCTCTCAAAGGATAACCTTTCACTTGCCTCAAAAGGTCAAGAATTTACTTCCCATACGCTCTTCTCCTACATTTATCACATCGCCATTACCTCCAAAAACAGAGAAATAACTGCGAAAAGGAAATTGCATGCCGGTTGCCATGGATGGATCATAGTTTTCTGATTCCAGGTAGCTGCCAATGTATGATGATTGCCTCTAGCTGTCTTTAACTCTAGCACTCCTCTTTTTTACGGAAAAGAAATGGTAGAGAGACTTGGAAGTTCATAATTTGCAGTGCCATAAACAACTTTACAGCCGCAACAAACTGTTCTTCATCATGCAATGAAATGATGTGAATCAGACTTTCTATTTTTAGCCAAAAACCCCAGACTCGGCATCAGATATCCACTTAAAATATAGTAGGTCCCCATCATAGTTAATCCACCCCAAGAAAAAACAAGAAGAGGGAGAAAAGAATGAGAAAGGGGTGTTTGGAATGATTTTCAAAAGTATTTTTGGAAATTTTGAAAAACATTATTATTTTTATTTTGAAGTTTAAACTAACAAAATTTAGTATTTTTAAATCATTTTAATGTGTTGATGTCAAAAATAATATTTAAAAGATAAAAAAATATAATTTTAATGCATTTTAAACGAAAAATAAATTTCAAAAACAACCACAAACACTCAGTATATTCGATTGGAAAAGAGAGAGTATATGTTACAGCCATCAAAAAAGCATGAAGCAGAAGAAAATGGGGATGCATTAATCTGGAGATGATGGAAAAAGTGAAAAACATTCCACATGGCTATATAGAAAAACTAAAGGCCAATAATCAATAATTCAACTCTCCTCTGTCATCCATTCAAATTGACAAAACAGTCATTCTGCTCTCTGTTTCCACCTTTGTGAAACACATTCAAGCCCTAGCTAGCTACTCCACTCCCATCCCCAGATACAACTCTCCTTGCCAAACTGTAACAGCAGAACAGACCCCCATTTGCCAGTTCTATCCTATCTTTTTCTTCATCAAAATTGGTCCACCGCAAAAACACATTTCTCTGTAGAAAGAAATGAAATTGTAGAAAGAATCCACCTCAAAACAAGGTGGCTGCCTCCTCTTTAGGACCCATCTCTTTCACTTAAAAATCTGCACAAAATAACATGCTCCAGCCATATCAGCATCAAAGATCGAAAGAGATGATAGCCAGTGAAATGTAGAGTATAGCTATCCAATCTCAAAGTGTTCTTCAAAGTGCAAAAAAACATACCATCACGTTTCTTTATCAAACCTCTTGCAAACAGCAAGCAAATGACCAGGAACCCCACACCAGCTGCCCCTCCTACTATAATGGCCACCGTCTTCCCTGTATTTTGCCCTGTCCCTGCACCCATCAAATCCCATACCATCTTTATCATATATAGAAATATATATATATATACATATATTTCTCAGGCCAATTAAAATTAAAACACCTTCAAACAAGTTGAAAAGATACTGGACATTCTTCGCGCAGGATAATTATATACTAATTTCAAAAGATAAGAGACCCGGTAATCTATATAAAAAAAAATGAGCTTCTTATGACAGGGATCAGAAACAAATAGGAAGAAAATCAACAAACATGACCATATACTAATTTCAATACACAGAGAGACCCACCAATCTATTTTTTCAAAGAACCACCTCTTGTTGTCATCAAAAAAGAAAAAGAAAAACTCTTCTTTCAAGGAGGAAAATAAAAACCATGAGGGGGAAATCCAAAACCCAAACCATATATACTAATTCAATATATAAAGAGACTCGCTAATCTATTAAGAAGAACCCTTTTTTTACAGGGAAATAGAAATAATTAGGAAGGAGGAAAAAAAAATCAACAATCCAGCAAAGCAAGCTAGCCTCGACTAAAACGAGAGTTACAAAATACTGATAAATAAAAAGAAGAAACTTTTCTCTCAATACCAGATTTAGATTTCCTAAGAATTCCCTTCCAGTATACATTACCTGATGAAATTGAATTGGAAGACGAAGAAGATGATGAGGATCTCCTGGGCACCCCATTTGCGTAATAACTGTAGCTAATAAAGCATTTATGCAGGTAGATTTGGCCTGATATGGCGTTCCCACACTCGACCTGAGCTCTCTGGACAGCAGTTTTCACACACTCACCACAATCTGAATCCCCAACATCACCTTCACACTGCCCCAGGACATACACAGATTGATAGTTGGTGGCAAAGTAGCCATGGCCACTGACCACGCCGTTTTGCATCACTGATAAGGCAGTATCTCTTCTCTCTTCAAACCCGCTTCCGGCCAAATTCTTAGCCCCACAAGTCTTGTACAGCATTTCCATACCCGAAATTTGTGCAAAGCCAGCAACTTCATACGAAATGTAGCATCCATAAAGCTGGATTCTTGCCGCTATTGTTTTGCCACAAAGTTTGTCTGTTAAAATGGGGAGTTTGCTGACACAGTTGTAGCAGTCAGTATTGCCAAGGTCTCCTCTGCATTGAAAGAGACCAGTTATTGTGGTTTGGCTGGTCCCGGCGGTGGTTTTAAAGAACTTGGTTTTGGTAGACTGGGAGACTAAAGAACCAAAAAGAGCAGAGATGGCTTGCGAATACACACCATTTGGATCTTGGAAACCTTGCTTCGCACAGCCCTTGTAGACCAAGATGCTGTAATCAGGGGCAGACTGGGAAGGACCAACAAAGAGAAAGGAGGAGAGTAAGAGGACGCAAAAAAAGGGTTCAGATGGAAAAACCATTTGGGAAATGGCAGAAATGGATCAAATCATGACAGGTTTTGGAAGGATTTGAGAAGTGGGTTATGGTTAAATCAGAAGAGAAGCTAGAAAATGAAGGAGAGGTTGGGTTTTGGGGTGTGCTTTGAATCGCTCAAAAAGTGTTTTTGTCTTTTGGGTTTTGGATTTCTGGTGTTTGGTATTATTCACTCTACTTTTTCTCTGTAAATGTGGATTGGTCTGAGAGCTGGAGAGGTCTCGCTCGCTCCCTCTCCCCCCCTCTCTCTCTCTCTCCCCCACCACTACCAGTGACCAGTACACAATTGAGAAGTTAAAAAAAGCACTGCCACTGTACTTACTCTACGAATGGTGAGCAGTGAGTACGAATACTCGGTGTAATTTTTTAGTATTTGAAGAGAATGAGAGCAGAAATGGTTGAAAATAAAAGAAGAAAATATTATCTCCATGAAAGGTGTGAAGGGATGTGGGTCAGCGGGGGGAAAGGGCATGAAGTTTGACTGTGAAGCACATTACTTGAGCTAGGGTTTGAATTTTGAGTGCTCCTTTTTTAAAAACACTCATTAAATTTTCATGAACACGGGGAATGAGTTGAAATCCTGGTGGGAGTTCATTAGCTTTGAATGAAATACACGTGACCAAGTCCCCAGTCATTTATGATCTTCTTGATCTCTATTTTCTTTTATTTATTCTCGTGGATGAAACAATATATATGTGATTAGTTCATTTTTGCTTATGATAAGAAAAAAAAAATAAAAAATTAGTATTGAGCTTAAAGAATAATCAGTGTATGCATCGTTTATAATAATGTTTCATAGTGTAATATGTTTAAGAATAAATTATAAAATATTTGATTTGAATGATAGGCAGTCACGTGTTCATGATAATATTTAAAAAATAATAATGGAGCAAATAGTTAGAGCAACTCCAAAGCAAAATATCATTTTGAAAAGCTAAATTAATAAAATATTTTTTTTAATAGTGTAAATATAGATTTTGTTTTTATGTGTATTTCAACGGTAAAAATTATTTAGAAAAAACCATATATATGGTAACATTTGAAACACAATATCTTAACAATTGTACAATTGAAACACGATATAATAACAATTGAACTAGGGAGATATCAACTGATAAATATTGATTTTAAACTATAAATTACTCCAAAATACAGTAACAGTTGAAATAAAATACAGTAACAATTGTATTAGCGAGATATCAATTGATAAACATTGATTTTAAAGAATATATTACTCCAAAATACAGTGACAGTTGAAATAAAATACAATAACAATTAAAATAAAATACAATAACAATAACAATTGAACTAGTGATATATCAACTGATAAATATTGATTTGGAGCTTTCATCAAATCAATTGTTGAAGTTTTTTAGAATTGATATCAATTTATAGCACGATAAAATATTATCAAATAAAAAAAATCTTGTTCGACTTTGATTTCCAATTCAAGCAACATTTATGCTTTCTTTATGTTTTAATTAGCTTAAACAATGTTTCAACATGAATATATACATTTTTCATGTTTTGGCTTTTCTGTTTAGAGCGTATAGAAATAGCAGCTAAAAAACAAAACAATTATTTTAGTTATTCAAATAGTTGTACTGTTGGTGATGTTAAAAGTAAACATAAAAGTTAAAAGTATATTTTTTTAGCTTTGCCTCTTCTGATACTCATTATGTTCAAGATGCTTTTAATGTTACGAGTTATACTTCTTGTAAAACAATTTTTTTTAAACAATTTTTTTTATGGGGTTTAGGGATTCTCGAGTGATTAATTTAATGATTTTTAATTTAAATATTATAATAAATAATAAAATAAACAATAAATTGTAAGAACTAAACTATTTGTTTTTAGTTCTGCATGCGAACAAATAACTTGAGAATATATGGTAAGAAACTTTTTACATGGATGGTTAAGAGGATATTTGTATCTTTTAAACTTTGTAGGTTGAGGGATTGAGAATTATTTCCTCTTGAAAACTTTGATGATGATAAATATCTCCTATACAATATTGATGTTGATAGCAATAACTCTTGCATCAAAATTCATGTTGCCTGTCATGCAATTACAAGACCTTTTATATACTTGGATGTGTAGAGAAATGACTATCATGGAATCTTAAAATCATAAAAATAGTTTTGTGATCCTATACAGGGTTATGTATATTTGGCTTTAAAATGATTACAAATCTAAAGGTTTGGGGCATAACATCCTGTCATATTCATGTATTTGGATTCAACACATAACTGGAACTAGTGGGGTTGAGTTTCATATATTGTCAGACTCACATGTACCTAGAGTTAATGCGTAGTTGAACCTAAGAGTGTTGATTCTCGTATCTTGTCAAACTCATATGTATTTGGATTTACATGTAACTAAACCCAAAAATATTGAATTTGACATCCTATAATACCTTTTTATACACAGTTTTCACACGCAGTTGAATTTAAAAGTCTTGGATCTATCATTTTGTTAAGCTACTAGGTTTTATATTTTGAGTCTTTGACAAGCCCAAGTATCCATAGTCAATACTTTGTCTTTAGTATATTTAACCACAAGCTTATTAAGCAAATGAATTGTGTATAAAATACCCTTATACACATATATCTTTATTATTTTTTGACTCCGGCAAAATACTATGTGAAATTACAAAGTAATAATCCAATTTAGTGGGTACAAAATAATTTTTTCCCGTTAAGCATCCTTAACATTCAAGAACTTGAGCTTTAAAATGTAAAGCACATTAAAGAAAATACTAAAACGATTATTGTGGATTATAATAGTTAATATCAATTTTATGATTAATATTTGTGTTAAATGACTCCATTTGATAAGAAAAGTTTATATTATATGTTCTTTTACTTTAAAAATCCATGAAAAAAATAGATCCTAGCTCGATTGATTATTGATTTTGGTATTTAAGATGGTTTTTTAGGCTACAAATAAGTTTATCATGATTTTTAAGTGTTCGGTAAATATTTGGATTAAAAAATGGGTTGAAATACAAGTTTATAGTCAGGGAAACTAGATGCCACGTCAGTTGATTCTATTTTTTTTTTGAAGAAACCCCCTACTTGCAATGAAAATGAAAAAAGATAACAGCTAAGAAATTCATTAAAATAATTATATTTTAGATCTTCAGGTTATTATAAGAGATACTCTCATGCATATGAACCCTGGAGGGAGAGACGAATGAAGTCATGAGGCCTCCCGGGCAGCAAAAAGAACCAGCGAGGTTCTATAACTAATGCTTGCTGCAATTAAACGGGGATTAATTTTTAAAAATATTTTTTTATATTTATAAATATTTTAAAATGATGTTTTTATTTTTATTTTTTAAAAAATATTTTTGACAGTGGCATAAATATATAAAAATAATTTAAAAACATTATTTTATAGTGTGATTGAAATTGTTTTTCATAGTATTTATTATTCAGAAATATGTTAAAATAATATTGATTTTATAGATCTCAAGATTTTGATTTGTTTTAATTTTTTTTACCAATTGAAATTAATCATATATATTATTATTTTTTTCATTTCGACCATTATTCTATAAATGTTTGGCTTGTTTTAAATTCCTTTGATTTCTTCAATCTCAAAGCTTTGTTTTATTTCAGTTTTATCCTCTAATTAAAATTAAACATATATTTTATTTTTTATTTCGACCGTTATTATTTTAATTTTGGTTTGACTTTGGTTCCCTTGATTTTTCAATCTTTCTAGGACAATTCTTATTTTTTGTTTGTATTTATGTGTCTATACTATTAGTTTTGACTTTTTTTTTATCATTTTCTCTTTTTTTGGAGTTTTGTTTTTATTCAACTTAGTGTTGGAAATTTAATTTATGTTGATGATAATTTTAAAATTGATATATTTTTTTCTTTTTTTCCTTTGATCTTTTTTTTAGTTTTTTGTTATTTTATTTATTTTTCGAATCAAATGATTTTTTATGCTAATGATATTCATTCTGGTTTTGTCATTTTTTTTGTTTGCTGTTTTATTAAATTTTTTGGGTTTTTTGTTTTATTTTTCGAGATAATTTCACGGTTTTCATTGTTTACGCAATAATAATGATAATTTTAGTGATTGTTTTATTTCTTGCTCTTTTGTTGGAGTGTTTTTTTTATTCTTCGATACAATTTAAATTGTTTAAGTAGTGATGATAATAATAATTTTATGCTGATAATTTCGTTAAAACATATTAAAAAAAATAATTTCACGCTTTATAAAAAAATTGTTTAAATTTATTATTTTACTTGAATTTATTATTTTTTTAAATTTATAAAAAACTATGCCAACTCGTTGAATATAATATTGATGGCTATTACCTAATTAACAAAAGAGCTAAAATAGCTCGGGGTTGGTACTGTAGCACTAGAGACAAGTGCACTGTGGATTGACCATTTTTCAGCCTGCGTCTCGACTGTTCGTCAGTCTTTTTTTTTTCCGCCTATGAACACTGTAATGACAATGTTAGCCCTGGTAATAGGACAAAATAGTGTTTCGGCTGAGGTGTAAATATCGCTTAGGGACGGTGTAAATATTATTGTTTTTTAATATTTTTGAAATGGATAAAGACGGTTCTAGCCCTCAATAAGACAAAATAGCTTATTTAAGGTTAGGGACATAACGGTGACGATTATTATTTATATATTTTTCGAAATTTGTCGGCGATGCAGCGTCACGGTGCACCTTTCAAGTCGGCGCGTGTCTACTCCGAGACGACCCCTATGTCAAGTCAGTGCGCGTCTCGGTGGCGCTCCGGCGTGTTGCCAGGAAATGAGCTGCGTGGCGTCGAATCCGGTGCAGCATTTGCTCTCTCTGCAAGTCAAAGTGCGAGCTCCATGTTTTGACTGTTGCGCTGTCTCTCTCTCTCACCTTTCACTTGTGTTACATTAGTTTTAATTTACTGCGATTTGGTCCCTCCGGTTGAAATTAAATAATTTTCCACCTTGCACTTCGGTCCTTCAACTTTTTATTTCCGGATTAGGTCCAAATTCGTCATTAAATTCGGTACACAGGTTTGAATTTTTGCAATATTATCCTTGGATTAAAATTGATAATAAATGTGATTTTTATTTCAGCCCTTCAACTTTTGATTTATGATTTAAATCCCTGTTTAAATTTTTAATGCTTATCAAATAATTGTTACAATTTTCCTAATAATTTTATTTTCCATCAATTTTTTTTCCTTTGATTTATTTCTGCCACTTTCATTAATAATAATAATAATAATAATAATTTATTTTTTTCTTGCTTACTCTGTTGTTAATGTTTTTAAGTGTTTTTTCTTCCGTTAAAATTTTATAATTTTAATTGTTTTTGATAATAATAATAATATTTTATTTTTTTCTTGCTTACTCTGTTGTTAATGTTTTTGAGTGTTTTTTCTTCTGTTAAAATTTTATAATTTTAATTGTTTTTTCAATAATAGCAATAGTCATTTTATATATAATATTACTGGGGATAAAAGACAACTCAAGAAAGAAAAAAAAGACAAATTTACCTAGATTACCTAAAATTAAAAAACCGATATAAGTCGTTTTTGTCTCGATTACACTGTTCCTTTTAAACGGCAGATAAATCATTATTATATGTTTTAATATTTATTACATATTATCAACTAAAAATATATAAAGAGATAAAAAAATGACCTCGGATTTTTTGCAAGAAAAAATTTAATATCAGCATTATTAAATACATTTAATATAATAATATGAAGAATAAATCTCATAAAATAAAATAAAAAATTGGCTTCGAATTTTAATTTTGTGCTCTTTTGTTGAAGTGTATTTCTGGAAAAAAATTGGATTTTTAATATTTAAGATCTAATATTACCCGGGAAAAAATACAACTCAAAAAAACAAAAGGTAAACAAATTTGCCTATATTATATACAATTAAAAAATATATTAGGCACTTTCTGTTTCGACTACAATGTTCTTTTTAGACAGCAAATAAATAATTATAGCACGCAAAAAATATATATTCCTTTTTTGAAAAATATTGCAATGTTTTCATTTATAATGTATCAGATCTAATATTACTGGGGAAAAAAGACAACTCATATTGTTTTTTTTAACAAATTTACCTAGGTTATCTACAATTCAAAAATATAAAAATCACTTTTTATTTCGATCACACTATATAATATGTGAGACTAAGTATATGTGTTTAATATTTATTTAATATTATCGCCTAAAATATATAAAGAGAAAAAAAAATGACTTACGATTTCTTGAAAAAAAAAATTAATATCGGCATTCTGAAAGATATTTAATATAATAATATGATGAATAAATCTTATAAAAAAACTTTGGCTTTGAATTTAAATTTATATTTTAGACCCTTTGTTTGTTTTTTTTAAGAAACGGTGACCTTTTTTATTGTCCAACTCAGTTGTTCTTTTTTAACCTGGTTTCTTTTGTTGTTTTGTTTTTTTAACCATAGTATCCGTGATAACAAATTTATCATAAATCATTTAACCTTCTTAGCAAATTTTCTAACAAATTTTATCAAATTTTTTTACCAATAACAATATTCAATCACATTTTGGTTGAAAAAACTATTTATGTCATATTTTATCAATTACAATTATACTAATTAAATATTAAAATAACAAAATACATCATTTATAAAATCAATTAATTTCTCTCTCCTGCCTACGCAACATGACGTAAGCTAAGCTGTTTTTTGTCAAAATTCATTTCAGTCCCTGAACGTTGATTATATCTTGAAGTTTCAAATCGGTCCTCATACTTTGAATTTTTCAAATTGGGTCGGAAATCTATATAATTTCGGTTTCAAAGTTTTCATTTATTTCAATTTCATCCTTCCATGCAAATTGATTATAAATCTTTAATATTTTCAGTATCAAAGTTTGATTTCTTTCAATTTTATCCTTTTATGCAATTTTTGATTTCAGGTTTGATTTCGGTCTTAATTTTTTTTTTCTAGTTTTTGTTTTAAATTATAGAATTTCAATATTTGGAATTACTTCAATTTGTTTCCTTTAAATTAAATATATTATTTAAAGTATGTCAAATTAATGATATATTTGTGTCAAATTAAAGTATGTAAAACTACTTAGATGTTTTAATATTTATTGGATGTTATCGCCTAAAAATATTTAGATAAAGAAAAATAATAACCTACAATACAATTATATATTTTACTATTGTTATATTAGGGGGTGCTGAGCTATTTTATAACATTAAATTTCACTTAAATAAAAATTAAATTTCGCATAGGTGTCAAATATTTTGCTTGTTCTTTTTAGACAACAAATAAATAATTCTCCACGAAAAAAACTTTTCTATTTATTTTTAAATTTTTTTTTGCAATATTTGTATTTATAGTGTGTTATATTTAATATAACTGGGAAAAACAAACAACTCATATTTTATTTTTACAAATGCATCTATGTTATCTACAATTAAAAAACTATAAAAATCACTTTCCATTTCGATCATACTATAGATTATGCGAGACTAAATATATGTGTTGAATATTTTTTTAATATTATCCCCAAAAGATATATATAAAAAATGATCTATGATTTCTTGAAAAAAAAATCCATATCGGTATTCTTAAATATATTTAATATAATAATATGATGAATAAATCTTACAAAAAAAACTTTGGCTTTGAATTTATATTTATATTTTAGACTCTTTATGTTTTTCCTTTTGAGGAACGATAACCTTTTTTTCACATGTAGTTTTTTTTTAATGTCCAAGCAAGTTGTTCTTTTTTAACCATTTTTTTTACCAGAGTATCCGTGACAACAAATTCCTAATAAATCATATCACCTTCTTAACAAATTTTTTAACAAATTTAATCAAATTTTTTTACCAATAGCAATATTCAATCAGATTGTAGTTGAAAAAAACCATTTTAAATGAATTTTATCAATTACAATTATGCTAATCAATTAATTTCTTAGAAAGATAAAAAAATCCCGGCGAAGCGGGCAATTCGGCTCGTACACCATTGAAAGACTTTTTTTTTCAACGACGACGGTATCAATTTCACATTGTATTGATACTAGCATAATTTTAAGAAGTAAAAAATAAATCAAGGCATATACCGGATTAAACGAGAAAAAAAACTAGCATTATTTAATTAAATAATAAAAGATGATATATAAATAGATCAATTTAAAAAAATATTGAAAACCTAAAAAAATAGTTTTTTTAAATAAAAAAAATGAGAAAGCTAGGATTCTAAGTGTGGCAATGTGGTTGAGGTTGTAATTGAAAGTGTTTTTTTGTTCAGAAATACATTAAAATTATATTTTTTTTTATTTTAAACAAAATATTTTTGACATCAGTGTACCAAAATAATCTAAAAACTCTAATTTTTTTTAACTTAAAGTAAAAAATAAAAATAAATTTTTTATTTTTTTTCAAAAATATTTTTCAATCCCAATGTCAAACACACACTCTCTAAGTTATTAAAATGATATATTAAATAGATCTTATTTAACCTTAATTTATCCGCTAAACTTATGATCTAAATCACGAATTTGATTGATTTTAATAACTTTATTTTTCAAAAAAAGTATAAAAACTATTTTTAATTTAACTCACATTCATACAGATTTATTATGATTGGTTGTACAAAAAGAACTCAAATGAATATTTTTAAAATGCTACTATAATCTTATTGAGAAAAAAAGAAGATATCTAATAAAATAATATCTAAAATATATTATTGAATCAAACAAGAATTTAAAATAAATCAAATTAAAGTTCAATGATGATAATAATAACAACATAATATGCTAGGCTCATGGGCTTGTCTTGACTATTTTAGGAAGATTATTATTACGAGAATTTGATTCTCTTACGTTAAAAAGGAAGGGTGGAGAGAGAGAGAAGCCTAACTTTTGCGAGGTGGGAGGGTCGAGAAGGCAAACGAAATTAAAATTGTCCAGACCCCTTTCCACCGACGACCTGTCCTCTCCTCTCCCGACGCTAGCTCCTGTGAGAACCACCGAGAAAGAAAGACAAAAGGAAAAAACACAAACTTTAAAAAGCTGCAAACACCAAACGTTAATTGTAATTTGTTTTAGAGAAGATACGGTTCTTGCACCAGCGGTTGTTAAGTTTTCTTCACCGCAAAACTGAAGAAATCTATTGGTATAAAGAGAATGAGTGCTTTTAAAGAAAAAGTCTCAAATCAACTATCTCGTTTCTTTTCCGGCTCACCAGATTCCTCTTCTCCTGATAATTCTCAGGTAACCTACCCTTCCCTTTTATGATTATTTGCCTTTTATTTCTGTTGTTTTGATGGGTTTTCTACTTCCTCCCCTTCCTTTTTTTCTCTTTAGTAGATTGCTAGATCTGGTAGCTTTCATACAATGTAGCTGTGCACTTGCAATGCTTTTGTTGATTTTGATTGTTTCAGTTTAGATATAGAAAACTTCAACATCCTGGACAACAAAAAGAATTCGGATTTGGTTTTAGATTTTTATGAATTCTGTTTTTGGTGCTGGCTGGATCCATTGCTTGGTAGCTGAAAAAACATAACAAAACACTGAAAACTCTTTTTGTTAGCTATGAGAATACGAGAAAAGAAGGCAAAAAGAAACATGGGTTCTTATACTTTCACTGTTTGGACCAGGAAAAAATCAAAACTTTATTGAAACCAGCTCCTGTAATTTTAAATTGTTACGGATCTTATAATTTGTAAGGAGAAGGTAATTGCTTTGTTTTTGGGTACTTTATACCTGTTAATTTTTATCGGTACTGTTTGTGACGCGAGGCATTTGAATGTGTAGGCCAGGCCGTTCTCTAAAGGGGAAAACTCATCTTCATATTTTCCCTTCGCCATCCCTTCACTAAGCTTTTTTGGGTCTAGATCAAACAAGCACCAGGATGAGTTAAAACCAATTCAATCTCTTCCTGTTAGATGGAACGGTAAAGATCTTGAACAGCGAGAAGAACACTCAAATAGGTATCATGAATGCAGCACAATATGCGAGACTGAGGAGTTCCAAAATTCTTGTAAAGACGATAAAGGATACAATGCAGCTTGCGAAAGCAATCAAACTGTTAAAAGTCATAACGGCAACGACGATGCTGCCCCTACAAGGACCAGTAGTGATAGTGATTTATTTGAAGAAGCAAATGATCAGACTCCGCGAAAGCCTTTTTCCTGTCTCATGGATGAGTCCACTTTTATTTCCTCAGAGCTCTATGAGTTCTTGCTCTCATCCCTTCCTAATATTGTGAAGGGATGCCAGTGGACCTTGCTGTACAGGTAAGTTTTTTGCTAATAAACCTGTATCCTTTTGTGCTGCTGCACTCCTGTTCTTCAATTTGGACCTTGATTTTTATGTTGGTGATTTCAAATGAAGGGCAGTACGTTGAAGCATGGCATATCACTTCACACACTTATTCGCAAGAGTGCAGCTGTTTCTGGTCCTTGTTTGCTGGTATGTTATCAATCCATATGGTACGGGTTCATCATTTTAGTTGTTTTTCAACTAGTTTAAACTTGTTTTCTGCTACTTATAGATTACTGGTGATAGACAAGGTGCTGTGTTCGGTGGGCTACTAGAATGTCCATTGAAACCTACTGCCAAGAGAAAATATCAGGTAACCTTTGTCTTTACTGTATTGAAATACAATTTGCATTTTAGTGTTGTCCTCCCTCTTTTTCTAATTTCAAATTTCAAACTTCAAACAGTTCCTTGAACACTCTTACCAATTTCCAATAACTTTGACAGGGGACAAACCAATCATTTGTATTTACAACCATTTATGGTGAACCAAGGATATTTAGACCAACTGGTGAGCAGTTTTACGAACTTCATTTCTTTCCAGATTAATGCAAGTATAACTTCATTAAACACACATCTAGCAACTTGATAAATGAGACTGCTATCATGTTTTGGCTATCATCAACATTCATATCTGGTTAGTTCGTAGATCAAATGATGATTTGATCAGTTTCTTACGAAGCGAATTGAGGAAACTTTGCTGTACGGTGCAGAGATGTCAATAATTGCCATTCTTTGAAGCCAGTGCGTGCTGGGAAATGTATACATGATCTGGGAGGGGTATTCTTATGTAAAATGAATAAAGATATGCTTTTTAGACACCCATGTTTTTTGAATGAAACTTTGGTACTTTGAGTATCCTTGTATCCAATGTGTAAATATTAAGAAAGAGTCTGTCTGGTGAATTTGTGGGATGTTTGAGTGGCGAATGATAATTATTTAGGCGACATTAGGAATTACAAGTGAGAAATATTCAAGCTTCCTAAGTAGTTTGTATTGTAATTAACGGGATCAAATTAAAACAATGACAGTGATGAGCCCCTGCTCAATTCATTATATCAATTTCAAAGAGAGCATTTCGAGGTCTGCTGTCTGCAGTGCCCTTTTTTCTGCTAATGCAAACATAATAAATCACCAAGTTAATTAATCATAAATCTAATGGAAATTATATTTGATGGTTGCTTTCTTGATTGACAGAAAGCTGCTCTTTGGGAATTTGATGTATAAATTTACTATTTCTGACGTTAGAGTTTGGAATCCTTTGTTTCAGAGAGATGCCATTAACTAAAGATTGAAAAGCCATAAAATTTGAGCTGATCCCGCGACTCATTTATGTAAATAGGTGCCAACAGATATTACTTCTTGTGCTTGAATGACATACTAGCACTTGGAGGTGGTGGCAACTTTGCTTTGTGCTTGGATGGAGATCTGTGAGTTCCTTTTCTAGTAATTCCTCTTTGAAACTCCATTTGTTGCAAGATTTTTAGTGTTTGTTTCTTATTGTAACCTTTTCTTCTTCTCCCTCTCCCTCTCTCTCTATATATCTTGGAAAAAGGTTGAATGGAACTAGTGGACCTTGTCAAACATTTGGTAACTTGTGCTTGGCCCATAACCCAGAGTTCGAGTTGAAGAATGTCGAGGTAATCTAACTGTTTTTAGCTGTCCTTGCCAGCTTTGGCAATTCTTATTCCATTTTGTTATTTTGTTCGAGTTACTATCTGAATTCTGCACAGTTTCGTGGCTTATAAGTGAAAAAGTAAATATGGGCTTGTCCTTGCAACTTCATTGAACTCGCCCTGAGCCACTTGTTTCTCACCATGTTTTATTCATCATTTGAATGCTTGTCTGCACAGGTTCCAGCATGTCATGGTTTGATTGTGAATGATTAAAATGTCAGGCTTCTGCTTTTGTGAATCCCATCTATTTTCTCATCTTGTTTTACTCATCATTGTTATGCTTGTTACTCCTTTGTTTCTCTATATTAACTAAAAAATCCTAGAAAGTTTGGGCACTGGATTGTATTTTTGGGCACTATTACCATATTTGGGCCTACCTTAGCTCCACGGATGGCAATGGTGCTGGTGTAGTTGACAGTAAGTATGATCTAAGTAGATTTGAGAGCACTGATGTTAGATATCCTAGGATAAGAATTTGACTGTCTTTTTCAGATCGGTTGAACATGGAGGCTCAAGCAGGCGAAATCAAAGTTGGATATATGATTTATGTTATTGGAAGCATCTATTAAGCATCATAGGAATAGCTACCATTTCAACTTCTGATATCTTTTTTCTCTTTGTAATGACGATATATTCTTGTTGCAGGTTTGGGGTTTCACACATGCATCAAAATACCTTACCTGATGATAGGCAAGCTATGGAAGCTTCTTATTTTGTCGCGTTTAATTAGCTTGTGATTGCATTCTTTATTCTTTGGATCATGGAGTGCTCCATTTATGCAGAATTGACCCTGGTAAAATTTTAGATTTGAATTCTGATTTATGCGAATAAAGCCATGGTAATCCGGTCTTCAGACTAGAGACCATTTCCTCAAATACACTGTAATCTGTACATGTATATCTCAACAGCTTCCAACTTGGACATCCTAGTCTTGAATCTGTTGAGATGTAAACGGAGGGATTTTGGAAATTAGCCTCAATTCTGAATGAACAGAAATATAATAACATATTTTTAAATAAAAACATATTACACCATAAAATTCAATATACAAGAGTGTATTTTTAGTATTCAATTTTCTCGAGGCTTCTTGCCCGCGATTTACTGGCGAGCCGCGTCGAACATAACCACATCCCTCCTCGCCTTGCAAAGATTTGCGAACCAGATGTCCCTAACCTAGCTTCTCATGCCACGTGTTTATTTTCATAACAAAATTAATATTATAATTAATTGCTGTCATGCACATATGCACAAAAAAACTACAAATTGATTTATATAACACCCTATATCGACAAAAATGTTAAATGATTTTTTTAACAACATCAATCAGTTATTATCTCTTTTTTAGTACAAGGAAGTATCACCGCTCGAAAAAACATATTTTTATAGATAAGATGAACAAGTAAAATCCTAATTATTCAATTCTTAAAAAATATATAAGATGAACAAGTAAAATCCTAATTATTCAATTCTTAAAAAAATATATATCCTGACTCGAACTTAAAATTTGATATACCAATTACGATTTCTATATCATCACATCATATATCGGTTTTCGAGGGTACATCAAATGAGATTGTACCAATGAAATATCCATGAGACATAGATACATGTATGCGAGCATTTTCAAATAGCATCCAGCGATGAGGTCACTAAGGTAATAGTGTTTGATGCTATTTTTTTTTTTATTTAAGAATATGCTTTTTAAAACAAAACATGTTCTAAAAATGAGCACCGTGAGAAATTATATCCCAGTCCCCACTTTATTGTTCTCAACGCTCCCAGTTCAGAATGGCATGGATACTTGTTTGAACGCGCCCTTTGCGCCGCTGAGCTGTAATCTCTCGGCGTTTATTTTGTCCATGGCTAAAACGGAGATGTAACCAGCCAGTGGCTTAAGGTAAGCTACTTTTTAACATATGAATCAATAGCCAAAGCCAGCTACCATTAACAGAGGTTTCTACAACACCAATCTAAGTTAACAGAAACCATTAATAGGCAGGCAGGCAAGCAAGTAGGGCTAGAAGATTTGCTTTCCTATGATTATGGTTTTATGATCACTAAAGATTTGTATAATAATTAATTTCAGAAACCATGGAATTAATTGAAATGTGTAAAGTGGAACGAACATCTATATTAATTAAAAAAAAAAGCATGGCAATTGCAATCGAACCAGGCAATATTTCGCCGCAACAATGAAATACAGATCTCAACTGGTTATCCCTTTAAGAAGAGCACTTGATAATTGTCAAGTGCCCCCAACCCACCCCATTACACAACGCCTCACCTTGTAGATTAACATCTCTTTCTGGAAGTTCCAGTAATAACACAAATACAAAATGACTGGTGGTAGCCGGTCAAATTTGAGAAGTTCTCCAGTCCCGGGACAGCCACCCTGCGCCAATGCATGATCCATGTCTGAAAATTGCATTAAGTGTTGGCACCACATGATTAAACTCCTTGTTATATCGTTATGCTGCACCAGGCCAATAAAAGCTACGGCAGCAGCTGCAGAAATCCAGGAGCTCAGCTTTCCAAATCGGAGGAGCTTAAAGGTGCATTATGATTCCAGTGGAGCTTCTTCCCCAGGTAGCCCAAATATCCGGAGGTTGTGATCCATCGATCCCACAGCTATGTAATTTGATTCAGGACCAAATTTTACACAAGTTGCTCTTCCTGCAGCAACCGGGCAGAATAGTAGAGCATCTGTCAATTCCTCCAACAAAGGTTGGAAGCAACAAATAATAATATCAGACAAGAAAAAAAGGAAACCTGTGCCAGACAGATCAGGAAGAGCTTTGATACAGTTCCAGTCAGCTTTAACACTGCCAACTTGGTAAACTCTGCACAAATACAAGACGCAAAATCAGATGGGAAAAATGTTTTTAATAATCTACAGAATTTTTCCATAAAAAGAAAGGGATATGGTAATAGCTTTTCTGAAAAGGACTAGGAATATTCTTGCCACGAAGAAACCAATTTGTTAGTGTTGTCAAAAGAACTTTTGCACAGGCCAAACATTTTTGTGAATAGGCAAACAAGCAGAGCTGTAATCCAACTTCGTACACAATTTCTTAAAATCTATTGAAAATGACTAGATATTTGGGGACTGAACCTTATATCCGATCCTGAAATTCCAATGTATGATCCACTGTGGTCGAATTCCACTGCAATAATAAAAAAGAACATTACATCTTCCCACAGGAAATAAAAATACAAGCATATTGCAGTAGAACAAGATTGCCCACCCGAGAATTTAAGAGCGCGATAAAAGTCTTAAAAATTAAAATATATATATATAGCCAAGCTTGAAGATTTTAAAACCACTTAATACACAGAATTCATCATAGCAAGCATGACCTGTCAGGTAGAGTGGGAAGCAGGTTGACCAGGGGTTGCTATAAGAGCTTGAAAATCATAATAATAACTATAGCCGACATGATGTTGCCACTAGCCATGAAATAGCCATATACACATACACAAGGAAAAGTATCACCACAGTAACACACACCAGAGTTTGTAGGTGTGTCAGAATCATAGAGATTGAGCGTCCGGAAGTTTTTCAATTTCCTCAGATCCCACAGCTTAACACTATCATGTGCAGCAGTCTGTCCAGTAAAAACATTAAATCCGATCATCCATCATAGCATGTGTTGCTCAGAAAAATGAAAGATACTTACGGCCAGAAAGTATCCATTTTCCGAGAAAGATATTGCTGTTACTGGTCCAACATGACCTTCAAATTTTGCAACATTAGCCTGCATATAAACAAGGAATGCAAAAGTAAAACTTCAAATAGTTTTAGTTAAACCAACAGGCAGGTTCTATTTTGTGCAAGTCTGGCCTCTACATGCTGCACTCTGAAAAAGCAACACGCACTGATTTTGATTGTAATGTGCACCTGACTTTTTACATCCCAAATTTTGACAACTGCTTCTGAAGTGCCTGTTCCAAGGATGAGACCATCAGGATGAAAGGCAGCCGATGTATAGCCATCAGTTTTAGAGGTGTCAGCAACCTGCAAAATTAAACAACCATATATAGCTTTGCTTAGAGCCAGATCCAATGGGCACAAGGAAATTTTAACATGAAATTGAAATGAAAACTATATGCAAGTTTAGAAAATTAACATCGCCAGAAACATTTAGAAACCTTGTCTGGAAGAGGATATTTTAACATAAGTATTTGATGACAACAGCTTGAAGAAAAAAAAATACCATAATACAGGAAAAATAATCCAGAGTTGCACAATACAAAAAAAAACAATTCACCATTAACTTTCTGTCTGATCTTAATGGCTTTTTAAATATGCTTCTTGAGCTTTCGAGCATGAGAAAAGGCATCATAAATGGAGAACAATGGGCAGTTCAACATTAATTCCCTGTCAACTTTTCAACTTATTGTCGGCAAACCAAAATAATTGAAATAGACCACACATGTGATAGAAGGACTCAATTCTCTGAATATAAGTACAATGCAACGTGCAAATGTCATGCCAGGTGATAAATTTTTATAATTTGGCATTTGACTTTTCTGCTATCAATTTCCCTTCATATTACACAGTAGGATTCGTTTTTTGATAATAACTACTTTTGTGAACATGCACAAGGCACAGATAAGCACACACAGAAGGAGCGAGCGGACCTGAGTCAAGCATAAACCAGAGGAGAGATCATAGAAGCACCACGTATTGTCAAGAGAAGCAGTCACAAAGAAGTTATTTGTGGCATGAACAGTGACAGCTTGCACCTGACAGAATTTGCAAGCGTATCATTATCATGTAATAAAATGGCACAAAATCAGTACAACATCACAACCAAATTGAGCAAATATTAAGATACTAAGAAGTATGCAAATACATGAACGCTTTTAGTCCACACAATCTGGTTAAGGAACAGCACTGCCTTGCAATGAAAGCAGCTGCTTTCCATAAACTTGATTTGATTGATCTCAGAATGACTCAATTCTAGGTCAATGGTTTCAAGCTAGTTGCAGTCGTTTAATTCAAACAAGCTTTGCAAACTTCATTCAGTGTACACGGCATGCGTAAAATGTAGTGCATGACTCAGAATTTTGCTTGGGTCCCAGGCTTCAAGCTCACACATTAGGGAATTTCCTTTGAGCTCCCTCGAGAGGCTTACCCAAAGCACAGGCTTCAAAAGCTATTTAAAGTAGCCTAGAAAGGCCCCATTTGCAGAGGGTATCTTCAATCCTATTTAACATAAACCTAAGCATTGCACTTCATTAAAGCAAGACCCCACTCTAGAATATGTCTGGATTTATCAAAAAAGAAGCAATGCATGGAATCTGTATCCCAATATCAGGCTAATGATCAGTCATTGGTTCTGAAACAAGACCAATGTAGGTTACCTCAGCGGTATGATCCTTCAGGATGTGTCTGCAATCATAGTTCCCATCTTCAGATCCTTGCCACACTCGAACTGTCTGCAGCATTTTAAAACAAATTAAATCCTGGATGGATGCTTAGGAACACTAATTTAAGCACGGATACTTGTGGATGAGAAGATCCAGGTATCAGAGATTCAGTTCTTTAATGGCTGAAAAAGAAGTGGAAAGGAGACAGAGGAAAGGCTAATCACAGAGTCCAGTTTCATCATAAGGTAAAATTTTAAGATTCATTGCAGCTACACATAGAGCTAGTTTGAAGATCACAGTGGACATTGTTTCATGATGTAATCCTTCAATAAATAAAATTCATGGCCATGATGCCAGTGAATTCCTTTGTGGGAGATTTGATTCCACACGAGCAATTGCTTCCACATCCACAACCACTAAATGATACTAAATCACTGTTTCCTTCAACAAGGGCATATTGCATTTACATTATCATGGTCCACTCTGACCTTTTATTTTCAGAGAATCCTCAGTGTTTTCCCATAACTACAGGCTGATTGAATGTTGATGAGTAAATCCTACATAACAAAGATTATATTACAATACTTTTAGAAGTTCCAGCAAATGGAACCTTAACTCCAGTCTAGATTTGCAATGCCTTATCTTCCTTTCTTGTAATTGTAATTAAGTTTCAAATCCTTTCAGATGAATGCTTTTGTTTCTCATAAAAAAGCATGATTTTTTCAGGTTGAGTAATTCATGGACTACAACTGACAGATCAACTAATATTTAGGGGCACTAAAAAGGAACATTGGGACATAAAGATGAGATGATAGGAGTGATATTCTATGTGGGTTTGCCAAGCTTCCTCGAACCAAATAGAGTAAAGCCAGTTCAGACTATGATTAGGAAACACAATCAGCAAAATAAAAGGGGAGGAGAGACTATAACAGCAGTGAACAATAAGTTTTACACCCACCAAATTGAACAGTGCTTACCTTATCTGCTGATCCAGTTAAGAAAAATTCACCCTCAGCCACAAATTTCACACTGGTTACCTACAATAAAAATAATGTTATCAGTCACAAGTTTCATTAAACAGCAGAGGTACAGCAATAAACAAAGTAAAATAACAACCCTCTTTGAGTGACCACTGAGTGCAGAAACAATCTGCCCTGATGGCCGATCAAAGATTACAGCAGTTGCATCAACCCCTCCAGTAGCAATGATATCCTGAAGACCAGAGAGAAAAGGTGCATTAAACCACCACAAATCAGCATGTGAGCAAGGCAATTTATTTAGCTCATTAATTTAGTTATGCCACTGTTAAACACCTAAAACAAATTTAACATTAGACAACAATGTATGATATAACCTCAAAACAAGCCCCTATCACCCATTCCCAACATATGACATGGAGTTTGTGTTATTAGAAGAGCAAAAATAAAGCAAATCCCTAAGTTTGATATTTTAATGAGACAAACCCTTGGCATAGTAAAACATGAACAGTAACATGGGAAATCAGACAGGAGAAGCTTTCCTGAAAACATGTATAAGCCACCTCCTTAGAACCCCACCGATGTTTCATAATTATCTACGGTTTAACTTATAGCTTTTACCAGTCATTTCTCTATAAAGTAAACTGCAGTTATGGGGAAATGTTGCCACATCATAATCAAATATGCTACGCACAGGAATTTTTCAAGCATTATATTCAAGTGCAGAAGAAGAACACCACAAATACAGCAACTATATGGCAAGTGGCCTAAATTTGATGTATAAGTGAATAGTAACACAATGTCTGGATATTTCCCACAGTATTCAGAATACAGAACAGCACAAGCCTAAATGCAGCTGGGAAACTATTTGTTTACAAAAATCTTCTAAACAGATAAACCTACTGAATTTATAAAATCCATCACAAGATCAAATTGTACATAATTTCGTACCTTCGAATATTGGATATCAATAGATAAGATGCCCGGCTTGCTAGTTTTGTGAAGTGGATGGCTAGAAAGTTGGGTGTACCTCTCTAAAGCATCAATAGGAGCCAACGTTGGAGGAATCTAACCATTAAAAGGGGAAAAGAATGATGAACATCAGATCAATCAAGCAACTCATTCTAAAGAAGAGGTTTTAACTTTGTTCATTTATAATCCTCCTAAATAAATTACGCAAAGAGATACACTTTGAAAACTTAGTCACACCAAAGTAATGCAACTAAATCCACAATCTGCCTACAAAAATTAAGTACTACATTAACATGCATCAGTACCTGCCGCTTTTTCCGCTGTTGCGAAAGAGCTGCGTTACAGTCTGTAAGCTCAGTGATGATGCTAGCAGAAATTCCAGGTCGTACTCTCTTCCCAGGTTGGGCCATATCATCATCCTCGGCAACTATTAAGATATCAACAAAGCTTAAAATGATGTGTTGATAGGCACCTTTAAAAAACCAAGAAGGATAGAAGAGAAAAACCTCGTTTTCCATTGCTAAGAACTGAAGAATTTGCTATAGCAGCTTCTGATGCAAACATGGGTGTCTGCCTCTCTGCTTGCGTAAGCAATGACCTTGCTTCATCTCTTTCCTTTTTAAGTCTTGCAATTACACGGCAAGCAGCATCATGCTGCCAAATTTATTTTTATTTTTCAACATAACCGAAGTCCATGTGCTGGATCAGTACAGTATGCAAGTGATAATTTCAATGATCCAACCTACAATGTTTTTTACACGAAAAAAAGAGAGTAGGTCTGGCATGAAGGCGAAACTAGAGATGACACTAATTTTAGGATTGGACCAATACAAAATCTAGAGCATGGAAGTTAGGAATGGCCTTCTACAAAAGCCAGAATTTGGAAGAATAAAAATGCTGAGGGGCAGCAATTTCTACAGTTCAAAATCCAGTACAGAAAGACAGCAGTTCCAAATTTGGAAGAATAACTGGACCACTCTATCACAGTGATAGATGTCTCACTGAATTATTGCTTCATGTTAACAGACAATGTTATAACTTTCTAGGTTAGTGAAGGAAAAGGAAAATTCCATCGAAGTAAATATTCTTATCCACTGCATCAGTAAGAACACTGATACACTGTTGATAAAACACAAACCACTGATTAAGGGTTCATGTTCATTGTGAAGATGACACGGTGAATTCCAAATAAAACAAACTTAGTAACTAAACAAGAATTGAATGACGGTGAGCAGAAAAGTAAGCAGAAGTTAAGTTAAGACAATGTTTAAATAAAGAAAATAAAATATTTGTTGCAGAAATGCATCATAACATTCATAGTTAGCATAAACAACAGGATGATATACCACATGTTCCCTGCCAAACGAGGAGCATGCTAGCAAGCATCTAATGATGAGGCAATTACCTGATACAATGCATGACTTAGCTCTTGCCTAGCTGTATGTAATTGCTGCTCCAATGCAAAGTTGGATAACATGAGGCCATCCCATTCCTGCAATGAGATCAAGAATGACTTTACAAGCAAAATCAAAAGCAAAAATACTAGCAGAATAAGCCCATCAAAGGGTGGGCTGCATAAGCCATCATAATAATTAGAATAGGTTAATGAACAGGTCAAATGAACTAAATGATTATCTAGTGAAAATATTTAGTCATCTAAATATAAAGTAGATTAGCAAATCCAAGTGTTGAAATTTCTTTTAAAACTTTTGACAGGAACTCATCTATTTCCAAATAAAGATTTATGGACTCAGCTGCAATGAAAGTTATCCAACAATTTACCATTATCTTCGTTAAAACTATTCAAATAGAGCAAATATGGAAGTCACCCATTGATGAACTCCAGGGAAGCTTTACAGGGAGGGAGTATAATGATTACTACCAGAGATTTGGAAAGCAAACTATCTATACTATAAAGGATAAAAAGCATAACACTTTGATAGAATCAGGCGTAGAGGCTTATCAGCGTTGTAGTAATAATTCACGGAGAACTTGATGGAGGCAAGCATCCCTCTCATATATGTGATTGAGTAAAACAGTTATTTAGTTGCAACGTTATTATCTTTTAAAAAAGTGAAGTAATGCTAATACAAGAGCTTACAACTTCACGACTACATGAATATTAACACCGCACCATACTATAAAGTAAAGCTGGAAGTTAGAAATTCAACAATGAAGGTAGCATATGGGATGATTCACATACATTCTGGAACATTCCAAGCATCCCAGGGATGCTTGCGGTCTGTACAGTTCTTGGCTTCACAATCTACAACAAAAGTTAAGAAACTAATCAAGTATAGAAACAACCAAACTAGTCAAGTATAGAACCAGCTGATACTGCAGCAGTGGGGTACAAAAGACTTTGATGACAAATGAGACCATGGCGAAGCATACTTTTCCTGTTTCTACTGGAACAACATCATCCATGGTAAGTGGTTCCCCAGTAATGGGACATTTTCCATATTCCTGATCAGAAAATAAACAAAAACAAGACAGACAAGGTTTATCAAACATACTGCCAAATTCACTGAAAAGAAACTCTGAAGATCAATGCAGTTCGAAGTAAATCTTGATTTTATAGATTTTGAAAGCAAAAGTAAACAATAGGCAGCAAAAGATATGCCTCCCTCACTTCTGTCAAACAAGGAACTTGTTCTTGCACATCAAAAAGAGTTAGAAAGACACGAGAAAATAACCCTAACCTACGCGATTTTTACTACTTCCTCGGAAAACACACAAAATAACCAGCACGTAAACTTGTTAACCATAACATCCAGTTCGTTCATTCAAGCTATACAAAACATATGACAATTATAAAAAAAATATTTTTCTCTAAAGTAAAACCCTAACGAGATACTAACTAAAATTCTAAAAATGATTAAAAAAATCTAAAAGGGTAAGGAAAAATATACCGATATGTGTCTCTCGATTAAACGCTTCTCGTATAGAAGCCCAGACTTCTTCGAGACGACGGGCTCTTCCGGCACCTCGCCGGAAACTGTCAGGAAAAACAAATAAAACAGAGATCGATAAGAAACTACAAAAGATAAAAGAAAAGCAAAGTAATAGAGAGAGAGAGAGAGAGACCTGAGCAATGCATTCTAGAAAGAGAAGTTAGGGTTTATCTGGGGACTAGCTGCAAAGTAGCTAGCTAAAGTAATGATTACTGAGTGTAAAATTTAAGTAGCGGCCGAGCAAGAGGCAGAAGTCTTGAGTTAGCAGGGAACTGTAATGTAATATATCAATTCTTTTCATTCATGTATTAGCGAGAGGAGAAGACAAGAGAAGACCGGCCGATCCATCATCCAAGTAACCGATTGGGCTCATGGCCCATCAAATGAGTATTCTAATGGGCTGAAAAAAAAACCTGATCAAAATTTGATTCTGTCAACAGCATATCACGGCCACCGATCCACTAACCAGCTAAAAATCGGTGTCTAAGGTGGTAGAATTAACAATTCCTAATCTTGTAGAATTAGCGTGAGTGGTGAGGGTACTCTCGTCTCTTAAAAGAGGTTAAAAGTTCAATCCCTCCTCTTGTATGAAGCCGGCTATTTGGGGAGCAATTTCACCCCTTCGGGGCCCACCCGGTGCGAACGTGGATTAGTCCAGGCCAGCGTCCGGGACACTGCGTGGTTTATACCAAAAATACAATTCCTAGTCTTCAAAATTGGCATAATATGATAGATGGATGCATCATGATTAGTCATGTATTATCCTTTACAGAGAGGGAGCTTTGGTAAAACATTTGTGCGTGTAGATCTAGCATTCCATACCCCTTACACTTGCATCGCTCAAAAGTGTTCGTTGCCATGAAAATGTTCTGCTTGAAGTCGATAAGATGCAGGTTTGGAGGGGCGACACATGCACATGGCAAGGAAATTCGATAGCTTGCTCCTGTTCTTCTATCCCTGTAAATAGAGGAGACACGTCCTTAAACGCCCGCCTAATCTTATAAATGTACCGGGATTTACCTACCTATATATATATATATATATAGGCAAGTCATCCAGGAATGTGACGTGATAGAAAATGACTTATAATTTACATAGTAATTCTCGAGTTCGAGTCGAGCATATATTTTTATAAGAACCTCGAACAACTAGGATCTTACTCGCTTATGTTAAGGAACCATCTCACCTAAAAACTTAAACTTGTAAGCGAGACCCTAGAATATAATTATATTATATTAACACAGACCCTCAAGTGAAAGCCATTTGGACTTGAAACTTGCACAAGCTCATATTACCTTGTGCTCGATTTTTTTATCAAATAGAATTGGGGTGGTGAGATTCGAACTCGTGACCGTTGGGTCAACCAGACTCTGATACCATGTTAATAAAATATTTCACCTACAAGCTTAAGCTTGTAGATGAGGGCCCATAATATGATTTATATTATTCTCTAACAGTTTACCCGGACGTAAAGAACCTCGAACAACTAGTATCTTACTCGCTTACCTGGACGTACAAAATACACTCATGGGAGTGAAGTTTCTCTCATCCAAAAAACAATGTAGGCAAGAACTTGTAACGTGCATGTGTCAAATTACTTTTGAGTTTCTGCAATTTAAACTGAGACATTCAAAGTTATTCGAATTTCGATCGGTTCATTAATGGTGGATTCCCCGACAATCTTCTTCTTGTAATTTGGATATCAGAGTCAGAGGACTCCTTAGAGACAACGCATTGCTTTAATTACGATCAGAACTTAAAGGCACATATCTTGGAAAATAATCAACCAAACAGATATGGAAACAGTGAATTAGATGCTAATGAGCAATCACTTTCCGTTGCCTTCAAAGTTCGATATATATTGCAGAATCTGCATTTTCGAACTTCAGCCACACCAAATCGAATCTCTGTAAATTTTATGCAAAACGGTCATAATCAGTCACGCAATAGAAGGAGGATTGCTGAAAGTTTAGGAAAGTGACAGGTATGCTAGCTGATCAACCTTAAGTTATAAGATGATCATGGTCAGGTGTGATGATCAGCTAGACTTCATGCAATACGTGGTAGCTGCTGGTAGCAGATTTGGCAGTCCTAAACTTCGCTCTCGAATAGTTTTACAGTGGTTTTATATGTTCTTAGAACAGAAAATACACACAGACAGATCTTATATTTTAAGACAAGCTGGTTAAATTGATAGCCTGAACATGGGAAAAAAACCAGTTTCTCTATTTTACCTTAGCTAGTTATTTTTTCATGTCCGTGATTGTATCTTCATGGGACTTGTAATCAGATTTCAATGAATAAGGATAGCATTCCATCGGGGACAGAACCAGTTACTTCAACCACCAATTTGGATGGAAGAAACGAGTGTGATCCCAGGCATCTCGGCAAACACAGTCCTTTCATCTCATTTCAACGACAATTCCCCATCCAGACAGTATAGCACTTGTTATCGTTCTCTTTGGAATATCGGATAGATGCAGCCGAGATAATGTTTGTTCTTCAATAGATCTCCGTACGTACCCCTTCAAACCCCAGCCACATCAGGAATATCATGTCTCCTCTTTCGAGAAGTAACGTGTATTAATTAGAGGTTTTCAAGAGTCAGGCGTGATAGCAGATCTCGAATTCGAGTCAGAATGTCAATCTATTATAAAATCCGAAACAACTTGGTATAGCGGTTGCGGTTGTGGTTGTGATTGAAAAATGAAGTTCAAAAAGCAGTTAAGTGTTTTTGGTTAAAACTGTAGTTGAGTTGAAGGTTGAAGAAAAAGTAGTTTTGGTGCTTGGTAAACAAACTTTACAAACCGCTTTAACTTGTGAAATTACTTAAAATGGTATATATATATATATAATTTTTTAAAATATTGCAAATTTAATAATTATAATAAATTTATTTTATCAATTATTTTTTATCCCACTTTTCTCTCTAGTTTTTTTAATGTTAATTATGAAATACATTTTTGTTTTGTTTTTTAAGTTATTTATTCAAGATAAGTTCAAACTTAATTAATTAAAACACACTTTATTACAGATAATTCAATCAAATTAATTATAAATAATTGAATTTATAGCATATAATTAAGTTAACTGATTTTTTTATTAATTTCACATAATTATTTTTCCGTGCTAAGTATTATAATTATAATTAATAATTATTATTATTATAATTAATGATACTACTTATTATAAAACCCACCTCCCACCCATCCCCACCCCAACCCTATCTTCTTTCTCCTACACAACCAGTACTGGGTGAGATTGTCATCCCCAAATCAGCCTATAATCTTCTTCTCCCACACAACCACCCCGCCCTCTCTAGCCAACGAACAAAAATTTGGATTTTCTCCACCTCCCGCTTACTCCACTTTCCTTGGCCCTCTCCGAAGAACAAAAATTGAAGCATATCGTATCTAAGGACCAACCACAAAAACTAACCGATTTTTTAGAGAAAGGTTAGAGACAGAGGAGGCACTGATCGAGAAGGAATAAAATTGGATTTTTGTGTTTTTTTCATGGAGAGAAGGAAAACGCGAGTGGTTGCAGAAGGATGAAGAGACGGGAGGCTTAGGGACGAGGAGTTTTGTTAGATGAGAAGGGAGATGTGGGTTGTTGTAGAAGTTGCAGAGGAGAAAAAAAATTGAGATGGAAGGTTGCAGACGAGAGGATTTTGCTTTTCAACGGAGTTTTGTTAGGGATGAGGATTTTACTTTTGGCTAAGGTTCCTTTCGGGAAGATGAGATGTTTTTTCGTTTAATCAAAGCGAGTCCCGACCGGCGTTTGAAAAGCACCTCCCGGTGCTTTTCTTGAAACGCCGTTCGGGACTAAAAAAACCGTGGGTCCCACTCATTTTAAATGACGTTTTGTTGTTACCACACACTGAACCTTCATCCCAAACGGCAAACGCACTGGTGCGCCAAACGGAGTGCTTAGATTTTACTCGCTCAACTAGGCTCGTAAAGTGTGTTTTCCGGAAGATGGGGTTTCAAATTTCCAATGAACAAGGGAATGGTTCTGTAGAATTTTGCGGAAATAAGATTACTACAAGCTCTTTCTAGAAAAGGATTTTTCATTTCCAGGCGGGGGGGAAAGCTAGCATAAAAAGCATTGGTGTCGAAATGAGTTAGGCATGGGGAAACACAAGCATCAGGAATGCTGAAACGTTTTATAATATCTGCGAAGGCATTCGCGTCTGGCAGCAAGGAAAGGCAGGGGATCCTGTTCTATGCTCGAAAGATTTGACTAAAAGGAGGTTGTGCAGAGAAACCTAGTAGAAAGACGATCTATTGACGGGTATCAATGTAGCTGGTCGGCCTTTTATACTCGCATAGGAATCAAATGAACGAAAGTGGAGTATACGTAGCTTTCTTCTGCTAAAACCTTGCTGAACTCTGATTAAGCTGTCAACTCTTAACCATCCTGTATTAATTCCAGATATGTTGCTTGTTTAAATCTAAAATGAAAAGGGAATAAAGAAAATGCATGCAAGTATCGCTACGGGATAGTGATGGACTGGTATCCTTTTCACACTCTAGGTACATATTTAGAAGGTTCAAAGCTAAAGTGATAGTTCATTGAATGGATGGTGGGTGGGGCTTTGCATGGATACCCCTACAAATTGACGGGGTGTCAGTTTTAAAAGGAGAAGGGGGGTGTTTTTCATTCCTTTTTTCCTTCCTTTCACTTTGAATGGTTAGAAAGTGATATCTAGAAGTGAAAAGAGAAGATGTGGAGAGAGAGAGAGAAATCAATCGAGAAATCAATCGAGAAATCAAGAAAGATCATAGGGACTTCTAAGGATATGTGACTACCTGACTTGTGGAGTGCATATTGTTGATTTGTAAAGTGTTTTAAGCTTATAAAATCAAGTTATCAAGACCTGTTGATCCAGTTAAGAAAAATCCATTATCAGCTACAAATTTCACAATGGTTACCTACAATAAAAATGATGTTATCAATCACAAGTTTCGCCAAACAGCATAGGTACAATGAATGAAGTGAAATAACAACCTTTTTTTTTATAATCGGGGTGTTCGGGCCGGCCAGCTTACGCGCAACACAACTAATAACCGGACTCATTTAACATCCTGCAAACCCGGTAAGCATGTAAGACACCGCTAGGGTGACAAACATGCATGATTGGACTTGAACCCTGGTGAGAAGTAAGGAAACAAGTCCCTTCAACCGCTAGTCCAAGACCCCACTTGCAATAACAGCCCTTGTTTTTACTTGTTTTTTGATTTTGTTGTTTATTTTGGTTGTTTTTACTTGTTTTTTTGTGAAATCTTTTGGGTTTATTTATTTATTTTTCAAGATAATTTTATGACTTTCATTGTTTACACAATAATAATAATAATAATAATAATTGCAATGGTTATAGTATTAATAACTATGGCCATGATGATAATATTAGCAATAGATCATAAAATAATATTAAGAATATAAATACTAACAAATTTTATTATAATCCAAACAATTATAATAATTACTAGCCAACGTCCCGCTACTGTCGAGGGTGGTATCATATTTTTTCAACATAAAAAAAATTAATTGTTTTTTTATAATATTTTTTTTGATTAAAATGATAAATTTGGACAGAATTCCTATGACGTGCAAGTTTTTTATAAATATATGAATTTATCAATATAAATTTATCTGTTTAATAGGTTTCAACGAAATAACCAATATAAAATTATCATAATAAAAAAGCAAGAAAATTACCATAATCATTAAAAAAAATTAATCATATTTTTAAGTAAAATAAAAATCTGTCAAGAGTGGATTTGAACCCTGGTCTCTCGAACATATTTTTATCATCGAACAAAATTTTTGTCTCCCGCCTCATAAACCCGCTCAAACACCTCAACATTCGTTCATATTTCTCGAAAATATATATTAAATATAATTTTAATGTTGATTCGCTAAAAAGAATGTGTTGAGAGTGAGATTCAAACTCATGCCCTCGAAGGGGACCTTAATTTGACACTCTTTAGACCACCTCGGCTACCTCAACACCCGTTTGTCTTTCATGAAAATATATATTAATAGTAGGTGTTATTGTAAATTAGCACAGTAAAACCGGGACATGTTTTATTGTATAGTTATATATATATATATATATCCTTTTATCATAACAAAAATAAATAAATAAAATTTAAAAATAAAATACAATGTAACAAATATAAATTAAAATTTCAGAATGATAAGTACACAAAAAAATAAAAAAAAATAAAAACAAAATCTAAAAACATAAATACATAAAATATTGATTATTTTTGTCCAAAAAGAACAAAAACACCAAAATAATATAGTAATATTATATATATATTATATATTATATTATAATATATATATATATATATATATATATATATATATATAATATAATATAATATAATATATATATATATATACATATACATATATATTGGCGTGGGGGAAAATTGCTACAGTGTTTTCCCACGCCTATTATATATACTAGATAATTGTCTGCGCGTTGCTGCGGGTAGTTTTTCTGTATATAATTTAACATAATTAAATTTACAATGATAAATTTATATGATATAAGTAAATAAAAATTATAGATTCAAAGATAAAATATTTAAAATTTTGAGTTGAGTTTGTCACGTAAGCATAGATTACATCTTTTAGAATATAGGTATTGATAAAAGAGCGCGCACTAACATTAGAAGAAAAAAAAAATATTTGAATAAGAAAAAAAAATAGCTGAAATCATTATTTTGCAGATAATAAAATTATTAAAATCAATTAATAGAAAGGGAAAAAAAACAGGCAAAGGAAGCAATATTAATTTCAAATATTATAACAATAGTAACATCAGAGTCTTAACATTTAAAATTATTATTGCCGCTAGAATAAAAACAATAGAAATTATTAAATTATACTGAGGGAAAAAAAATTAAAAGCATGAATAAAACAGGAAGCAAGAAAAACCAATTAAAAATTCTTATTCTTATTATTCTTATTATGAAAGAATAAATAATCACTATTATTGTAATAATAGAATTAAAAATTCTAATTATGTTAGTAATGAAAGAAACAAAAATAAATAAAAAATTAAAAATATCCTAGCAACTTTAACAATAGATAAAAATAAAAAATAAAATTCTAATGACTATTACTGGCAAAAAAAACTTAGCATGAATAATTTTTATTTAGTTAATTAAATGTATCCATATTGTTTTTATTTTTAATTTAGATTATTTATGATAAAAAAATAGAAAAAAGCTAATTATAAATTATAAATAGGAAAAATAAATTAATATTATAAGCTAAAATAAGAATTTTAGTTTTGTCGGAAAAAAAATTAAATGTCAGATTTAATCAAATTATAAATCATATATATCTAATGAAAGGATCAATCTGAACAAATTAAAACCTGTGGACCGAAATTCTTCATGATGTCAAACCAAACCGCAAAATTAAAACACCAAGGACTGAAATGTAAACCATTTATATAACCAATTTAATCAAAGGATAAAAGTGAACGAATTCAAACTTCTGGACTGAAATTATTAACATATTTCCACGTAATCCGAAAACTTTAAAGCTGAGGGACTGAAATGTAAACGAATTTGCATAATTAATTTGACTTTAAGGACACAATTGCAACAAAATCAAACTTATATCAAAGTAATAAGGACCCGATTGCACAATTGAAAGAACGGGGGCGACTGTCAAATAAAAGCAAACAAGGGGGATTTAAGTGTATTTAACCATGGAGGAGAGAGAAATGCACAGATTCTATTTCAACCGGCCACCGACACCTGCCTATTTACCGGTCGATGACACGCTCGGCACTGATCGATAGAACACATGGCGGCGCACCCGGAGATAGGTCGGAATCGCATTTTCCATGCCCTATAACCACCGCACGCTCCGTCGAACAGGAGCGTGCGACGCAAGACCTCGCTAGCATCACCGACGCACGCATGCATTACATCGACATTTTATATTTAAATACAATGGCGAATTACCTAGTCACCCCTGCCTCAATTTCTTCGATTTTTGTCTTTACTGGGGCTATAAGTGTAGTTACACATTTTAAAAAAAATTGAACACCCGAAAATAGCCCTCCAGCGGATGTCTCTATTTTGTCCTATCTGTGCCCATTGTTGTCATTACACTGTGAGCCGAAATTGTTCAATTACTGGAACAACCCCGCCGGTTTCTCTTGCATTTTGTCTTATTTGTGCCCATTGTGGTCATTACACTGTGCATGGAGTGTGTAAAAAAACGAAAATAGCCCTGTCTCCAGCGTTAAAAGGCAAGCACATTTATAATGATAATAATAATAATAATAATATTATACCTTGCTTTTGTCTTTTAATTATTTTTATTTGTTATTCAAATCAAATAATAATTTTCATGCTAATTACTATATATCTAAAGGAGCTCGGACAATTGTACTGTGGAGTGGATTTTTCTGATTTGTACTTCGCGGGAGTACATCTGCCTCTTGTTTTTTTTTTCTTCTAAATTTCGTTTTTTTTCTTTTTAAATCCTTTTTTTTCTTCTAAATTTTGTTTTTTTTCCTTTTTAAATCCTTATTTTGGAAAGTGTTGCTTTTCGTTTGTTTTGTTTTGTTTTTTTTGAAAAATTACTTTGTAAAAGTTGTTTTCGTTTGTTTGTTTTTTTAACTAAGATATTAATGACAGCTTACGCGTATCATGATTAATATCCGGATCTATTTTTTTCCTTTTTCTTTTCCACATCTACATTTTTTTCCCTTTTTTTATTTCCACTTATATTTTTTTTCCCATGACCGGGGTGTCCGGGTTAATTTATGCGCAACATGATTTTTTTTTCTCATTACTGTTTAAAAAGGTGTTTTTCCCTTGCATTGTTTTTTTTAATAATCATGCTTTTTTATAGTAATTTTTACAGTTCAATACTGTTTGAAGAGGTGTTTTCTGTTTTTTTATTTTAACCGGGCTTTTTATTTTCTTTTAGACCGGAGTATCCGTTGCAGCTTATGCGCACCGACTAATCTCTGAATCCATTATTATTATTATTATTATTATTATTATTATTATTTTCCTTATTTTTTATTACCACTTATATTTTTTTTTTCATGACCGGGATCTCCGGGTTAGTTAACGCGCATTATTATTATTATTATTATTATTATTATTATTATTATTATTATTATTATTATTCCTTTTTTTCTCTCATTTATACATTTTTTTTATAACTGTGGTGTTCGAGCCAGCTTACGTGTACCACAATTTTTTTTCCACGTATACATTTTTCTTATAACTGGGGTGTCGAGGACAGCTTCATGACGCCATTAATAATCCCCGGGCCACTTTTTTTACATTGTTTTTTCTGTTTTTTTCTCATTTATAATTTTTTTCCTTCTATAATTGGGGTGTACGGGTCAGCTTACGGGTACCACAACTATTATTTTATAGAATGGCTAAAGGAGATCACAATTTCAAACAGTAATGAATAATTATTTCAACTGTGGTTTTCACTTTTCATTACTCTTTGAAAAAAAATTCTTTTTCCACTATTATTAAGATTTGTTTTTAATATTTAAATATTAATTTGTGTTGGTCATCATTTTAAAAATAATGTTTGTTATTATTTTCTTTTTGTATTTTTCAAGCTAATAATTTCTTTAAATATAATAATATTTAATTTTTGTTAATATTGTTAGGTATTGAATTTTCTAATTATTATAGATAAAACATTCAAAATGATAATAATTATTATTTTTAAGTTTTATTTTCTTTTAAATATATCATAATAATTATATATTTTGATATTTATTTAATATTAGAGTTTTAATATATATTATCACTTTTTATTGGAAAAAAAACCATTTTTAGTAGATTTTATCAATTATAATTTAATTAATTTAATATTAAAATAACAAAATACAATACGTATAAAATCAATAAGTTTTTAACATAGATAAAAAAGCTCAGCGCATCGCGCGGGCAAATTCGCTCATAATATCTATACTAATAAAATTATGTCCATACCGATCATTTTGTCAGATTATATTGTATTATAAAAAAATTCTCACGCTACTAGCATTTGCTTTTCATATTTAAAAAATATATAGTGCTAACGATTGCAAATTATTTTCATTCTGTTTTGAGCCAAAATGTTTTATACAAGTTAAAAACAAGAAAAAGCGATGTCATTTTTACCCGGTTTAAAATCCGGCTTTCATCTCATTTCAACGACAATTCCCCATCCAGACAGTATAGCACTTGTTATCGTTCTCTTTGGAATATCGGATAGATGCAGCCGAGATAATGTTTGTTCTTCAATAGATCTCCGTACGTACCCCTTCAAACCCCAGCCACATCAGGAATATCATGTCTCCTCCTTCGAGAAGTAACGTGTATTAAAAGAGGTTTTCAAGAGTCAGGCGTGATAGCAGATCTCGAATTCGAGTAAGAATGTCAATCTATTATAAAATCCAAACAACTTGGTATAGCGGTTGCGGTTCGGTTGTGGTTGAAAAAATGGAGTTTTCAACTGTGGTTCAAAAAAAGCAGTTAAGTGTTTGGTTAAAACTGTGGTTGAGTTGAAGGTTGAAGAAAAAGAAGTTTTGGTGTTTGGTAAACAAACTTTACAAACTGCTTTTAACTTGTGAAATTACTTAAAAGGATATATATATATATATATATATATATATATATATATAATGTTTTTTAAATAATGTAAATTTAATAATTATAATAAATTTATTTTATCAATTATTTTTTATCCCACTTTTCTCTTTCGTTTTTTTAATGTTAATTAAGAAATACATTTTTGTTTTGTTTTTTAAGTTATTTATTCAAGATAAGTTCAAACATAATTAATTAATATACACTTCATTACAAATAATTCAATCAAATTAATTACAAATTAAAATTTATAGCATGTAATTAAGCTAATTGGATTTTTTTATATTAATTTAACATAATTATTTTTCTGTGCTAAGTATTATAATTATTATAATTAATAATTATTATTATTATTATAATTAATAATACTATAAAACCCACCTCCCACCCGTCCCCACCCACCCCAACCCTATCTTCTTCTCCCACACAACCAGCCGCTGGGTGCGATTGTCATCCCCAAATTAGCTTATAATCTTCTTCTCCCACACAACCACCCTGCCCTCTCCAGCCAGCAACAAAAAAATTGGATTTTCTCCACCTCCCGTTTACTCCACTCTCCCTTGGCCCTCTCCAACAACAAAAAATTGAAGCATATTGTATCTAAGGACCAGCCACAAAAACTAACCGATTTTTTAGAGAAAGGTTAGAGATAGAGGAGGCACAGACGAGAAGAAATAAAATTGGATTTTTTAGTGTTTTTTTTATGGAGAGAAGGGAAACGCGAGTGTTTGCAGAAGAAAGAAGAGACGGGAGGCTTAGGGATGAGGAGTTTTGTTAGATGAGAAGGGAGATGTGGGTTGTTGTAGAAGTTGCAGAGGAGAATAAAAATTGAGATGGGAGGTTGCAGACGAGAGGATTTTGCTTTTCAACGGAGTTTTGTTAGGGATGAGGATTTTACTTTTGGCTAAGGTTCCTTTCGGGAAGATGAGATGTTTTTTTCGCTTAATCAAAACGGAGTCCCGATCGGCGCTTGAAAAGCACCTCCCGTGTGCTTTTCTTGAAACGCCGCTTGGGACTAAAAACCGTGGGTCCCACTCATTTTAAATGGCGCTTTGTTGTTACCAAACACTCGAACCTTCATCGCAAACGGCAAATGCACTCGGTGCGCCAAACGGGTGCTTAGATTTTACTCGCTCAACTAGGCTAGTAAAGTGTGTTTTCCAGAAGACGGGGTTTCAAATTTCCAACGAACAAGGGAATGGTTCTTTAGAATTTTGCGGAAATAAGATTACTACAAGCTCTTTCTAGAAAAGGATTTTTCATTTCCAGGCGGGGGGGAAAGCTAGCATAAAAAGCATTGGTGTCGAAATGAGTTAGGCATGGGGAAACACAAGCATCAGGAATGCTGAAACGTTTTATAATATCTGCGAAGGCATTCGCGTCTGGCAGCAAGGAAAGGCAGGGGATCCTGTTCTATGCTCGAAAGATTTGACTAAAAGGAGGTTGTGCAGAGAAACCTAGTAGAAAGACGATCTATTGACGGGTATCTATGTAGCTGGTCGGCCTTTTATACTCGCACAGGAATCAAATGAACGAAAGTGGAGTATACCTAGCTTTCTTCTGCTAAAACCTTGCTGAACTCTGATTAAGCTGTCAACTCTTAACCATCCTGTATCAATTCCAGATATGTTGCTTGTTTAAAAATAAAATGAAAAGGGAATAAAGAAAATGCATGCAAGTATCGCTACGGGATAGTGATGGACTGGTATCCTTTTCACACTCTAGGTACATATTTAGAAGGTTCAAAGCTAAAGTGATAGTTCATTGAATGGATGGTGGGTGGGGCTTTGCATGGATACCCCCTACAAATTGACGGGGTGTCAGTTTTAAAAGGAGAAGGGGGGTATTTTTCATTCCTTTTTTCCTTCCTTTCACTTTGAATGGTTAGAAAGTGATATCTAGAAGTGAAAAGAGAAGATGTGGAGAGAGAGAGAGAAATCAATCGAGAAATCAAGAAAGATCATAGGGACTTCTAAGGATATGTGACTACCTGACTTGTGGAGTGCATATTGTTGATTTGTAAGGTGTTTTAAGCTTATAAAATCAAGTTATCAAGACCTGTTGATCCAATTATGAAAAATCCATTATCAGCTACAAATTTCACACTCGTTACCTACAATAAAAATGATGTTATCAATCACAAGTTTCGCCAAACAGCAGAGGTACAATGAATGAAGTGAAATAACAACCCTTTTTTTTTTTATAACCGGGGTATTCGGGACGACTAGTTTACGCGCAGCACAACTAATAACCGGATTCATTTAACATCCTGCAAATTCAGTAAGCATGTAAGGCACCGCGGGGGTGACAAACATACATGGTTGGACTTGAACCCTAGTGAGAAGTAAGGAAACAAGTCCCTTCAACCGCTAGTCCAAGCCCCTACTTGCAATAACAACCCTTGTTTTTACTTGTTTTTTTTATTTTGTTGTTCATTTTGGTTGTTTTTACTTGTTTTTTTTGTGAAATCTTTTGGGTTTATTTATTTATTTTTCAAGATAATTTTATGACTTTCATTGTTTACACAATAATAATAATAATAATAATAATAATAATAATAATTGCAATGGTTATAGTATTAATAACTATGGCCATGATGATAATATTAGCAATAGATCATAAAATAATATTAAGAATATAAATACTAACAAATTTTATTATAATCCAAACAATTATAATAATTATATTTATAATGATAATAATAATAATATTATACCTTGCCTTTGTCTTTTAATTATTTTTATTTGTTATTCATATCAAATAATAATTTTCATGCTAATTACTATATATCTAAAGTAGCTCGGACAATTGTACTGTGGAGTGGATTTTTCTGATTTGTACTTCGCGGGAGTACATCTGCCTCTTGGTTTTTTTTCTTCTTCTAAATTTCGTTTTTTTTATATCCTTATTTTGGAAAGTGTTGCTTTTCGTTTGTTTTTTTTTTGGGTTTTTTTTAAATCCTAATTTTAGAAAATTACTCTGTAAAAGTTGTTTTCGTTTGTTTGTTTTTTTAACTAAGATATTAATGACAGCTTACGCGTATCACGATTAATCTCCGGATCTATTTTTTTCCTTTTTTTGTTTCCACTTCTACATTTTTTCCCTTTTTTCCACTTATATTTTTTCCCCATGACCGGGGTGTCCGGGTTAATTTATGCGCAACATGATTTTTTTTCTCATTACTGTTTAAAAAGGTGTTTTTCCCTTGCATTGTTTTTTTTAATAACCATGCTTTTTTTATAGTAATTTTCACAGTTCAATACTGTTTGAAGAGGTGTTTTCTGTTTTTTTATTTTAACCAGACTTTTTATTTTCTGTTAAACCGGAGTATCCGTTGCAGCTTATGTGCACCGACTAATCTCTGAATCCATTTATTATTATTATTATTATTATTATTATTATTATTATTATTATTATTATTATTATTATTATTATTATTTTCCTTATTTTTTATTACCACTTATATTTTTTTTTTCATGACCGGGATCTCCGGGTTAGTTAACGCGCATTATTATTATTATTATTCCTTTTTTTCTCTCATTTATACATTTTTTTTATAACTGTGGTGTTCGAGCAAGCTTACGTGCACCACAATTTTTTTTCCACGTATACATTTTTCTTATAACTGGGGTGTCGAGGACAGTTTACGCACGCCATGAATAATCCCCGGGGCCACTTTTTTTAACATTTGTTTTCTGTTTTTTTCTCATTTATAATTTTTTTTTCTTCTATAACTGGGGTGTACGGGTCAGCTTACGGGTACCACAACTATTATTTTATAGAATGGCTAAAGGAGATCACAATTTCAAACAATAATGAATAATTATTTCAACTGTGGTTTTCACTTTTCATTACTCTTTGAAAAAAAATTATTTTTCCACTATTATTAAGATTTGTTTTTAATATTTAAATATTAATTTGTGTTGGTCATCATTTTAAAAATAATATTTGTTATTATTTTTCTTTTTGTATTTTTCAAGCTAATAATTTCTTTAAATATAATAATATTTAATTTTTGTTAATATTGTTAGGTATTGAATTTTCTAATTATTATAGATAAAACATTCAAAATGATAATAATTATTATTTTTAAGTTTTATTTTCTTTTAAATATATCATAATAATTATATATTTTGATATTTATTTAATATTAGAGCTTTAATATATATTATCACTTTTATTGGAAAAAAACCATTTTTAGTAGATTTTATCAATTATAATTTAATTAATTTAATATTAAAATAACAAAATACAATATGTATAAAATCAATAAGTTTTTAACATAGATAAAAAAACTCAGCACATCGCGCGGGCAAATTCGGTCGTAATATCTATACTAATAAAATTATGTTCATACCGATCATTTTGTCAGATTATATTGTATTATAAAAAAATTCTCACGCTACTAGCATTTGCTTTTCATATTTAAAAAATATATAGTGCTAACGATTGCAAATTATTTTCATTTTGTTTTCGGCCAAAATATTTTATACAAGTTAAAATACAAGAAAAAATGATGTTATTTTTATCCCGGTTTAAAATCCGGCTTATTTTAGATTATTTTTTTAGCCAAATGATATGATGTTTTTTTAAATAATGAATAATTGTACACTATCAATCATATCTCTTAATCCAACCGTTAGATTGAGATGAAATTTTACGAAGAGTCTTTTGATATATTTATATGTATATATTTCGTTAAAATTTCAGAACAATCAAATAATACAATAACCTTGTGAGATTACTAATGATATTCTGATAATATTATACATGCTCATAATTTTATTTTATTTTTGAATTTAAATTAAAAAAATTAAATTAATTTTTTTAATTATATATATATATAAATAATAATATAAACAAAATATTCGAATTGAAATAACAAATCACCGGTCAGAACGAAATTGCGTTTGGCAAGTGACCGTCTAATCTAATCATTAGCAACATCAACAAGTTGAGCAGTGTTGAGAATGACAGCACACGTGGGAGCAATAATTATGTGAACATGTTAGCTTTCAAGTTTTTTTTATGCCATGATGTGAAAGATGTAAAGAAACCTCCATTGAATTATTGGAGGTCTCTTTCCAGCCCTACTATTGGTTCATTCGTGACACTTCTAGTCCAGTTGAAACTTGAAAGCCCCTCCGATCTCTATCTGTGCGAGGGAATGGAATGTTTTTATCCATTATTAAAAAATTATTTTTTAATTTTTTAAAAATAGTTTTTAATATCAGTATATATAATTTATTCAAAAATACTAAAGTAAGAAATAAAAATATATATTTTAATTTTTTTCAAAAATATTTTTAAAACATAATTCAAAGAGTATAAAAAATATTTTAAAAAACAACTTCAACCATATTCGTAAACAAATATTAAATACGGGAACTATCAATTTTCATAACACTGAACCAACTAATAAAAAATGTAAAGTAAATAGAATTATAATCTTTTAATGAAAAATAAATTAAAAAAATATTTTATTTTTAAAATTTATTTTCTTGAAAAAAGAAACCCCTTTTGACCGCAACAAGATAGAATTATGCTTGAGAAAGAATAACCTGTCAAGCAAAGATTTAACAGTTTTTCAGCGAGCTTTGAGCCAGCAGCAGCTTCTGGCAGATCATCATAACTCTTCTGGGCACAAAACATGGAGGTAATCTTGGGAGATAGTAATCTGGTCTCTGGAATTTGATTCCAGCAGCTCAATCCCAGGAGCTGTCCTGCCATAAAACATGGAGGTGAGCTCTGCAATAATGTATTTTTGAAGTATTTGATGAGCTAGAAAGGGATTTGGTTTCTAGAATTGGCATCTTTGACTGTCTTTCTTTCTTCATTTTGGCCATAAATCAGTAAAGAGTGTACAAAAATGGATGACCACTCCTCTTAATCATCGCTTTCAGCTCATAATTTCAAGCTGATAAACTGTGTTTCGAGCGAATTTATCCCGAGCAGAACAGAGCATCTCGAATAATTTCAAAGCATGCATGCTGAGCATCAAAAGTTGTACTAGATTCTTCAAAAAAAATACCTTCAGAGCTTATCTTCACCTGCGTTTCTCAGTTATCTTTTCATAAATGTTTTGGAAAAAATTAGAATTTTTTTAATCTTTATTTTAAACTTTAAATTAAAAAAAATAGATATTTTTCGATTATTTTCATGTATTGATTTAAAAAAATAAAAAAAAAATATCATTTTAATATATTTATAAATAAAAAATACTTTGAAAAACAACCACGTCTATACAGACGAATTTGATTAGTGGCCATCGGTGCCACGCTGACAGACAGGTAAAGGATATTTTGCTCATTTCTCTTTTCTGTAAATTAATTTGTTAAATATTTGCATTTTATTTTTCATTTTAAATAAGAATTGAGTCTTGTAATTTATTTTATATCTGATTATCATAATCTCATCACAAAATATTGTCTTGAAAGTTATCTGGATAAACTATATTTTCATTGATTATTTTATTGGTCCACGGATTGATTCTTATATATTTTTATTTTTATTTTACTAGAAAATAGGTTCACAACGCTACATATTTTTCTTTCATGTTTTTAATTCTTTTTTATTAATGATCAAGTAAATCCTAAAACACAGGAGCTACGTATGACTGCACGCAGAGGAATCTCAGTTGAATTGAAGAGGAGGATCGATTATACGCACACTAGGCTGGGAGGAGGAAATGGACAGGAAGAGACAAAAAGACACGATAAGAAGAGAAAAGAAAAGAAAAGCTTGCTCATCCTTGACCGAATCAAGCGACGTGCAATGAATCTGACCCCTCCCCAGCCGAGCTGCACGCAGCCACGTCACCGCCATGCCGTGTCACCGTTATGCCACGTCACTAGACCGGCCACGTTTCACCGCCCCACAGGGCCATATATAGCCCCGGCAAGGCCAAAGAAGTAAAGAACTGGAGGTCCTCCTTTTTTGTCGGGTTGACACAGACAAAGTTCAGTGTGCGAAACCTCCTCCTATAAATTGTAGAGCTGTGAGTGACGAACTTTTAGGACAACCCACCTGTTCTCAGCTGTGATCGGAAGAAAAACAAAACTTCGAACAATCCTCTCCTTGTTTCACAACATATATAGAAGTATACCACTACCTGATCACCTTCTCTCTAGATCTCTTCCCTTCCCTTAATTTGTTCATTTATCTTTCTTTTTCTGGGTTTTAATGGAGTATTGGGTTGCGTTCATTTTCAGGCATACAGCACATGAAAATTACTATAATCATCATCATTTAGAAAGAGTTCTTCTTTAATGTTATCACTTGGTGCTATTTTAAGGATGTGTGAAAGAAGTTAATTAAGGCTTGATTCCCAGGTTTGATTTTGTGGAATACGTTCGTGGAGCTTACCTCAATCGAGAAATACACAGATACAATGTTGGAGGGCACGATTCATCCATCGGAGCAGCTTCTTATCGTAGGTTCCTTTCTTTCTTTTCCTTTTCTGTTTACTGTTTCATGCATGCATGCATGAACAGTACATGGTAGTTCAATCTGTGTGAACGCCATTTGCAGATAATTAATTTCTTTTCATTTTTCTGCAATGTTCTCGAGCACGATTTCATGATTTCGCTTCGCGGTTAGTTAAATGTTTATAAGTTTTTAATCGTGTTCTTGATCAAGCTGTTCTTTTACACAAGGCCTCTCTTTCTGGATAAAGATCAGGAGAGAGCTAGATCCAAAACGGGGTGAGATTTTGCAGCAGAAAGCTAGATACGTCTATTAATTAGCTTATATATCTTCGATTCCCATGGAAATACCTGCTTCGATGATATATATGCATCTGGCCGCCGGCCACCATTTGACGCAAACATGCGATCGAATTAGCTAATAATTGTCATTGTCTTAAGGGCACCATCAGCAAAAGTAAACATCAAAATCGTTACTTTGCTGACCATGATCTTCAGAGAATATATTTGTACAAGGAATATCTGATTTATGATTTTTTTTTCCAGTTAGGATTGATGTAAGGTCCGGATGACAGGACCTCACATGGAAAGCATACTGGGTCTTCCTACCTAGCTAATTGCCTTTCAATTCCGAATGTTTGCTTGAACTCGGCTATTGCTATATTAACGAGTGGAGGAAACATACCGTAGACACCCATCTAGCCAATAATGCCATGTAGTATTTTTGCTAATCTTGGAGCCCTTGTTTTTTATTATCGAGATGTCCGAGTTAGCTTGCATGTACTTCGACTAATCCCACGATCTCGAGTTAACGACCATGTAAGCCTCAAGTGACCATAGTAACATGAAACTACAGAAAGAACAAATCTTTTAGCACCAAGCTCTTATTAGTGGGTACCCTTGTTCCTGCATAGTACATTTTTTTAGGATAACATGGGGACCACATGACCTGGAAAGCGCACTTTGTGGGCCAGGGCATGTGTAAACCCCCGGCTGTCCCAGGCTTTTACAGGTTTGGGATAGAGCGCTGGGCTGACTCGAACCTTGCTCCCGTGTATGAGAGCGAGGCTCATTACCGCGGATCGCCTGGACCTGCATAGTACATGTTGCATGCACAAACACAATTTTTTTCAACTTTATACTCAAATATCTACTATGATATTATTCTCCTTCCGAGATTTTTTTCTTGATCAAATATTGCAAGGACATAGAATTGGAACCCCAATATGCCAGATGTCTCACCCCCACTTCGTTACCTTGTACTTCTCGCACTCTTGATAAGGTGAATTATTGTGGACTCTCATTCTATCCTTGATGATTAGAATGCATAAATTCAGCTTGATTAGGGAATTTTAGCCTTTTTATGTTGCATGTCTTTATCATATCATGGCCTGAGAGAATAGACAATCACATTTGACTAAGAATTAGATCCGAGCCATGTTGCAAATGATGAAGAATCATTGTTGGCTTATGCCTGAAGGAAGAAAGGTTAATCTGAATGGTAGCTGGAAAACATCAAATTATAAGGTTTGCGTGTATGTGATGTAGCTAAATAGGTCTCCAAAGGGTGCATGATATCAAAGGGTTTGCGATCTTCACAACAATTTTCACGTTCGAATCAGGATATACACTTCTTGTAAGAGTCTGGGATAACCGGGTTTTACTCGCTCACCTGAGCCTACAAAATATGATTTTTGAGAGATAAAATTTTCTTGAATTCAAAAACATATATATAGCTAAGTAGTAACGTGATCTTGACTTGTATTAATTATTATCTTAACATTGTTGTTCTACTATTTTACAGGAAGATGTTTCAAGCCCAATAAGTGACCAGATTTTGGAATTCTGTGACCCTGAGTTCTTCCAAGAAACCCTGCAAAACTCAGAAGTCACTTCTAGCTCATACTATTCCTATGAGAACTCTTCTTACACTAACAATCTTACATCGCCACCAGATATAGACAAGTCAGATTACTTCCAAGACAACAAAGGAAATCATAACAGCACAACCCCTGCAACCACAACCACCACTAGCACCGCCGCTACAACTGCCAATACTAACAACATTAATAACAGCAACACTAGCAATCTGTCCATAATATATGACTCCCAAGATGAGCTTGTCAATGAACTTTCTGCTTCCATAGACTTTTCTCCATCTCCTCCTTTTTCTGTCCCTCAATTCTTCTCCACCCAAAATGACCATTTTGATTTCTCTTCAGTGCAGCCCCAACTCACATTAACAGATCTTGTATCTGCTGATGGTCTCTCACAGTACACTACTGACCCTGCTGCCCCGATCATGGGGCATCCATTACCATCAGTTTTTGAAGAGGATTGCTTGTCCTCAGTTCCTTCTTATGTACCTTTGAATCCGTCATCACCTACTTGCTCATTTCTTGGTCCTTCCATGAGTACTTACATGCTTGCCGGGGCCATGAACGCCGCGTTATCTGCTGACGGTTCTGGGATTTTTGATGGTCGTGTTCTTACGGCTTCTGAAATGGATTATCAGGGTGATAATGGTGGAATTTACTGTCCTGATTCCCTCCAGCATGTTTTTAACCCTGGTGATCTGCAGGTACTAGCAATACATGGATTACATGAAGAATTATATATTATCTGTTAGCAATTTGAAAAACCTTTACTATTCTACAGAGAGCAAATTCCAAGTGAGAAACAAATAGCAGAGCATGTATACTTTGAATATGTTTTTTCTTCGAGGAACTCATGTTGTGTTTATTCTCTCTTCTCTTTTAAATTTGTCTTTGGAAGGCACTTGGCAATGAAACTCCAAAATTGGTGGGTGGGCCTGTGAGTTCTACTCCTTTAACATCAGAGATTTCAAGTTTGGAAGATTCAACTTTCAAGGTGGGCAAACTTTCTGTTGAGCAGAGGAAGGAGAAAATCCACAGGTACATGAAGAAAAGAAATGAGAGGAATTTCAGCAAGAAAATTAAGGTACTCTCTTCTCCCCAAAAAAAAAACAGAGCACTATACATGAGATATCATGATCGAAAGTGCCAGCAGATATCTCATATGCATATCTGTCTGCGTGGAATTCCTGAAAGTATGGAACATGTTTTTTTTCCTTCTTATTTGTCACTGATGATTTGTCCAAATCTGCAGTATGCCTGCCGCAAAACACTGGCAGACAGCCGGCCTCGAGTCCGAGGAAGGTTTGCAAAGAATGATGATTTTGGTGACATTCACAGGACTGTTTGTGGCCATCATGAAGACGATGAATATGAAGAGGTGAGATTCTTGATTCTATTTTTCCACCTCCAACGTAAAACATTTTGTCAGCATTTGACAAATGTTTCCTATTTCTTTTTTTTCCTGTTCCTGCAGCCAGTAATGAAAGAAGAAGATGTGATGGATTCGAATATTTTTGCTCACATCAGTGGCGTGAACTCCTTCAAATGCAACTATTCAATCCAGTCCTGGATTTAAGAACTAGCTTGCCCATCTCTACAATTTTGAAGGATCCTGGTTCAGCCAAGGTGCTGATTGACTTCCCATATGCATGAACTCAGTGAGGATTGTGTAGACAGTTGAATAACAAGGTAGTTTTTGTAGATACATTTATCTTTCCTTTTCTTTTTCCAACTACCATCTCCAAGATCCAGCAGATCTGTTAAATGCTGTGGCATCATCTTGTGGGCAGTGGCTCGACAAGTTCGTCAATGAAGTTGTTTCTGTTTATTGTATAGTCTTCTGTTCAAGAAATCTGGAGCCCTCGGATGGCTTGATTTCATCCTCTGCAGGAATTTAATGGCTACTAGACTACATGTTCTGCAGAGACAGATTCTCTGTGTTCGATCTTCTCTTTTGTCAGTTCGATTACAGCTTGAATGTTAATCATAAAGATTGCAAGAAATGGTGAAAAATAAATTTTCTAACACATCAGGCTTCGTACATTAAAAAGCCTGGCCTGTTGGGGGTGTTTGTATTTCGCTAGGCTCATTAACCGTCTGTTGTTCCTGACTTGCAAGCCCCATAGTTTTCGAGCCATGACTAAGATACTGCCAACTTTGGTGGTGGTTCCCATGGGAAGGAATCCTCACGGGGAATTGTAAAAAAAAAAAAAATGTTCAGTGAAAGTGGCGGTTAATATTATTTTTAAAAATATTATTTATTTAAATATATATTAAAATGATATTTAAAAAAAAATATTTTTAATATTAGCAAATCAAAATAATTTAAAAGTCAAGTTTGTTAATTCTGTTTCGATTGTTGTTTTGTTTTTTCAATTGGAACCAAATGTTTTTGTTTTGGAGCGTTACGACACGTTTTTTCAAGGTTGTACTGTTTATATATATAATTAAATCTATTAATTAAAAAAAATAAGTTCAAATCCAAAAATGAATTATTTAGAATTGTGCAATTTAATCTAAATACGACACAGTAAATGATTTTTCTGAACAAAATTATAAAAATATATAATATTACAAAAATAACATCATCAATCTCACAAAGTTATTAAATTCTCTGATTGCTCTAAATTGTAACATAATATATATATATATATATATATATATATATATATCAAGAGACTCCTCGTGAAATTTCATCTTAATCTAATGGTCAGATTAAAATATATGGTTGATATTGTAGAATTATTAATTATTTTAAAAAATAATATTTGGTCGAAACAGAACGGACGGAATAAAACCAGAACATTCCGAGTGAAATTAGATAAAAATCACGTTGCTTTTATCTCATACAAAACATTTAAGTTGTTTCGTACGAAACAAAACGAAGTGAAATTATTAACACTGCTAAAAATATAAAAAATTAAATTAATTTAAAATATTTTTTTTTCATACCTCCTATCGTCGTGGTCATTAATTTCTGCTATTGGTTCTGTCAGTATGTTATTATTGCGGTAGCTTTCTAGATAAAGAAAAATAAAAAAAATATTTTTTAATACATTGATATAAAAAGTTATTTTAATATTTTCTTAATTGAAATAAACTTCGCTGGGTACCTCTTAAATTACGGAAACACATCACCTGGTGTCTTGGTCCTACCATGTGCTCACCTAACATACCACGTACCAGTAACAGCTACTTGTACGTCACTTCTCATACGAAATGAAATGAATGCGGTGGTAATTATGTTTTAAAATATTTTATTATTATTTTAAAATAATTTTAATATTAAAATAATTGTATTTAAAATAAATAAAAAAACTCGATTCCCACGGCTTCACCAATAATCAATAAGGAAGCATGAATGCGCGGATTCGACTACGCGTTTGACAAAATGAAGGGACCTACAACAAGAGGTTAGGTACCTGTTGACCGTTGGAGGGTAGACTTTTGATCAGCAAAAACGACAAAAAGGGCTTCCGTTTTTGTAGAGGTAGTTGCCTAGATGGTTCCCCAAGTATGCCCCCGTGGAGTCCCAGTTTTTCCTTGGATCAAAATTGTGGGTGGGAACAAGAATAGCAGGTTCAGTTAATGAGGCCCACCAGTACTATAATTCAAGGATCCAGTCGGGCCCACCAAATAAATTTTTGAAACAAAATAAACAATAAAAAGAATGATGATAAAATCAGATGCAAAAATTAAATGAAATGGAACATTAGGGATAGAGTTAAAAAAATAAAATAAATCAAGAATAAAATAGCAATATAAAATATGGATAAAATGTAATATTAATATTAAATGAATGAAATGAATGAAAAATTGAATGGAAAACTAAAATAAATCAATAAAAGGATAAAAAAGAGCAGGAACCAAGTTTAATAGATAAAAAAGTGTTGAAGAAGGATGAAGTCTAAGAAAAATATTATAATTCTATAAATTATCTGAAATATTTTAAAAAATAATATTTATGGCTTAAAATATTTAAAAAGTGAAGTAACTTTTTTTAATACCAAAAAATGCTATGAAAAATATAAACCCTTTTTCCAAGTTATAAGAAGATTGTCTAGTTATATTTTTGTTTTTGTTGTTTATTGAATCAACTATAGGTATTGGAAGATATGATCCATAAATCTAGCAAATAAAGAACAAAAAGATGTTTTTTCCAAGAATAAATCAAGAGATAAACAAGTTTTATTGTGTTTTGATTTACATTAAAAATCAAAGGTTCTTTCATGATGATGTTTGGTAAGAAAATATTTTTGATGTTATAGAAGAAAAGTTCTTGTTTTCTATTCAAAAAAAAATAATTGAATATGTTATATAGGAAACATGATATTTGATATTGAATAGAGAAAGAGAAAATAATATATAATATACAATGTAATTAGGAAATGCATGTGTGCATGTGAAAGTAGCTTCTGAGCAAAGCTTATATCTTAGATGATCAATTAATCTTTTGGTTCCAACAGTTTGACTCATTTTGCCTTGCTAGAGTGCCTAATTATTAATGAAAGGTACCTAGTAAGTGATGATGGTTGGTGGCCAATATACTTAAGCAAACATTTTTAACTGATTTGAGAACTTTACAATGTTTAAATAACTGTTTATATAAAATATAATGATATATTAAAGAGAAACTCTAAAAATAAACATGTTGTCCAAATAAACATCACGAGCCTCTAATTAAAGGACTCACGAGATCTTAATAGCTCTCAGTCCTGTCTTGATAATATTATAAAGGGAAAATATCTTTGATATATTCAATAAATAGAAAAACATCGCTAACACATTATTAACTAGATATAAATATCTCTTACACATCATTAATAAAATATAAATATATCTTACTTGTCATTAATGAGGGATAATGATATCTTTTTTTAACACTTTTATACACCTAGAAGTATATGGAGATGAGTGACACTTACCTTAATATTTTATACTAGAGATTGTGAGAAAAACAAATGGAGTCTTGTGGTTCAACATAGAGCTTAAAAATATTACCATCCTAGAAAACCTATTAGGCCTCAATAAGAGGTTGAGCTGTAGGATGTTGGGTGTCATGACCTAAAACTTGGGTATGTGACCAACAATGCACGAGTGGTGTCAAAGAGACACTCTGTTTTCTATACGCCTCAAAACATACGACATATAAGATAGACCATATGACACCCAAATATGACCACAATTAAAGGATCAATCATTACATGTTGATGCCTCTCTCATCAATTAAGTTTACATGATACGATGTGTATAAAGAATAACCATTATTTGTTAAGTTTACAAGAATATAGGTCTTACATTAGGTGTTACAGTTTATTAGACTCACATGTATTTGACCTCAACTTATAACTAAGCCATAAGGTATTAGGTTTGGTAGTTAATCATATAGTTGTTTGTTTCGTTCTGTTTTGACTGAAACAGTCAAAACGTTTCGTACGAGTTAAAAAAACAAGACAAAACGACGTCGTTTTTATCTCGGTTTAAATTCGGGCTTGTTCCGGTTTTTTCGGCCCAATACCAGCCGAAACATTCCAGTTTCGTTCAATCCGTTCCGTTTTGGTCAAATAATGTTTTTTTTTAAATAATAAATAATTTTACAATATCAATTATATTTCTTAATCCGACTGTTAGATTGAGATGAAAGCTTACGAGAAGTCTCTTTTTTTATCAATACACACACTCGTATCAGGATTTAAACAGTTCAAGGTATACCGTAGTCTTTTAAAAGTGTGTGTGTATTAATTCATTTGTGTTTAGATTAGAGTTTTGCAGAGACTATAATTAGGTCTTTCATTTGACTAAAAAGTGGAAGTAGAACACTGTATTTCCTTTTATTGTTTGTATTTTTCAACTAAAATGTTGCGTATCGCTGTGAGAAATAATTTTGCTATAAAGATCCAGCAAATTTAACAGACAACACGATAAAATGAAGTACAAAAGCTCTCCCCAGTCAGCTGACTGTTGGGACCTGCGATCATGTTCCCTGCTTTCATGACAACTTGTTTGGTTTCTATGATTTTTCGATGGCCTAAATAGAACAGCACTTTACACCCCTTTTAAAGCCGCTTTATTATCCCTGGCAAGAGTGCACATGGTGAAGATGTCAAGTTGCCAACCCTAAGTCGCAGACAACAATATACGGATTCAATTATTTGATCCGTGACGAATACAGCTTGAAAAACTACTGTCTTGCATGGTAAGTAAGTAGATGCAATCTTGCTTTTCATGTGAACAATCAAAGAAAACTCGTACGAACTGGTTGGAGCTTGGCTGGGTGGGGGTGGGGTGGTGCGTACGCATGGATTTCCTCACAGAGTTTGGATTTCAAGCTGTCCCATCGAGGGAAAATATCTTTCGATTCAGAAGTTTTATCTCAAGAACTTGGACTGGTGTTTTAACAGTTCGTCACGAATGTATTTTACCTCGAAACAAGAGAGAAAAAACTGATGCGATCGATGGCCACTTCTCACAGACTTTTAGCTAAATAACAAGAGTTACTGTGATTTTGGCATTGATAACTTGAATGATGAGAGAAGAATTCTGCTAGAAATGCTACAAAAATGAAAAAAGAGGAGCTTTTTAAAGCAATCCAACTTGGTTACGTACAGTGCCAACAGTGGAGAAGACGAGTAGTTGCTGCATTAATTTATGATCTTTCATCGAGCAAGATTTATCTGGGCCAGGGGTGCTTGCGTTTCCTGAGCTATAAAGCTGCTGCTTTTCCTTCGAAGTGGTTTGGCAGATGATGATCATACACCAAACTTTTAATTGTTCTCTGGGATTTGCAGGAGCAATTGTCCCTCACACGATGGATGCCGCAGATTTCTGTTCTTGTTTTTCTTGCATGGTGATGGATACGATAAGTGATTGAGAGATTTATACATTGAAGTCCTAGTCATCAGTGAGTGATTTTTTCAGAAAAAGAAAAAGAAAATTAATGGCCTTGTTTATTTTTAGTTTTCTGTAATAAAATATAAATTGCAATATATAAGAATTAAGAGCTAGACAAAATTGTTCTATAGAAAGAAAGACAAAAGGTCGTTCAACGGATGTTATTATATATGTATCATTAGTATACTATAAACTTTATTTCTGATTTTTATAAAGTAGTTCGCATGGATTATATTATTGTTATTATTTTAAACTAGTTTTCTTACCACATGCTTTGCATGTATATTATTCAATTACACATACTTCATATTTTCATCATTTTTTTATGAGTTGATTGAGTGTTTAACATTGTGTTTTAAAAATATTTTTTAAAAATATTGATTTTTTTTAAAATTATTTTTTTGATATTTTTAGATCTTTTTCATATGCTGATGTTAAAAATAACTTTTTTAAAAATAAAAAAATATTATTTTAATATATTTTTGAATGAAAAATATTTTTAAAAACACACAATCTTTATCAAACTATACACTTTATAGTTGATAGCTAGAAAAGTAAAAGAGGCCGTGTATATTAATCATTAGAATTGCTAGAAAATAGGTTTTTATTTTATTTTATTTTATTTTCATACGAGCATGTTAAATATCAAAACTATATTCTTCATGCTGTTATAATAAATCTCATAAAATTTTTGTTCAAAGAAAACATAGAGAAAGGGAGCTTCGTTTCCCTTAAAATGCACATAGATAATTATTTAAATTAAGAAAACAAATACGTCGTCATTTTTATTTTAATAGCTAATAATTATTTTCTTATGATGAAAAAAAATAAAAAGAAAACATATGGTAAAATATAGACTTGGATATAAATTTTTCTAGCAATTTCATTTAACATCTGTTTTGTTTTAGGTATGAGTAGTGATAATAAAAAGGATTAACATAAATTTTACGAATTCTTTCATCTAAACTGAAGGAGTCGACAATAACTAATATAATAACTGAAAAAATTAATAAAAAACTTAGAAAATAATTTAACAATTATTAATTTAGAGAAACTTTCAGTGATTGATAAAAAAAGATAAATATAAACAAGACCATAGCCATAATCATGGTAGTTTAATTAATTGACTTCACCAATTGTATTTGTAATTTGACAAATAATGTTTTATTAATCTAAACGGGTTTAAACCGATCAGTTTCGGTTTATTTTTATGTCAAAAAATGAAAACTAGTACATTATTTTATAGATTTCTTTTTTACATTAACCAAAATTTTACCCCTTTTCATTTCACCGAAAGAAAACCAGACCAAAAAATCTGAACCGAACCATAAAAATAAAAATTGTTTTACAATCTATTTTTTTAATTTAAACCGGTTTAATTTTGACTTAATGTTTTAACCTTAGAAAATAAGGATATTCTAAATGGTTTTTAAATAATTTAGTTTTTCTCGGTTATTTTGTTTTATTTTTTATATTCACCCTTACTTTTTTTTTGATAATCGGGTTATTCGGGTTAGCTTACACGCACCATAACTAAGTGTATGGTGGAACTTGAATCCTGATGTAGAGAAAAAAAACAAGTCCATTCAACCACTAGGCCAAGTCCTTATTTTATTCTAACCATTACTTTATTGGATGCCTAAGGTGTCAAATCCTTAATCTATCTTAATAAAATAAATAATCACACATTGAAATAATTAATATGCAGAAGGGCAGGCCAAGTGGTGGTGGTGCCGATTGCTTGTCACCACTCACAGCACATAATTAGACCCACCGAGTTATAGCCCGAAGACCATCAACCGGGGGAAATAATCCAATTTACACGAATTAAATTTTAAATTATTCAAAACATTGTCACTTTAAAATTAAAAAAAATTAGTTGATTTCTTAATAAATAACTCAAATCAAATTTTAAATTATTCCACTTTTTGATACTTGTTTTAAAAGTGTTTTTGAAAAAAAATGATTTTTTAATATTTTACTTTAAATTAAATGTTTTATTGTTTTTAAATCATTTTCACGTGTTGATGTCAATTTTTTTTTAAAAAAATATTATTTTAATATATTTTAAAATAAAAAATATTTTAAAAAACAATTTTTATCAACAATATTGACTTGTCGGTTAGGTGTCTTGATCTAACGAACCACAAACTAATTTTAATAACATTGATGCAAATATAAGTATGATGATGTTTAATAATTTAATTATAGTTATCTTTTAAAGTGTTATTTATTTTGAAATATATTAAAAATATTATTTTTAAAAAAGTTATTTTTGATACCATTGTATTAAAATAATATGAAACAAAAAAAATTAATTAAAAAGAAAAAATAATTTAATTTAACAAAAATAGTTTTAAATACCAAAATAGATATATGAAATTTACGCCGCCAATGCACTAAATAAGTTTGCAAGAAGAACATGAGCACGATAAAAAAACCAACATCCTCAACAGCAATAATAATAAATAAACTTAACTAACAGCTGCAACATGAACAGTCAAACAGAGCCATGGGGCATGCTAGCCCTACAGCATGGAGGATCTACTTTTGCTACACCCACCTCTCTCTCTCTCTCTCACGTGACTTGAAAATTTTTGCCTGCAAAGGAAAGGAAATTATTATTATAATGAAGAAACATAAACAAGAAAAAGGGCCCATCTCTACTCTCCTGTTGGTCGTCTCTGTATATCTATGCGCTGTGGTTTGTTGTGGACCCCCAGCAATCAGGAGTGGGAGGGGTGGAAGTACTGTAGCTATAATGGGTACCAGCTCATTTTCCCTTTTCTTTCTTCTTTCTTTTCCTCCATGAACAGAACAAGAGGTCCTTTTCATGGACAGTGTCTGATATACTCAATTTAATATAATGGCCCAAAAAATATTGCAAAAGAAGAGAGAAAGAAATTGGGTCCTACACACAATGACGGGTCCTACACGTAGCCATGGATTTTGGGGGGACTGCCTGAAAACTCAATAAGAAACGTGGTTTCCATCCGCATTTCAGTGTTAAGCTCTCCCACTACTTTGTTTTAGTTGAGGTTCTCATTTTTTCTCCCTCTAAAAACAGTTGAGGGCACAGCACATTTTTTGTTTCTTTTTAGTTAAAGGGGTTTATGTTGTTGTTTAGAACCTTGTGTTAGTGCCAGTGGTTTCTTCCCTTTCGTTTGTGTGTTCCTTACATGTTTCATTGGTTGCTTGTTCATTTTTGAAGATAAGCTAAAAAATCCAAGCTCTTGGCTTTCTTGGGAATCAGAGTGTGATTGGTTCCTGGATCCGTTTCTTTTGGTAAGCAACAAAGTTGGTCACTTGCTTGATATATATTTTCTTTCCCCACTATATATGCACCACTAGTTTTTGCTACATTCTTGGTGTTTGCTTATGCATTTCTTTGAAGTTACTATTTTGTTGGCTGGATTTGTGATTTTGATTGCTTATGGGGTTGTGGGTTTATTCTTGGAAAGGTCGTAAATGAAGAGAAATATTGGTTTTCTTTTTCTTCCTGGTTCTAGTGATTTCCTTTCAACCATTTTAAGGTTTTCTTTCCATATTAAAATTTGGAGTAAAGTTAAATTAAAAGGAAAAAAAAAGATCGAGTTGGGTTGAGGAGATAGAGTTGAAATGAAGTTAGCTTGCTTGATAGAGCGGGCCTTGTGTGCAATTATAAATTTTCTTGAACGCCTGTATATGATCCGTGAACTTGTTCTTCCTCTCTTTATCACCCTGTTGGATCCATGTTCAATTAATTTCATGTAACATTACGGAAGATTCAGTTTGTGTTTTTCCTCCTTGTATATATCACTCTCTCTTCATTTCTTTATTTTTCGATGTATTTCCCATTTGCAAATTGCAGGTTGGTTTTCTACTTCCTTAAGAATCAATATCATAATCATGGAGTCTTACAGAAAACTAATTGTTTACTGTTATAACTCTTGTATTGATTGTTACCTTGACATGGCTAATTGTCACAAGATATCTTGTTTTGCCTTAATTTCCTGTTTGAGGTAAGAAAAAAGTAAAGTGACATCAAGAAAGGAAAGTACTTTGATAGTGGCATTGTGGCAGAAAAGTGAAAGCTTGGAGATTTACTCAATTAAATGCAATATATTCGAGCCAGCATGGATGCCCATGGCTTGCCTTTTTCATTGTGCTCTCCCCGTCAAGTCTTTGACAGCCACTGTTGATTTTGTTTTCTTACTTTTTATTTGTTTTTTCCTAATAATTGTAATTTTTTCGGAGCTTCTGATGTGAAATATCTGAATAATAGCTTTCTTCTCATGCATGCTTCTTTTTGCAATGTGCTGATGGTAGCCGTTCAAATTGCTTTTCAGATTCCTTTGGGATATGACTTTGGCAACAAGAGGCTTATTTGATATGCTGGAGCTTTCCAATTTATATCAATTAGTTGGAGACAGAAGATTGAAAACAAGGTTGTTTGCCATTACTGTGCTTTGTTAAATTCGAGGCTCAAGATGGATGATACATTTGCCAATGCTCAAAAAGATGGTCAGGGTAAAGAGGATTCATTGCATAGCTTAAGCCATGATAGAGAATTATCTGGTGACCAAGAGCTGGATTACTCCCAATCAAAATCTAGGAGGTTGATAAGAAGAAGGGTAAATTCACATCAGTGTCTGCTTTTAAAAGTTAAGCAACTGCAACGCAGTAAAAGTTGCATCAAAGATTCGTTCCTCCGAAGCATTCATGTCTTAGACAGTTGGATTCCAAAGCATATAATAACAATAGATGAGAAATATCTTCGGCGTTGCCTAGAATTCATACATGCCAGTACTTCTCAAGCGGTTCCATGCAATGATTCTATGTACTTGGATTGGGGAAACAGGGGTTTTTTCTCTGATGGCCTGGATATAGCTAAAATTGGGAATCAAAATACATGTAGTTTGGCTGGGTTTGATTTTGACTGTCAATTAGCCGGGACCGGGAGTGTAGTCATTAACCCTGCAGAACAGTGGATTGCTGGTTCAATTATGGGTAGCAAGAGCATGGTGAATATACTGAAGAGTCCTTTATTGCGTAAATATGGTGCATATGATGGTGATGGCAATTTTGAGAAAGTGATTTCCAGTGATGTTAAAGGATCAACATGTTATGATTTTATGGACTCTCCTGGTGGATTAAGTAGTTATTCATCACACAAGCTCGATAACAGAGCACAAATTCCAGGAAGCCATAAATATACAGAGAGTTTGCACAAAAGGTTTGTTTCTATGGAGAGTACAAACTCCACCTCTTCTGATCAGTCCTCTTCCTCTCCCTCTCCCTCTCCCTCTCCCTCTGCTGCTGTTACTCGGGGGACTCTCCAATACACGTGGAAGGGGGGGGACCCACGTTTCATCTTCTCTTTAGATGATCAGAAGGTGGTCTACGTGGCCAACTTTTATAATGTTGATTCAGCAGATGATAAGGCTCTAGAGTACATATATTTATTCCATTCTAGAAAAGGTGGCCAAGAGGAACATATGAATCATGATAAAGAGTCTCGCCTTGTAGGTCAGATGAAAGTGTCAACTTCTTTTGCTCTTTGCCCAAACAATTGTAGAATAATGGAGAGAGAATTTGTTTTGTTCTGTTGTTCTGAAAATTCAGCGGGAGAGTTGCAAAGTTCAAGCCATGACCCCAGGAAGAACAAGGGATTGTCAAGCAGGGTGGTGGAGGTGTTCAGGACCAACAACTCAATCAAGAAGAGAACTAACACCAGATTTGATGGATCTGTCGGTGCAATACTGGAGAATTCTTCTTGGGAGCCTATTCAACAGAGAGACAACAACATGGACGCACTTGGTGGGGCCAATCTTTTAGAAAATCATCTTCCACCAAATCTTGAATTGGCAGCCATTTTAGTGAGAGATCATCTTCCTGAAAAGCGTCCAGAGAAGGCTGGAGGTTGGGGTTTGAATTTTCTCAAGAACGAGGCTGTAACGCAAGCGAAAGACACAATGAAATCCTCAGAACTTTCTGCCTGTTGTGCCCAAGATACCAGTGATTGCTCGACAAGCATCGATATTCTCATTCCAGCTGGTCTTCATGGAGGTCCAAGGACCAGAAATGGTGGTCCTTCCAGTCTTATTGATAGATGGAGATCAGGTGGTTACTGTGATTGTGGTGGTTGGGACATAGGGTGTCCATTAACAGTACTCAAAAGCAGATCAGACAACAAAGAGTTTTCATACTCAGCAGATATGCAGGGGGAGTGCAAGTTAATTAATTTGTTCATACAGGTGAGCCACTCTCTATGTAAGCTTTATCCATTAATTCTTAAGGTGGCCATCGCTAGTGCTGTCTCAATGTACAAAAAGAACAGCAATGGATATAATTTTCCTTTTTTTTCCCTTTCAAAACTTGTGGTTCTCCGTTTCTTCTCTGTTATATGAGTATTAATGCAAGCACGACTCAACTCCTATTTTGCAGGGTTCAGAGAATGGTGCTCCCCCCTTGAGGATGGTGAATGTCCATGATGGTTTGTATTCTGTGCATTTTAATTCAACATTGTCAGCTCTGCAGTCTTTCTCAATAGCAGTGGCATTTATCCATAGCCAAAAAGTCCCGCGCTCCAACCAAAATATGTACAGGAGTTAAAGTAGGAAGATTCATGGTTCAGCTTGATGTAGTTGTAACTCTCTTACTGTACCACAGTGCTTTGTAAGTCAAAATTTACAGTAATTATACATGAAGTAGATTGTTAATTTTGTAAGTTTTTGTTTTCATTTTGCTAGTATTTTAGCGTTGGACTTTTTTCAAAAGTAAGTTTGTTCTTGCTAGCGTTTGGGATTGGTTATCCTTTGATTTTCAGACAAGAATATCATGTAACCTCTATGCTATGATTGATTGTACATTTTTTTTTTAATGAAAAAATGTATGATTTTTTTGTAAGAAGAATTATAACTACATGCCCATCAGCTTATGGATCACAAATTTATGTAATGCACTGCAAATCAGTGGGAACTGGAATTCAAGCATATGAAGAATTAATATGAAATTTATTTTCTGTGATAGATCTTACATTTGTAGTTTGGAGAAGATAGGGTTGTGATTATTTTTTTTCTTTCCAATTTAGTTCTCTACACATCATGGTCCCTTTAAGATAATAGAAAGTGAACATCCTATTGGGCGTGCAGCACTTAATTGATGATTGGGAAAGGAACACTAAATGTTGGTTTCACTGTAGTTCAATATTATATTGTTTTGATAATCTGAAAGGATTTTGGTGCATTTGTCTATCACATGCACGTCTCAAGGTTGGATGGAGGGCACGTGCTTCTTAAATGGCTTAAGCCACGTTGCTCCTCAAGAGCGCAAGTTAAGCAGTCGAAGTTATTGATTTTCAAGTGGAAATATCTGAGATCCTTTTGTGGCTCATGATGCTTCATATCACTGCATGGTTCCCAATCATGAATCTAAACCTGTCAATATGCGGATTGCAGGCCTCTTTCATTTCAACTTTGGAGGTAAAGTGAACTTCAGCTGTTGCTATTTTGCACTGGTTATTTTAGTTAAGAGCATTTCTCTGCTTAATCATACACACACATTAAATGTATGTCCTAAGGGGCTAATTGCAATTTTTCTTGGTATATGAATAACTACCACTTATACCGCCAAAATGGTAGATACCGCAGTTTCCATTGAGCTTTGTTATAGTTACTTTGGGTTTATTTATATTGCCTTGCTGTGCTAACATGCAACAGCAGCTTTTTAAACCGGACCTTTGGGGACACTTTTAAAAACAATTCTATATCTAATTCCTTACATTTCAAGCAGCGAATTTTGAACAACATCATGTTTAGCATGCAGTATCACCCATCAGGCATGTATTCACATTCAGGAGTCATTTTTTCTGTAAAAGTTTTAGATATAGATTGTAAGGATCAATTTTTGCATTTCCTGGTAAGATCATGATATTGAATTCCCACAGGCACATCCTCACGTTTTTTTTTAAGATATTCTTCTCACTGTTAAGTATGAGCAGCTCATTCTAAAACCCATGTTGCTTTGAGAGAAATAGGAAAGTTCAGTTTCAACTTTTCTTATGTGTGTGGTAAAACCCATGTTGCTTTGAGAGAAATAGGAAAGTTCAGTTTCAACTTTTCTTATGTGTGTGGTGTATGTGTTTATGCAGTTGGTTCATCTTCAACCATGCTTTGTTTTTATGTAGCCTTGGGTTGGTTGACTTGGTCAGTTCTGCTTTTTGAAGGTTCGATACCTCAAGATAAGCTTAAACTCTTCCTGCTTTTTCTTTCACAGTTCTTTTTAAGTATTATCAAGACTAGTCCATGTAATCAAAGGATAACAGGAAGTATGTTTCATCATGTATAATGAAAACTGCAAAATATAGTATCCTTTGCCTCAGATAAGCTGGTGAGAAGTGGTACATGGTTAGAGCTTAAAGATTCTGTTTCACTCGTTTAATGATCTATTATTATATCTACACGTTGTGCTCTTTTTTTCAGAATGATCTAGGCAGTGTGCATATTGTCGATTCTCTGTGGATGGGAGACTTGTTTCTCTGCTTCTATAATGTGGCAGGTGATTTTTTGACACATTCCATGGTCCTTCAGTGCCTCAAGTTGAGTTTATCAGTAGTCCACTAAAGAGCCGGACAAGTTCCTGCTTTTGTTGACCATCACAAGCATGTGGGTGCGCACTTTTAAAATATGATACATCCTCCTATGTTATAATCTATGGAGAGTTGTTTCTAGCAACAATCTTTCCATTGCACAGACACCCTATAATGGACGACAGTGACATGCTGTGTCTTTTAGCATTGAAAGCAGCTCCCCTGACCTTTTCATCTGCCCTTGGTAGCTTCTGGAAAAGAAGGTAGCGCTTAGAATCAGGAAAGAAAGTAGTAGTAGGTAGGAGATTTTGGAGCCCCTTATCCATTATTTAACCGCTTTAACTGTTATGCCTAAAACAGGATTTGACTCTTTTCTTTTCTCATTTGTTTCAGACACTATTATAGATAAACTGCACAACATTATATGATATATAACTTGGAATAGTTCCATGAAGTTGATTTTTTTTTGGTATGTAGGTTTCCTGGACCGGCTTGCGCGCACAAGACTAAATCCCGACACCCCTAACAAGGCTTTCAATAACAGGGTTTACACCCTGTGGTCCATGGCCTCGAGTAGGGAGCAGACTCGAACCTGAGACCGGGAAGGGAGCAAACCCCAAGACCCCAAACGGCATCCACTTTGCCAACTCCTCAAGGTTCATGAAGTTGAGTTGATCATGGGTGATCTGAGTACAAGCAGGCTCACATTGGTTACTGGAACAATGGAATATATGGTTCTGAATCCTTTATTCCTTATAGGTCATAATCACATGACGATGCTTTGTATTCAGCCAGACATGAGGATTTAGTAGCTAGCATGGATGTTCTGCCAGGCTATTCTCAAGTTTGTCTGCAACTCTTGTCTCCTTGAACGATTCTATTTTGATGCAGGGGGGATTACACGTCAGATCATCACAATCAAGGCCCCGTCTTGTAAGTTGGCATTGAAACAGGGAAAACAAACTTATAGTGACCAGGCATTAATGTACAATCAGAACTCACATGGTTCTGGCCTCTTGCAAGAGTTTTTGTCGGAGATGTAAGAAAACGACCATATCCATAGGCAGAGAACTGCTACATATTATATCTGCAGTGTTTTTTACCCGTCGTGGAAAAAATGGCCCCAGAAATTGTTATCTACAATTTAGGTTCAAGCATTCGAAATTGCTCATTGCTAGGCCACAGCGTGGATGATGCGGGACAATAAATAATTCGAATTAAAGCAAGAAAAAAAAGAGTCAAGAAGAGAGAAAAAGGAATTGAAGATTTGCAAAAGGAATGAAATATTTTCAATATTCATCAAACGTTTTCTTATGAACTAATAGAGGTATATATAAATAGTAAACTCTAGAAGATTATGTTATTGAGCTTGACTCATCAAATCAAAATATTTAAAATGAAATAAATGAAGTATAGTTTGCAGTAGAGTCTGGTGTATGAAGTTCATGTCCGAGATCCTGCGCAGCTTTCTAGATCATCCATTCCATTATTAAAAGCTAGATCATTATTTCCATTACCCCTGCATCTGATAAACTGTACTTGTGTCTTCCAGGAACACGCAGCCTCAGGTTAAACAATGCCATGCAAATCATAAAGAAGGTTTCGGGTAGTCGAATGATGGGGGGCATGTCAAGGCATCGGGGTCAAATTTCATTTCTTCTCAGTTCTTACGCATATCATGTTAGAGGCGCTATATTTTTAAGAGCATGTTTTTATATACAGGAAGGTTTTTTTGCGTTATTTTAAAATATAAAATGACCAATAAGGATTGTAGTATACGAAAAGTATTTTAATAAATATATTTCATTTTTGTCAAGTCATTTATGACACTTTAACCAATTTTTTTCTACTTTTTTCTTTTTAAATAAAATATTAATAATACCATTTCTTAAAACTAAAAACAAGCATTTTTTTTTAAATTATCAAATTCGGCTTTAAAGAAGGAAATCAACAGTTAATGGGCTTTATTTGGACAGGGCTTAGTTTGCAAATTACAAGTTTGGGTATGTCGGTGTTTCGCGAGGAGTAGTGGTACAAAAAGGAACGCAGGCCCATTGTTTGCTGCCCATGCTTCTGAAATTGGGTATATACGATTTCATGAGGCCCCCTGTACAATCTCGGTATTAAACAAAATTAACAAGGATATAACCGGACATATAAGAGCACCAAAACACAAAACCCTACTCTTAGAGATCCGTCTATATAAAGCCCCCAAACCCTAGCACCACTCTTCGTGTTCCTTCAGCAGTCGAAAATGTCGAAGCGAGGTTAGCCCCATCTCTCCTCCCTGATCTATTTTTTCGTCATATTTTCCTCTCTGATCTATAATGAAGCACAGCGTAATCATCGCAAATCTCTTGTTTGTGCCTGCTTACAGTTAGATCCCTAACACTGCTTCTGTTTTTGGCTTGAATAAAAATACAGGTCGTGGAGGATCAGCTGGTAACAAGTTCAGGATGTCACTGGGTCTGCCAGTGGCAGCAACAGTGAACTGTGCTGATAACACTGGTGCTAAGAACCTTTACATCATCTCCGTGAAGGGAATCAAGGGTCGTTTGAACCGTTTGCCTTCTGCTTGCGTTGGTGATATGGTTATGGCCACTGTCAAGAAGGGAAAGCCTGATCTCAGGAAGAAGGTCATGCCTGCTGTCATCGTTAGGCAGCGCAAGCCTTGGCGCCGAAAGGACGGTGTTTTCATGTACTTCGAAGGTCATTATCTTCCCTCTGTTATTCTGTTTTACTCTCGCTATTTCTAGTTTTATTTTCTTACTCTCAGGCGTGACGATGGAAATTTTTATTTGCCTATTTTTTTCTCGTGTTGAATGCTGATTTGAAAAAAAAAGAAATAGGGCTTTGCTTGTTAAGCAATGTCATGATGCGCGAATATTTCTTTTTTTAAATGGGGTCTTAAGATGCTTTAATATCGAGTATGATTTAACTAATGTAGAATCACACTTTTGCTAAATATCAGACAAGCTATTTTGAACTGGTTGATCTAATATATATATCGAGTATGATTTCACTGATGTAGAATCACAGTTTTTTGCAATTTGATTAATTCTCTCACCTTGTCACCTTATTTGGAACTGTTTTTCAGTGCATTTCTTATATGGGTTCTAAGGTGTTTTAGTATGATTTATTCCTTGAGAGACGTGAGAATTTTCTGATTTCTTTGCATTTCCCATACTCAGCAAGCTTATATTTTCTCACGTTACCCCAATTTGGATGGTAATCTTGTTTTATCATCCCTGTCAAGGTTGTGGCATTTCTAATGTTTAGTTTAATTAGAGGGTGTAACCTCTATTGCTTTGATGTTTGTTTTTATATCCTTTATCACTGATGTATGATTTTAGGGTTATGAATATTATGGCAAAATACATTCAGGGTTTTGATAGGCTAACATGACATGTTACCAGACATAAGTCAAGTATCCTCCTAAAAATTGTGGTTGATACAGTTACACGTCTGGTAAATTGACATTGTCCATCGTTACAGATATAGTGACTTTCAGTTTGCATATCTGCTCCATTTGGACCTGACATTTGAAATTTTGAATCTTAAAATGCTGAAAATGTGCACTCTTATTTGTTGTCATTTGTAATATCTTCAAAATGTTCGGTTATTGAATTAAGTGCTTTTTATTGATTGCCATTTGGAACATCTTCATTCTGTTTGGTGTTGTAGTTATTTTGTGATATGGTGGTATTTTGCTTTACATGTCAGTGAAAATCATTCACTAAGTTTCTATGATTTGATAACAGGAGCCAATTTTTATGGCTGTTTGCTCTATAAATAACAGTCCTTTAATGTTTCTGCAGATAATGCTGGTGTCATAGTGAACCCTAAAGGAGAAATGAAAGGTACAGCTAATACTTGAAACCCTTTGTTCTGTGCAACCTCTGTATCCCCAAGGCTGACAGCTTTTTTACTGGGTTTTAAGATGTAGAATATAACTTCCCTGATTTCTTTCCCGTTATTTCCTGTTGCTCTTTCTTCCAGGCTCTGCTATTACTGGTCCAATTGGAAAGGAGTGTGCTGATCTTTGGCCAAGGATTGCAAGTGCAGCCAATGCTATCGTTTAAGAGCTTTAATTTGCCCGTCATTTCATTTGGAACATACTGTCTGTTAGTCCTATTTGTTTTTGTAGTGATAATTTTAGCTATTTTCATGAAAGCTTGACTAGATTATGATTGTGAGCCTTACTTTACATGAAGTATGAACTGCATGAAGTTTGTGCAAGAAAGATGGTATAATTTTCGTGTCGATTTCAAATTTTATGGGAACCCTTCATCTACAGTTCCAGCTCTATTAGTCCTATTTCCTTAATCTACTCCACGTTGCCTGCTGGATGTTTCTATTTTTGCTAGAACCAAGTAGCTTATGATGAACCAAGTCTGCTGCACGATGATAAAAGAGCTATTATAAAGCCTTTAAAATAGAATAATTAGATTTTGTCAACCAGTTTCATGGTACGTGCGCCATCAGCTTTGAAAGAATCATGTACTCACTCAACTCGCTATGTTGCCTAGGAAGCAAATCAATGATCGGAATCCCCCATGTGATCATCTTATCAATTATCAGCTATTGTGTGGCTTTATGGGTCGCGCAGCTTTGTTTCTTCTAATAAATAAAAGGGTTCTGAATGATGATTTCTCTGATCGATTTGGTGTTTTGCAACTGGATGTAAGCGTCTCGTGCGGTCACATGGAATTGTCAAACCTCACGGTGTAGGAAACCTTTGATTTTTCTATCAATTGACCTATCAGTTTTCCTTAATTTAGGGTTCTTGCCACGTCGGCCAGCATGTGAAAGCTGGGATCAAGTTAGTGGCTTGCGACTACCTGCTAAAAATCACGTGACCAGGTCACTGTTTCTTGATCCGTCTCCTTTTAAATATGTTAATTTACAGGCCATATCTTTATTCATATCATTACACTCGAGTCCTCAAAGAATGGGGAGGCTTCTCGGCTTCTTGTTGTGTTTCTCGAGTTTTTTCATCAGTGCAACGTTTGCAGACTGGAATATCCTGAATCAAAGAACAAAGAGTGGGCTAAAGATTAGCCTGAAAAGCTATTGTGAAGGCTGGAGAATAAATGTTGAGCTGCATAACATCCAAGGCTTCGCAGTTGTGCCAGAAGAATGTGTGTCATACATTCGCAAATATGTTACTTCAATCCAGTACAAGGTAGACTCCGAGAGGACAATTGAAGAATGCAGATTATATCTCAGCACCAGCTGCCCTTTGAAGAAAGATGGCAAAGACGCTTGGCTATTTGATATTGATGATACTCTGCTATCTACTGTGCCTTACTTCAAGAAACATCATTTTGGGTAATCCATTTCTTCTTTCTGTTTCTTGCTTACAGCATTCGTAATGACTTCTCCATGAACTTAGTGGGCAGTCATACCCCATGATCTCGGTAGCCAGTAAAACAGACCTGTTGAGTCGCCATGTAATCGTGATTAAACTCTTTTGTTTTGAGCAGGGGAGAAAAATTGAACTTAACATCGTTAGAGGGATGGATGAGTCGGGGCAAGGCACCAGCCTTGGAGCACTCACTCAAGTTCTTTGACGAATTGAAATCCATGGGAGTTCAAATTTTCTTGGTTTCTTCAAGAAGGGAACATCTTAGATCAGCCACAACTGACAACCTTGTTGGTGTTGGTTATCATGGCTGGACTCGTCTTATATTAAGGTAAACTCTCATTCTGACCAGTTATGTACTCTCCCACCCTCCCTTTCTCATGGTTTACGAGAATACTTGTGGCGGCTCGATGCAGGGGTCCAGATGATGAATTGAATGAGGTGCAGCAATACAAGGCCAACGTGAGAAAACAATTGATCAGCAATGGGTACCGCATTTGGGGAATAGTTGGAGACCAATACAGCAGCTTTGAGGGACTCCCAAGTGTTCGAAGGTCATTCAAACTTCCAAATCCGTTTTACTACGTTTCCTGAAGCATCGCCTAGGCTACTACCTTATTTCCTTTCAATTCCATCGTGTTTTTGTGGCTCCAAGAAATCTGTATCTGAAGCTTGCTTGCTTATTTATTGGCAAATCCTGCCCTTCGGTATTCAAATGATTCTACCAAGCTAATTTTGAGTCTATCATTAGATTTTCACATAATTGTCTGCGGGGAAAATGTTAGGACTCAAACCTGGCAGTGGTATAGGCCAAACAGGATGCATTGTTGTTTCCATATTATCTGCTAGAAGCAGCAAATACTCACTCTAGGAACTTGAGAACTTCACCAGCACCATGATGATATATTCAAACACGCATGAGCTTTTATTCAAAAAAATACACAACGCTTTGGTGATTATCAGTTCTAGACAAGCACCCGTGTTCATTTTCTGCAGAAAGAAAAGGCCAAGTCTCAATTTATTACAGTATTATCAGACAAAACAGAAAACTGGTAGGTTCCTGATGTTTGCGTACTTAGCAGTACAGATCACCAACATCTCCTTATCGCATCTTAGCTTTAGCTCCCGTGTTCATTTTGGCGCAATACTCAAATAAACTACCATCGAAACATCTTCTTATAGCTTCTTTAGACAGGAATCCTTCTTCATCCTTTGCGAGAACATAGAGAAGGCCCCATTCTAACTTAGCTGCACACCTGCATGCCATTGCTCAATCACATCAGCGTAGTTTCAAAAAATTTAAGCTTATAGAGTTGGAACACAGACAGGAGGCTGGAAATAAACCATCCAAAAATATCAAAGGCATTCCGTTGTCCCTCGGTCAATGTCCAGAGTTCTCGAAGTGATAACTTGTCTGGCTTTGTTTTAGCATACTTGCTGAAAATGCTCTCGAAATTCACCGGCATGTATCTGCAAAGGTACTGGATAATCATGGCAGTACAATTTTAATCTTTAAGCATGATCTAGAAACAGTTCATGTGTTAAAATCTCTACCTTCCTTCTGTGTCATAGGTTCCAGAGTCACTTCCATGCTTGGCTTTGTGTATGTTGTGTATGTGTATCGGAAAAAGGGGAGATGGGAGCCATCCCTGAAACAAATTTTATGCTATATGATATGCAGTTTCCTAACTCCACACTAAAAGATAAAAATCGGTATAGATCTTGAAACAGATTACAAACTTAAACAGATAATGAGAGCCACGATGTACTGAACATATAATGAGAGCCAGGAATATACAATCTTTTTTTCGACTCTACAACATGAATCTGATCCTTCATTGTACAATCTTTTTTTCAACTGTACAACATGAATCCGATCCTTCATTGTAGGTGTCTTTAGATAGCAGAAACAACGCTGAGTTTACTTACAGGAAGAGTAACATAGCTCATAGCTCCGTTGATGAAAACAGCGACAATAAGAGAGACAATTATATTGAAACCAATTGCACGCAATCCTGTGTTTTGTTGGGGATAGGGTGAAGATGATCAAAGGAGAAGGCAAATGCAAGTTAGTTGTGAAGAATAATTAACAACAAAGGTGTATTTCATGATTCGGAAAGCGGCACAACATAGAAAAATTTCCGTTTTCTTTCTTTCATTCTCTCTTTTAGGAAACACAACAGATGTAGAGTGAAAATATAATCGGGGATGATGAAAAAAATCATTTATTGTTTTACCAGTGTAAGTCTCCCAAGGGTAGACTATTCCATTTTCATCTTGGTCAAAAAAGGCTACATGTTGCTGAAGGACACTCCATCCGTGATGCTTATGTCCTGGTGTTCCATGAGGATATTCTGTATCAGGAGCTTGCAAACCTCTTGCCATATCTGTTTTCACACCAAAGAAAAGATCAAAAGTTTCATTCAGAAACCAATAATAGTTTGCGGATTTACTCACTGGAAGAAGCATAACATTTTCCCCTTCTTATTTCTTCTACTAGTGAATTCATCTAACAACTTCATTTACTTTCCCCCATTTTGAACATTGTCCACTGCCCATAACTGGCCTCAATTCAGACATCAATTCTGTAAGTTATTTTGTTAATCCTTCCTCTTGATTCTACCATGGCATGGCTCTCATGTTCCTGTCTATCCAATTTTTCTTAACCCAGAGTATGTGATATAAAGCATGTCCCTTGATTATTCAAAATAATTACTATGGTAATTTCTCGACGGAAAACAATCAGTCCAAGATATTCCAGATCAAACATACCTGTTCCAGGCCAGGAAAAAAATCTCCATTTTTTTACCAAACAATTTGGATTTACTACAAGTAATTCCCTTCATGACTGGAAGAATCTCATATTACAATCGTTAGAACAAGCCGCTACAGTGGCTTTATTAACTGGTGGTTCTTTCCAAAAAATCACTTGATAAACACACACACACACACACACACAACTTACAGGGCTTTGGGATTTTATCATCCAAATCATCACAAACAGATCTCTCATAAGTAACAGGGGCATTGGGTGCTTCCCCAGCCAGTGAATCCTTCTGAATCTCCGTATCCATTAATTTCTTGCTTCAGCCGTGTTTGTCCCTCTAATTTTTTCTCTTTCGTTTTGCAGGGCTCGTTTTCAACTGCTCCTCTCTTTTCGTAATTCAGCCTGACGGTTGGGTCAATAATCAATATATATAGAGCTTGCTAGGCTGCGTGGCAGCCATGCAGAGATAGCTTGCTTGCTTGCTATGCTCCTCGGATCTCTCATGCCGTGGCAAGCTCTAGTTAAACTGCACACAAGTATGCTTATAATTATTTTTTCTCTTTCCAAAAAAATCCAATCCAACACTTGGCTGTAGCGTACGGGGGCTGAGGCTCCTTGTATAGCAAGGGCGGAAGCGAAGCCACGTGTCGTTTGCTCAGGGATCAATGGCACCCCCTAAAAGCATAGTCGTAAAATCCGTTCCGGTTTTTTGTTTGAAACGGAACGTTCCGATTTCGATGCATTCTGACGTTTCGTTCCGGTTTTGTACTGTTCATATTTATTTAATTATATATATGAAAAAAATAAAATATTAATTTAACAAGTATAATTTAAATTCAAAATAAATGAAATTTAAATTATACAATACAAACATAATCTCAAAATTAGAAACATCTCTAAAATTCCAACAATAAAATTATTTTTTTTTAATAAAAAATAAAAAAATAAATTTAATTATAATTAAAAGATCCAGAATATTTGAAATTTAAGCTACTTATTGTATGTTTTTCAAGTATTTCTATGTTTTTTTATGGTTGTTGTATTTGAAATTAATTAATGTTACTTATTATTTTTTAATGTTATAAAAACTTAAAAAAACAAAATGAACACATTAAGAAATAATCAATAAGTTCAAACATGATTAATTAAAATACATTCCATTACAAATAATTCAATCAAATTAATTACAAATTAATACCCCTATTTTTTATGTTAACTATTATTATATAATACTTAATACTTAATAATTATTATTAAATAATAATTAGTATAAAAAGCAATAATTATTAATTAGTATAAAAAGTTAAAAAACACCCCACCCCGTTTGTCACTTTGTCCCCTTCATCTCAATACAAAAAACCTTACCCATCCTTTCTTCTCTAGCCGCCGCCGCCCCCTCCACACCAAACACACCCAGGCACCCAGCCGTTAGCCTCTCTCTCCTCTAAAATGGTTTTATTGACAGAAGATCAAAAGTGAAGACCACCAAACCACAATAAGCTCGATTACTAGTCAAACTTAGTAAGTGAAGGAAGAGAGGGCAATTACAAAACCACTTATAGATCAAACAGATGATGGTTCTTGTTTAACTAAGTGATTTGTTTCTTTTTATTTTGTCATTTATGAGTGGGATCCATTTTTCTGGTGTAGTCACTCTCAACATCTTCATCTCTCACCTTCACTTCATTCGGAACAAGTGGAAAATTGCCACCTATTGCGAACCTTTTTTTTTTAATTTTGATCCCGGAACGGAACCGGGGCGTTCCGGCCGGAATCTGGCCGGATTTGCCAGATCGGGCCAGGATTTTTACCGGGACAAAAACGTCACCGTTTTGTCCAGGATTTTGAAGTGGAACGGCCGTTCCGGCTGGAACGGAACGGGATTCACAACTCTGCCTAAAAGTCTTAAATTAAGAAAAAAAATAATATAGAAGTTTATTACATATCATCATCAATCAAACCGTTTTTAAGAAAATAAAATATTAAGTCATGCAATTTTTATTATTTATTACAAAAGACAAGAGAAAGTGATAAGTTTTAAATTAAATAAAAATGGAATATATGAAATTATGTAATATACATATTATATATAGTTTAATTTTTATTTTTATTTTTATTTTAATGAATAAATAATAAAAATATTTAATTTGATTGAATAAAGCATGCGTATTTACAGATAATTGGACAATATAAAAACCGGACCAGCCACATACAAAGCCCACTAGTCAAGTAAAGCAAAAAGCCCAATAAAACCGCCATCATTAGTGTTACAAAGCAGAAAGAGAGAGTGGTGTTTGGTGGGGTGGTAATCTCGTGTGAAAGATCATTAGACTAGTTATGGCGGCAATTGCAAATGAAGCAGCAGCAACTATGGAAGGAAGCGCTACAGAAACAATAGAGAAGCCGCTGCCGCATAAGCTTGAGAGAAAATGGGCCTTTTGGTTCGATAACCAATCCAAACCTAATCAAGGCGTCGCCTGGGGCACTTCTCTCCGTAAGGTTTACACTTTTGATACCGTCGAAGAATTCTGGTGGTATGTATTTTTTTAGTTTAATACTTTCGTATAATCTTCTTGCTGCTAGATCTGCCTTTTATTTCTTCATTTTTCAGACTCTCCTAGGTTTTTTTTTGCTTCTAGACAGACAGGGGTTTTGCTTAGTGAATGGTTATATAATTATTAATGGAAAATTGGAGCTATTTATATATTTATTTTGGGTGCGCAGCTTGTATGAGCAGATATTCAAGCCAAGCAAGCTGCCTGGAAATGCTGATTTCCATTTATTTAGAGCTGGGATTGAACCCAAATGGGAAGATCCAGTCTGTGCTACTGGAGGCAAATGGTCTTTTACCTCCATCAGAAATGCCAACTTGGATACCATGTGGCTTGAAACTGTAACCATCTTACACTCTCTATTTTTTCATGCTCTGGATGCCTTTGTTGGTGTAGTAGCATAATCTTTGATTCATGTGCCAATGAATAAATATTTGGACAGTTGATGGCATTGATCGGGGAGCAATTCGATGAAGCTGATGAGATTTGTGGTGTGGTTGCAAGTGTGCGCCGCCAGAGGCAGGATAAACTTGCTTTGTGGACTAAAACTGCCGCAAATGAGGCTGTGCAGGTTGTCATTCTTTCTTTCAAACAATGCATAAAATTGGCACCTGTGAATTTAGATAACATTTTTCAGTATTTTATTTTTTATGGTGTCCCTTAAGCATCGATTCCATCCACAGAATCTTCCCTTAGACATAATATGCATTTCAAGGTGTGCTGGGATTTTTTCTGCAACCTTAGGTTTCCTTACCACCATCTCTTCAATTTGATATTTGTAATTGATTGGAGTTTGCATGTGAATGGGAATCTTGTGTATCTTGGTGGCAAAGGGTATATGATATTCCTGTGTCAATTTTTTTTCATGAATGCTCACTTTGCAAGGGCTCTATTGGCAGTGACAATGGCTTATTTTATGATTGCTGACTGTACAATTAGCCATTGGGTGAATAGTGGTCATTTAGGTTTGTTTCTTCGTCGCTGTCATTTGACTGCGCATACTCATTAGAAGAATTCTGGGTACTTATGAGGAAATAAATACTGTCACTGAGAGCACAGGGATGCTTGGTTGATCCAGTTTAACATGCCCATACTCTGGTTTTTTCTCCCCGAACAAAAAAAAGGAAAAAAAAAGTGTTTGGATTGCTGACTTCTATTGGAATCTGATGCTTCCCTCGCTTAAATAAATATCATATATGTGTTATCCGGCAGATTCATAATTTAGGTTTATACAGCAAGCTGATTAGGTAAAGCTATTTAGTTAGGCAGTGGTCGGATGGCAGTTTCGTCATCAACGATAAACTTAGCTCCATTTTGTTTTATTTGATGCATAACATTTCCTGGAACCCGTTCCTCACTCGATTTCTGTAGCCTTTTTTCAAAATGTCAAAAATTTTAAACACCAATGTTCAGAGCCTTCCTTGCGTTGCTATGTCATTGTACATGCAGTTCATGCTCTTGCATGCTGACATGCCATTGCTATCCACCTTATCGAACATATTGATTCAATGATTTCATGTGAATTCAACTTTATCCTCAACATGAAATAACAACGGATCTGCTACTGTTTAGCTCAAGCAACAATATATGGGATTTGCTTGATGGAATAACTATAGATCATTTACAGCGCAGCTCAAACAACAATATATGGCATTCTTGGCTGTTTTCATTGTAAAAAAAGGAAAAAGGGTTTCCATGTTGACCTTTTTTTTAGGTGGAACACAACACAACATTTGAAGGGAAACTTCTAGTTGGGTTTTAATACAGTGGTTTATTAAGCTCTAGTGGCAACTAGCTCCAACTGACATGCTGTTCTTCCTTGACTTGGTTGGTTAAGTTTGCTGTCTCCCTAATTGCTTCGTGTTTATTAGTTATTATTCCCTTTGATTGCCTCAAGTCTAACGATGTTATGGCATTTGAATTTTGTTATGTAGATGAGCATTGGCAGAAAGTGGAAGGAGATAATTTCCGTAACTGATAGGATCATCTACAGCTTCCATGTAATCTTTCTTTTGTGGTCCTCTCTGATCTTAAGAAAATATACATCTCAAATCTTACTATTTTTTGTAACTGCAGGATGATTCCAAGAGGGAAAGAAATGCCAAAAGCCGATACAAAGTGTAAGCACTCCATGAAGGTGGCTTTTTTACTTAGGTTCCACACCAAGAAGTGCATTGTATTTTTGATCTGATAAATCCTTAATGGATGTATCATGAGAATTCGTTTAACTTTTGTATTAGATCAGATTGAGCTTGTGAAAGTATTGTAGCATCTACCACCAGCGATCTGAACTGCTGAGAGATAGTTGTTCCCAATACACTTGGCAGAAATAAAAACGTCACTTCTACAGGTTCTACTCATTTTTTGTACTTGGATTTTAATATTCCTCAAATGAGATTGATTAAGTTTTTGGAAACGTGATGGCTGTGTTCATACTATAATTCGCTATAATGGTAGCCGCATAATGGGTGCACAGATTAGAAAAAAAAAAGGAAGAAAAAAGAAAGAACCGGATGCAGAATTTAAAGCTCAACTTAGTCTTAGTTTTTAATGTTTCATCTTCTAGCCTACTTTTTTTGTTTTTAATTTTAAGCTCGACGGGGTGTTGGTTCAGCGCCGCACGGATTCGTGGCGGCCATTTGAGCCATTCAAGGAACGGCTGGTTTGTTTGCCCCCGAGCCACACTTGCCGTGAGCCAGGTAGATAACGAGCTTTTAAAGAAGCTTTACTTTAATAATCTCAAGACAAAGTTCTACAGGTAAAATGAAGAGTGAAGTAGGCATAGAGTGTCGTTAACATGGTGATTTCAAGGGACCCAGATGAAGAGAGCTATTTACACCTGAAAGTCCTCAAATGAACTGTGGACTAGAAAATGATGAAGATGACAAGAGCAGAAACCCTAATCCCTTATCATGCAAGGAACCCCAGTCTCTCTCCATTCTTCTTCGCCAACCTAATCAGCCCTTGCCTTTGTTTCGCATCTGCTCCTATCGATTTGCAGAACTCAGTAATCACCTGTAAAGCGACATGGTGATCAATCAAGAAACTAGTTAAGGAGAAACACCATCATTCAGATTATCCAGAACTTGCAAATAAAAGGCCAATAATTGTCCAAAAATAAGAAAAAAATCCCATTAACCCCTTAATGCAAAACTACTGAAACTAAATCTAGGAACAGAGACGAGAATTATACCTGTGAGTGTAAGGCAATTGCTTTGCCTCTAAGCTGATTGAACCTTTTCTTGCCAACTACTTGACGAGTGATAACAACAATCGGTGCAAAAAGACCCTTTCCTTCATTGACGTTCTTCATCATGGGAGGCGATTTCACTGGCTTCGCAACACTGACATGGCTCGGGACTGACCTAACCAGCATGGCATGGTCTTCACCAGCAATCGAGGTGCCCCAGCTTCCCTTAAATGAAGTCCCAAAACCTCCCTTAAACCCAGTTGCAGAGATTGAAGTGGCCATTCAGAATTAACCCCCCCAAGAACACTGCTTCCAAACAGTTGGAGTTCTTTCTACCTCTTGCTTTTCTCTTCGAAATCTAGATAGTGTTTCCTCTGCTTTTCAAGAAAATTTGTGATGGATGTGTTTTCTAGGTTTTTCTGCCCCTGAAGGATATTTTTTCTGGTGTAAAATAGGAGAGCCTCTGGTTTATTTTTTATTAAAGGGTGGTGCGAGAGAGATCTTGACGGGGCATTGAGAGCCACACATGCTTGGTGGCTTGGATTTTTGTTTAGATTTCAGACCGAACACGTATATCACTTGTACTAGTCCTGTCATTACTCACGGTCCTGATTTTCGGAGGAGAAAAATCTCTCGATCTAGAATTCTAGTTGCTCTTTGTTCATGGATGGGCCCTCATTCCACCATTTGTTCACACGTCAGAGCTCTCATGGGATCTTTCTGGACGTTAATTTTTCATTTTAAGATGGAAAAAGAGTCCGGAGAAGCTGTGGTTTCTTCGACAGACGATTGAAATTGGGCACGAAACTCACATTTTGGGTTTCCACTCCTCAGTTCTTGGATGCTACGCCTCGCAGGCTGCCTGCATGTGTTGTGTTTTTGTAAGTTGCTAGAAAATAACATCCTTGTCACTACAGCTTTCACATTAAGATGGGCACGAGATTCAATGAAATTACGCTAGAAGAAAAATAATTACACAAGATATTGAAAAAAGATTATAGCAAGGTAGTAAAAATCGAGATTTTGACACGAATTGGAAAGGGCTCCGAAAAATCGGATCGTAAAATCGTAAGATCGTACCCGAATTTGTCCGTACAAAAATCGTAAAATCACAGCTAAAATCATGTGAGAAGAAAAATCGTAAAATCGTATGTAAAATATTTCTGAATACAAACTAGCATAATTATGGACATAAAACTTAATTAGTTTAGGTTCATACATGATGTAAAATAACTTCAAAACACATTACAAAACAATTATGTCCTTAGAATTTCATTAGGTAAAAACAAACATATTTAAAATAAATATTTTAATGATATGCTATATAAATTAAAATTAGTTTCATGTCCATCATTTTCCTCGTTATTTTTAATACATTTATCAAATGTATTATTATTGAAAAGATTATCAGTATTAAATTACTAATACTGGTATCAATAGTCAACATCAATATTACTAGTACTAGCTTCAACTCCAACAAATTATTTTGACATCAGGATATGAAAATGATGTAAAACATCATTTTTTTAATTTAAAGTAAAAAATAAAAAAAATTAAGAATAAATTTTAAAGTTAATATTATTATTTTCAAGAGTGATTCCATGATATATATATATATATATATATATATACATATATATAAAAGACATCCAAACAATAAGTTGTATCTATAAATATTGCAAGCGGGCTTCACCCTTAAAGGTAGTAAAATTTTGACCGATCTGTAATTAAATACTTGATTTTCCGATTTTGACCGAGTACTGATAATCTTTTCAATAAAATTGTAATGATTTTATGAGTGAACTCGCGATTTTGACTACCTTGGATTATAGAGACTTTTTAAATTGTTTTTGAAAAAAATGATTTTTTTAATTTTAAATTAATTATTTTTGATGTTTTTAAATAATTTTGATGTGTTGATATCAAAAATAATTTTTAAAAAATAAAAAAAAAATTATTTTAATGCATTTCTAAATAAAAAACACTTTCAAAAGCAACCACAACCACACTCCCAAACAGTTAGTCTAAAATAAATATTGATTAGGCTATTTAAAAGTTCATGCTATTTGTTTCTTCAAAAATTAGTAATTTATAACATCATAAATGGAGGTATATGGATTGCTAAATATTTATTTTTTTTATTATTATTAACATATGAAGTCAGTTTACATGTATTTTCATTAATTTTATAAATTCTAAAGTTAACGATTATATAAATTTTTAACAATTATTATATTAAAAACTATAAAACTCGAACTAAAACAATAAAAATAGCCAACCTTTAAATCCTAAGATTATAACACTGGTCATGCTTAATTGCTCAATTTTCTTGAAGAACTTAGTGGATCTTCTTTGAGGATCTGAACCTGGAAGTTACATTGACCAATATGCTTGTGTTCATTAGAGGACAGCTTGAAATCTATGACCCGGTCTCTAACCTCATCTTCTACCACAACAACTTGCTCAGGCATGGTTGTTCCATTGACCTTCTCTAATCCTGGACTGACTTTCGTTTATCAAGATTAAATTCACAGCTTCGATCCATTGAAAAATAAATATCCCCAACTGCCCTGAATAATTAAATCCATGAAAGTTTTGCTTCTGATAACATAATAATATGAGATGAGAATTAGAATTTTGGATATGATAGCCAAGCCAATTTTAGTAGCATTTGATTGCAGCGTAAGAGAAAGAGCAGGTAGAAATAGATTTGTTTTATGGATATGTCCTAATCCTTCTGGTCAAGCAACTTGTGTCTTCTCTGCAACTGTTCTTCTATCTGAAAACAAAGTAAGCCCTGTTAAAGTGCCCGCATGACATCTGACTGCCCCTACCATTTGCAAAAGAAAAAAAACTGAAACCGGCCTTAACAGATGGACAAGTTGGAACGTGGGTAACATTTATTCAAAATCTTCAAAGAGACAATAGAAACTTTCAAAAAAACAAGAAGAAAAACACGGAAGAAAAAAATGGCGTCGCTTGTAACCCATCTGTGTGCCACTCTTCTCCTTCTCCCTGTAGGCATCCGCCGTCTCATTTGCTCCTCCTCTCTTTACCTCAAGAACCCATCTCTTTTTAGATCCAAAACTTGGTACCTCTCTGATCCCAAATGGAAAAATCTTGATTTGTACGTCCTCACCGTGGCCCTCCCTATTGCTTCTTTTTCTTTGATCTTTCTTTTCTTCTCCATTACTACTGGTCACACAACTTACCGTTTCTCCTTCTTGCATCAGTCATTGCTTCTATTTCTTTACTGGGTTTTGGCAATTTTGTTCGTTGTACGTGATGCCATTGACCCTGTAGTCATTCTTGATAATTTCTTGTTTGTGTTCGGTGGGATTTTGTTTTTTGTAGAGTATTCTCTTATTGGCGAGGGCACTTCTGGTCTTGTTGGAGAGGTTGTTTATGGTTTGTGTGGTGATTTGAGTCTTGTTTGTGGGTTTTGTTGTTTGTATTTGGCTATTAGGCCTGGTGCATTTTTTGCTGAGTTTTGTTTGTGTTGTGGGTTGGTTTTGAAAGGGACTTGGTTTTTGCAAGCTGGGTTGTGTTTGTATACTGATGTTTTTGGTTTTAAAGGGTGTCATCCGATTGCGATTTTGCCTGGAAGTGGAAATGTTGAGTTGAAGTGTGATCTTGAGGAGGATGGGTTGAGGGGTGTGGCATTGGTGAATTTGATGTTTGTTGGGCATGCAATCTTGGTCTTTCTTGTGAGTTTGGTCTTGTTTGGATTGTTGTCAAGTAATAGGAATTTGAGGCATGGAGAAGCAAGTGGTCCTTTGCTGGCAGGGCTTGATTCTGCTTTGATGCGGGCGCTTCCTGAATTTGAAGTGGAATGAAGTGTATTCTCCTTCTTTATTTATTTTCTTGCCTTTTTTCCTGTGTTGACAATACACAATTTTGGTGTTTAATGGAATTTAATCGATTGTGTGTTTATACATATGGTGTTCTTTTCCTGACAAATTTTTGCTGCTTACACACAGAAATTGGATACTGGATTGTCTTTTTAATGTCGAATTATCATTTATCAGTGAATGGATATATATTTTTTTAATTTATTGTGTTCATTTATTTAACACTGCTGGCAACACAATCAGAACTTATAAGACTGATTAAGGTGGATAGACTTGCTTTCATACACATGTATTTGATGAGAGGCCACAACGTAGTAATCATGCAAATAACCAAATACAGCTGCAATTCTGTAGGAAAACGAAAGCAGTGCTCACACGAAATGTTATATATTATCATGTGCAGAACCGGTTGGAATTTTTTTCATTCCTTTCTGTTTTGCCGGACATGCTTCTAAAGTTAAGTTCCTTACAGTAAAAAAAAAAACTATCTTAATCTAATAAAGAGCACATACATGGATAGACTGCCAAACATTGAAGCAACTTGAGCTCATGTTTTTTTTATATTCTGTATCTGAAGTTTAGACCACTTGCATGCAGAATGAATCTCAAACATATTACCATTCGCTGATATGATGTATTGGAAACAGTCTCAGAATCACACACACACACACACACACATTATGAAATGTAAGTGGTATAGAAAAAATGCCTTGATCCTTATAATGCCTTACTAACATGTGCTTGCGTAGATTACCCTGACATGAGTATCATTTTCTGCCTACTTCGATGGGCAGAGACAGGAAAGGATTTAGGGATTGAAAGGCCAAAAAGAATGTGTGTGTATTTGTGAAGGGCTTCTAGATCTGTTCCTGCTTGTGGTTAAAGGATATTAATTTGTTATGCTGTGAGTAACCAGTAAATAGTTTTTGGAAACGGTTGTTGGAGTCGCTTATTTGCATCAGTAACATTTGTAGCAAAGTGAGGGCCTCCAAATTGCAGGGAATAGATACCTTGCTACCGCTTTGTGTTCCTCCCAAATGCATTGGTTCATGTTATTGTTATGAATGATCAAATTTGATCAGCTCCAGCAATTCAACTGGATGATAATGACTATAGATTCTTTAGACCTCTGAAGTGATCAAGGGTTAAAGTTCAACACTTAAGACAAGTGGGTTATGATTTTTCTTTCATATGGCAGTAAATACCCACAAGCTTTAAAAGAAAATCAGTTCTGCAGTGACAAAGATTTCATCTCATAACAGCATGTAAAGTAGCAACAGAGTATGCTTCAATGAAATTTAGATTCTAGGCAGAAATATCATGGGATTTTTGATGATGATGGTTGGATTTTTTATATTCCCTTGTTTCATTATCTTTCAAATTGAAGAAATTGTTATTTTTATGGATAAAACGCATGAAGTGGAGCCGTTACTTCATGATTTTTATTTCTTCAATGATGTCTTTGGAGCCAATTAGAAGCTGTTGGAGCATGAGATGGATCCAGCATTCAGAAGAGGTAGAAGTGCTGCAGGAGCAACTTCTGAGTCGTATTTTAAATTTGGTTGGTACTATAGCATGCTACTGAAGGAAGACTTGTCTTAATGTGCCCCTGGATAAAAGAAGAAATGAGTCAGAGAATAGATGTGATTCAAATCAAGATATCTAGTGTCCTGTAAGCAAAATTGCATAACTTTTCTAAAAATACAGTTTTAGATGATGAGTTTTTCTCAGGTTCTGATGTCCGTTTTGTGCTAACCAATGAGTGCTTTCTACATGCTATACTTTTGTTGCCCCCCCTCCCCGCCCATACACACAGAGACACACACACACACACACGCAATCAAGCATACTCATGCAGGCTTGTGCACACTCTTTTTACCTTTTCTAATTTAGTTTTCATCCACATATATCAGTAAACACGCAAGTCAAATTGGAAGTTATATTATCACTTTTGAGAATTCTCAGCTGCAAATGATGTTGTTGGCTTTTGACCTCAAAGTTACCAGGTGCTTGTATACTGGTTTAGTATTTTAATGTTCTGTTAAGTCTTCAATTAATGATCTACCTTGGAGGTTTCTTCCTCTCATTTACCAGACTGGAATTGTTGCCACTGCATCCTATATTAAAGGAACATAGGAGGTTTTTCCTTTTTCAAAAATATTACTATTTTTTCATAGTTGACTTCCCTCGTTAAAATTTTTGACATTGTGATTTTCATGTATATTTATATACATTTACCTCAATTATCATCCTGCTTATCAGTTTGTTTTGTTTACCTGGCATGTTCCTCTTCAGAAGGTCAAACAAGTAGAAAAGTCTTAGGCCTTATAGTGATATTTAAGCTGAGTTTGCACAACTAAGGTTACTTGAAGAAATTTAGACAGCAATTTAGACAGCCTACTTTTTCCTTTTTTACCAAGGTAGAGGTATAGCTGATTGAGAAAAAGATTTGGGGAAGAAGGTTGTTGCAGAGGTCCTGTAGCATGTATATATGCGTGTTGATGAGGAAGAGTGATTGCACTGTGAAGGTACGAGGGTATAATTATGGATGTTATGATGTGTAAATACACAAGTCAAGTCTGTATAAGAAATGTGTACATAATCGGGATGGTGGGCGTGAGTCCTATTGAAGGGAAGTTAAAGGAAAAATTAAGATGATCAGCTCACATCCGACATCAAAATCTGAATGAACTGACAAGGAATGTGACCACGTTGAGGTATTAGGACAGAGTAGTGATAAAGAATGGTTTAGCATCGTAATAATTTATGAAGAACCTTACCTAAAATAGATCTGGATGGAAATTCATGGAATGAACCTAAATAGTTTAAGATTGAGGGTTATTGAGTCAAGACAATAACAAATAAACCGAAAATGACTTGAGTCGAAGATGCAAAAAAAGAATAAAAACAAGAATCGTTCTTAGATATACTGTAGCTAAACAGACTGGAATGAAGAGAAGGATGTATTATTCTTTAAGTGGCCCCATATATGAGAAATCCTAACTATTATCTTTTAAGCGGGAATTGTGGAATCATAAATCAATAGCTTCAGCTCTTTTGGTGATCTAGGTAGTGTACGGTATTGAAGCCATTCACAGAGTAAATGTTCTAATGTTGTTCTAGTCGGGGCACGCAGTAGCAAGCTGAAGAGAAATTCAGATACAGGTTCATCTGAAATTCATGGTTATGCTGCCCTGAGAAGCAGGTTTTGCATGCTATCTAATGAAAATTACCTTCTTACAGGTGTCTTCATAGAAGGTTTGATGACAAGGGTGTGCCTACGAGGAAGGAGATAACCACCAAAAATTTAGGAAGTTGTAAAAAATAGAATTTCATGCAAAGCATAGTATATGTATGCTGGCTATGATAGATTCCAGTTTATTATCCACATAAATAATGCTTCAACTGTTAATTTTTGCTGTGTTACAAGGTTCAGCAAAAGAAGGAAATTTATAAAGGTCTTGGTTCAAGACTTTCAGAAAAGCAATGACAGTGGCTGGAAATCTCTAGTAAGTTTCTCCAACCTCTTGATAAAGTTTAATATGTAAATCAGATTTTGAATTCTAGTTATACACACATTAATATGCCTGTCACATTACAGGAAGTTTCATGAGTTTAACTAATCTTGCTTTCTTTTTCCTGTTTGTTTATAAACTGATAACTTAACTACTCATTAAAGTGTCATTGTCAATATGATTAGATATATTTAATGATAGGACTGATGGCTCTTAAAATTGCTTTATTGTTATTGTCATAACCTTAGTATATTAGAGTGACAAACAGCTTTGATGTGCTTCTACAAGACAAACGCAAGTTAAGATAGAAGCTTACACATGGCACAAAAGTACATCTCATAACTGAAAATAAGAAATTATAACATGGAGTTTAGATTATTCTAGTTTAGTATATCCCAGTGGAGAAGAGAACTTGGGGATTGTCAACCATCGTCTACGAAAATGCCGAAATCCATGGATTTTAATCCGGAAACGAATTTGCATGATCTTCCTGGTAAAATCACGACATCTTCTTTTGAAGTTTTTTGGTTTTGATAATCTTATCAGTTTTCCACCATACCTGCTTTCTGCATGTACTGGAAAACAAACAAAACATGAATATTAGCTAAAAATTGAAGGAAACCTATTTGCCACTTCTTTCTCAACCTTCTCTCATTCTGCTTTAATTCCTCCAAGTATCATATACACGATGTGATGTCTTGTGGATTAGTTAAGTGTTTCTCAGCTCTGCATCCATCAAAATATAGAGACCATCTGGTGCCTCTATGTGAAGCAAAAGAGAATTTTCTCTTGTTCTTTTCCTTAATTCTCTCTCTAATAACAATAATGACCTGAACACTTTACCTTTGACCTTTTGAACATTTCCATTTTCTTCCAATTTTTCCTCGTGCAGGACCTGCAAGACAAAGCAAGAAAATTAGTCTTGATGTCCTCTTGCTGAGGGCTGATGTATTATTTTTCTTTCAGTGTGGGGTTGCTTGGTTAGATCCTAAAGTACCTTTTGGAAAACAGGGGATAATAAACAAAAATCGAAATGCAACAGTTAATTGTTCAGTAACAAGAAAGGAAAACTGTATTGCTTTTTGGTTATCTGAATAAAGTTTACTAAGAATATGATGCTACTTCTGTTAGGTTTTGTTCAGCACCTCAACCAAACTTTCCAAACGCTTCTGCATCCTTCTTTGTATGAAACCTCTGGTGCACTATAAGAAAAGATCTTGTCAGCAAAGGACATATGCACAATTAACTCCTGTGCTTAACACCCCTCATGCCCAAAGAACCTCAACAAAAATAAATAAAATAAAAAACCTTGATAGAAAGTTTTACCTTTACATGTTTTTTCACGTAGGCATAGAAGTTTAATAGACTCCATACAGTTTTGTCTAGTTTTTTACCTTCAACATGGCATGAAGAGATATCTGGCAATATGGAAGCAAACACGTTAGCTTAATCATGCTCAAGGGAAAAAAAATGCTTATTAATATCCAAATGAAAAGTTTCATAATCAATGGATCTAGTTTCTATATTGTGTATCAAAATTTAACTAGTTGTCAAGCAAATTTGTATTTTCAATGATTATTATTGCAAAATGATGGAAATGTTGTTTAATCCACTTTATGCATGGTTTTGTGTTCAGTTATGAGCAAGGGGATACCAAAAGAGACAAACCCTCCATTGGTGCTCAAGTCTTCTAAAGGTTCTCCTCTCAGTTCTGGTGGGGGAATGGGTGACCAGGTGCAAGGTGGAGCTTTAGCCCATTTTTCTGAGCTACCCACATCCATGAGTTCCTAGTTCCAGAAGGAAAAGGAGAAAAGGTAATAAAGATACCATCATTTCTAAATACGGACAAGAGAATTCCAGGACCAAAAATCAGTTAAATGTCTCTGATGTTAAGAGTTTTGCAAACCTGAAAGAAGGCTGTCGCAATAATCACATCCGAGTGCTCTCTAAAACGAATTGGGAATACAGCTGTGATTTTTTGTGGCTGTCAAACAAAAAAAAAACTTTAATTTAGCCACCTAGAGTCAAATATGTGGTAGTTTTTATTCATTCAAAATTTGGTAGTGGTGCTGTTGCCAATTCTAAATAGTGATCTACTGCAATTTTTATTATATCAAATAAGTGGAGAGGGTGGCTTTTAGTAGATATGAATCTTGATCAAACATGTCTCTTAGCATATTATGTTTTGATATCGTTATTACTTTGCTGCATTGTGGAGATTTTCATGAAGGATATAAAAGGTTGGGTTTAGCTGAAATCTAAGTTGTTTGATCATTTAAAATGGTTTGAAACGTGACTGTAATGCCAGAACCATTTCAATTGTAAAACTTGGCAAGGTTTTGAGCAAGGCTAGACTGCCAAATTGATAATTAGTTTATTTACCTTGTAGGTTTCTGGCTAGACTGTATTTATAGCATTTCTAGAAAGATTTTACACAACTCAGAAATCTTGAAATCATTATCTGGCAGTCATTGGAAGTTATATGTAGACTGACAAAATTGATATCAAAATTAGTCTTCCACTATGATAATACTTCATCAAGTCAAATATTGTCCCTTGGGGATCGAGACCTTAATTAGAAGAATATGGTGATTGCATAAATGTTAATACCTGTCTGATGATATAGAAGGGCTCTCTTGGATGATAGACAAGTTTAATTGGCTTATTCATTCCTTGGGATGTATCCTGGGAATTGACATTTCTCAACATTTCTTTCAGCTGGGAACTTAGTATAACTGCTTGCACCGAAGAAATTTGTGTAATCACTTTTTCAGAGTCTGGAAAAGGAAAATATGTATCAGCATGGTTATGAAGAGTGGAAATTTGATAGCCTGGTATGAAAATAGACAAAATAAACATCTCCTATTAGGATTCTGTTCTTTCCCCTTTCATTCCTTACAAAATGCTTAGATAGTTTTTCAAGCACCAATAGAAGCAGAAGCGGCCCTTGTTTCAAAGCAAAGATCAAGATGTTAATTCATGCTTCAAAATCTTGAAGATTGCACTGGCTATAATTGATAGAGAATAATATAAATCATATTATGGGGCCTCACTTACAAGCTTAAGTTTTTAGGTGAGATGGTTCCTTAACATGGTATCAGAGCCTTGTTGACCCAGCGGTAACGAGTTCGAATCTCACCACCCCCATTCTATTTGATAAAAATCAAGCACAAGGTAATGTGGGCCTGTGCAAGTTTCTAGCACAAAAGGCTTTCACTTGAGGGTGTGTGTTAGAGAATAATATAAATCATATTATGGGGTCTCACTTACAAGCTTAAACTTTTAGGTGAGATGGTTCCTTAACAATAATGACAAGTCATTTAGCATAAACTTTCTATATCACTAATTCTAGTTAGTTTTATGATCTTGACTTGAATGTTATGTATATTATTAGTACAATCCATATGTTCAAATCCTTTCGCTCAACTCTATTATCATTTCAACTCCCACCTAAACATTTGATGATACTATTTTCTGAGTTGTTGACTTCTTTTCAGAAGTGTTATCAGGTAATCTTCATTTCCTACATTCAAGTATCACAGAAAAATTTACATGGATGTCTTCAAATCCTGAGATTGTGAATAATGGTGCTTGGCTGAAGCAGGAAATCATTTTATCTAAGAGGAAAGTTATTTCAGTGTTGCAATTTTTAGTTGATCAAAATGGTAGGAATAGTTTGTCTAGTTTGGGTGGTTTAACTTTTGTTTATACTGTTAATCTGTCTTTGCTATAAACCCTGAACTTGGATATATTGCAATTCTTGTATCTCTTGTTCGTGTTAAGACATTGCACAGTTTTCTTCTCATTCAAGCTCCAGCTTTTTTTTTCTTAAGGTAGCCTCCTATCAGGAATTTAACATATTTCTACTTTCATGTGTGCAGTTCAGTCTTCTTTTGTAGATGGAGATTTTGAAACTCTTTTTTTAATACTATAGTATACTGAAAGCTGCTATTAATATATTTGGTGAATAAAAGAAAAAATATGCTTAAATGCAAGATAGTTCTATTACGTGTCACAAAGCACCAAGCAGCTCTCTTTTATTTTAATTTTTAATTTTTAATTTTGGTGTTGACTTGGAGAAGTAGCAAACCTTTTCCACGTGGAACCTTAGCAAAATTTAGCTTTAGGGTTAGCTGATATCCTTCTTTTGCAGGTTCAACAATCTCCACAGCATCCGAGCAAACTTGTTTTACCATCTTCATTGTGTATGATGACAACCCGTATGATAGCAGGGCTCCTTGGGACAGTAGTGGAGTTGATATTGACAAGTAGTTATGAAGTGGATCAGCTGCTGAAGACTGAATATTACAGGATGATTATCAGAATAATTCTCAACATTTTGTTGACAACCTAGAAAAAAGTTGACAGGTAGTGGGCATGTGCTTTTTTGATCATGCACTCAGACATTAATCATATCCCTTTCCAGAATTCTTGCATATTTCTGGATGCTGAGGCATTCCAAGTATCTGTCTAGTCAATTAATTGGACATTCTATTGTGGTGTGAACTAAAAGTGGTTGCATCGAGTAGAAAGTTAATGTTGACATAAGTTATCTGTAATAAATTAAATTTTATCATGCTAAGAATGCAATTGACTAACCTGAACATGGTATTCCACAGACCCAAATTCATACAAGTGATGATCAACCTCCGAAGGCTTCTCAGCGCTATCATGAAAGGAAGCACATCAATTTTCATCACCGTTCTTGTTAATCATCCTTGCAACATGAGATACAGCATTTTCTACTCGGGATGTGAAGGAGAAGAAAGAAACTTCAAATTTGTCCAGAGCAATGAAAGCCTTGCTACTTTCAAGGTTGGCATTTTCCGAGTTTCCTTTTCCTTTCCTCTACTACTAGAGAATGGATATCTAGAATTGCTTCCATTTTCTATTTTGTATATATATACTGAAATGGTTCCATAGACTTTGGAGACTTTTTACATTAGAATTCCATGAGATATAATCAACTGAGACATGCGATTAGTGGAATTCAGATAAATAGCTCAGTGCATGGCTTTGTTTCTTATGAAAGGTTATGTTGATATTTCAACTGTTTTGCTTTCTTCAGTGATATGATGTCATCATCCATAGATCATGGTTTGATCTCAGCCATGAAGCAGGGAGAATTATTTCATTTGAGGGAGCTGTTCAGCTTTGCTCCACCCACCACCTATTGCATTTCATTTCCTATCTACCGTACAATTACAGAGTCATCATTCAAGAGGAAAGCTACTTTCACCCTCCCTGTTTAGCCACAAAAATCTTATGTTTTCACCATAACATTTTGGTAATATACATTCTTTTGTCTAGATTCACTATTTCATCTATCTAGAAATTTAATGTTGAAGTTACTCAGGCTCATGAGTGTGATGGTAATGAATCATTGAAAGCCAATATTCGACGAAAAAAAGCTAGAAGAGATGGCATGCATCCCAGAACGGATAGCTCTGGCAACTCTATGGTGTTGGATCCAATGAAGTCTCATTACTCTGGATCTTTTTTAATGTTTTCATCTGCTGATATTTTGTATTAATTCAGTCCTCTCTGCTGATGTTTTTAGTGAATAATAGCATACCAGATATCATAGATGAGGTGAAATTCTACCTTGAGATTTTGAAGGATCAAAAGGGCTTACCGGTATAACTTGAGCAGGATCTCCCTGAGCGCCGGCGACACCCTATCAAAACATGCCATGTTGAAGAAACCTCTCTCAAGTCCTGCCTCACATGGTGGTGGAGATGCTCAACTTTAAATCCAAATGGCTTTGTCCATATCCATGAAGTTTGAGTAGAAAGCAAGTTGAAGTCTGGCTATCATTGTTTAGCATCCCTTGAAGCAAGTACTTCCCTCATCATCACTTCCCTCTCAATTCTCCATCTATCTGCCTTGCCACTTTGTTGTTTGTGAAGCACGCATAATGGATCGCCTGTCCACACCCTCCTACAGCAAACTTTTCTCTAAGGATTTTATATCATTTATAAGTCTAATATCTGAATGACATCATGGGCGCCTTGACATTAATGGGTTTGCTACGTATTTATTTTGGATTAATGTGATCTCTAATATAATAACTATTGAAAGTAGGATTGTCAGTTTCGTTTTGTTTCTGTCGAAATATTTCGTATCAGTTAAAAAATAGATAAAACGATGTTGTTTTTATCTCGGTTTAAATTCCGGTTTATTCTAGGTTTTTCGGCCAACTAGTCAAAATATTTCGGGTTTTTCTGCTCGTTCTGTTTCGTCAAAATAATTTTTTTAAATAATAAATAATTTTACAATATCAATCATCTCTTAATCCAACCGTTAGATTGAGATAAAATTTTACCAGGAGTCTCTTGATATATTTATATATATTAAGTTAAAATTTCACAGCAATCAGATAATGTAATGACCTTGCGAGATTGGTAATGATATTCTCATAATACTATATATGTTCATAATTTTGTTTAGAAAAATTATTGTATTGTGTCTTCTTTTAGATTAAATTGTAGAATTCTAAATAATTTTATTTTTGGATTTGAACTAAAATTTGTATGAATCAATATATTTAATTATACACACACACACACACACACACACAACTCCGAAGCAGTATACCAAAATGCTTCAAAACCAAAACATTTCATTTCAATTAAAAAAAAAAACACTAACCAAAATAAAATAGAATTTACAAACTTGGTTGATAGTTATATGGTCAATAAGATTAAAGATTTTTTTTTATGATTTCATGTTCGAGCTTTATAGTTGCTAATATAATAACTACTGAAAATTATATGATTTAACTTTAAAATTATAGAATTAATCGAGATTCACATATAATAACTAAAATACATATTTTAATAAAACAAATGATATTCGAGCTTGTATAAAAAAAAAGTAAATCGGAATTGGTCTCACCAAAGCCACAGGCCACTTGAACCAGAATGATCATCAACCAAGGAAAAGTAAAGAACGCCACTGAAATTGTCTCCCCTTCCGCTGACAGCTATGTACCACCACCACCTTCTAGTAAGAGTTTTTTTTTTTGAGATGGTCGTCAAAATTAATTTTTTTTAGATATTTTTTAAAAAAATATATAAGAAAATAATTTTTTTATTTCTTAAAATTTATCTTAAATATTAACGTATTAGATTTTAAAAGAACTAATTAAGATTTAAAAAACAGCAATTATACGGTATAATTTATACCAACAAAAAAAAACTGCTGGATCTTCACCCCTCTCCTCTCCACCACTTACAAATAATAATAATAATAATAAATTGATTAAGAAAAAAACAAAGGCTCTTGTCGAATTTATGTAGATGGGAGTTGGAGGTGGGGAAACAAAAATGACTACAGAACAACTCTCTCTCTGTTATGTTTCCATTCTGTTACTATTAAGTATTAACCTCTCTGGTTCCTCAAAAAATCAAACTTCGGTGTTTCGTTTTTATTAAATTAAGATTAAATGGTTTCATTTTGTCACTGGTTTGATCTACTTTTCTGTACGATTAATCTTATTCTATCTGCCGTAACGTTCATTTCCTTTTTCATTCATCTATCAATTAGCTAAAACAAAACTCCCTTCTTTGTTTTTCTTTCCCAAGCTCCTGTTTTTTCTGTCTCTTTCTTTGGAAAGTAATGCTTTTCCCTCCTCCTCTCAATGTCTTCTCTTTTTTATCCCTGTTCTCTTAGATTTCTTGATTTTGTATTTTATTGATCCAGTTCAGAGTTTGCTCATGTCAAAAAAAAGCGTTGACCCTGTATTTTGATCGCCAAGACCCTATCAAAACAGCCCCAATCACACAAAAAGTTTGGGTTGGGGTTAGGGCTTGTTGATTCTTGACGTTTAGAAATCTGGGTTGGTGTTATTTTGGTTGAATATGTTATTTTGATTGATAGAATTGGGTTTTTTAGCATTGCTTTTTTTTTTTAAAAGGATTGTGGGTGTATATTTAGTAGTCAATGGACAAGGATGTTAATGGATTAAAAAACGAGCCTTTCATTATGACTTTAGACTCTCCAAAAGCTATGGAGGATGTTGAAGAGAATGGAGAAGATTATAGTGAGTTCAAGGCTTTGTTGCCTCCCAGGAAAGGTGGGATGTCAAGAACTTCGGACAAAGTCAGAAGAAAAGTTCAGTGGAATGATAATAACGGGAATAAGCTTGTGGAGGTTTTAGAATTTGAACCCAGGTAATTTATAGTTTGTGGCAGAATTATGGCTTTTTTGCTTTTCTGGTTATGGTTTTGTTGTTATCTGATATTTGGTTCACAAGTTGAGCCGTGAGTTCGTAGTTTTGAAAACTAGTTATGACTTAATTATCAAAAATAAAAGCTGGTGTACAAGTACATTTGTGGGGATATAATCTGGCCGTGCTTGATCATCTATGAGCCGTTTAGCTTCAGATTAATTGATAGATCTGGGTGGGGTTATCCTGCTTGTTTTTAAGTTTTGCAAGCATTTTGATGACTTGTTTTGGCTTTGAATTTTTATACTTTCACTCAATTTGAGCAGAAGTGTATCTGTATGAAGTATGAATATATGCAAGTTGCATGCATATCATGCAATTGTTTCTGGAATGAACTTTAATCATGGATCAGGCTGAAGTGAGTCGAAGTGTTTGTGGTATAATCAGAGCTTTACCCTCTTGAGTTCGCATTCCTTTTTTTAAAATTCTTGATCAGTCCCGTTTCCCGAAAAATCTGGCTATAAGAGCTAGAATTGAAAGGGCTTTGATGGTTAGTGCATAACAAATTACGTTGTATTCATTTGATAGTCTAAATCCTAGTCCTATTTCTATTTAGTTTGGAAGCCTTGTGGCATAAGTTACCACTTACGAAGCCTATTTTCTTCTAGTCTTTGAACAACTACCATTGTTGTCTTTTGCCATGGACACATTGCCAACATTCTTGCCAAACACTTATTCATCTAGAATCAAAAGGAGAAACCCATTCAACATCATCTAACAATAATTGTGGGACTTGATCATATAGACCTCTTAGAGCAAAAGTTATGCTACTAATTCATGAAACTCTACTACCCATGAGTCTGGAAACTTCCTGAAAAATAATGTAACTTTTGCTGGGGTTGCCTTTTTAAGTTGGTTGTGTAAGTACTTTATTTTTATCTATTGATCTCTTTGCATTCCAGTGTTTAAGAACTTTCAATTTCCAGGTTCAGTTACTGTCCTTTTAGTTTTATTGAAATTTGGACATTAAGTGACCTCTGTTTCTGATGAAAGATGAGGTTTGCTCATTATTTGGAACCACAGGTTATGACAATATAAAGTAATGATAAACAAAGGGAGAAATAGAGACTACACGGAAGTTTTAAAGAACAGTTGCTTTTCCATTGGCTTTTGTTTATATTTAGTGCACCCATATATTCCAGCAGATTATTATTATTTTGTGGGTCTTGTTTGTAATCTAATGTCATATATTTCGTTCTTGCTTTCTAGCATCCTCACAAGTTTCCATCAGGAAACAAAATTTTCTTCTAGGATGGTTCATTACTCCTCTTTCCTCTTTCTCAGTACCAAGTGTCTATCCATTGCTTCATGAAAATAACAAAAATGGCTAATAGTAGTAATCTGGTGATTTTTGATAAGATCCCTTGTTTAAGTGTGGATGTTGAAATCTACATTTTGGTCATTGTCAACCACGCTGATTTTGTGGATGATTCAACTTATCCCTTATATCTTTACCTAGTGCAAGTCTGCTGACTTGTATTATGATAGCCTCACCCAACATTAAAATGGCCTTCAAAAAGGAATGAAGCTGTTGTTGCGATATGTTTCCCTGAGATTTAGGGTTGTAAGAAGGATGTGAGTAATTGAAAGTCAAGATAAGAAAATAATCTAAAGAAAGAAAAAACAGATGTCATTGATTCCCTCCAGAACAAGACCCTGTTGCTTCTATTAGTAGGAAGACCCTGTTATACTAGTAATGTTTCTCATTGTTATGTCATTTGGAGCTTCAAAAATTGACCTGCTCTCAACTGTGATATCAATGTGTGTGGAAGATCTGTTCAAAACATCCGTACTCATTTAGATGAACTAGTGAAACACTCAACTGATTCAATCTGTGGTCAGTGCAAAGCATTGGGTGACATTTTGAGCTCATCAAATCTATTTCATCGCTGTCATAATTAATTGAAAACTTTAAAGTCTACATGTGTCCACAAGAAACTCTTGAGCGTGCGATGTCATTTGCCTGAGCATTGAATCACTTCTGTTCATAGATTTCATGTTAATTGACTATTATTGTATCCCTGACTCCAGTTCTCCATTTGTGGCTGCAGCGACGATAGTGATTCTGACGAAGAGGATAAAGATTCCTGCTTATGTACGATAATGTAGATATCATCAGCACATCAATTTGTAGATATCTGCTGGATAAGCTAGAAGGGCATTCTCTCCAGCCACGCTATGATAATTGTGTGAAGGGCTGGTTTCAACAACTTGTTGTAAGTGAGGCACCGCATACCCTGTCAACATTTTGGCGCTGCTTGCCAAAAGGGAAATATAATTAGAGCTTCTAGGTGGTTTCTGTGGTGAGTTTTCAAACAAGCAGCTTTATATTGGTGGATCTAATCCTGGGAAATGCAGCAGACTGAAATAACGATGATACAGCTTACACCATGTGGGATATGAAGTAAAACTGAACATATTTTGCTTTTCCACATATGATTATATATGAAAAGATGAACAAAGCTCTAAGATTATTTTCAATGACGATTCATGAAGTTTCATCTGCTTTGCCTTTATGAGCACTCCACTATCCCTACCATGCCACATTTGGTTTTGCTTATCGTGCTCCTTTCCCTTCTCAGGCTTTGTTTATGCCATGTTATGACGGGGATTTTAAAGAACTATTTAGGGATAGAATTATACATTAATTTCTTAGAAAATTAGAGTCAGGAAAAAAGAAGAAAAAACAACAAGTTCATGTTTAGATACAATATTTCTTCATTCATAAATCTAAAAATCAAATATTTAGTTTTTTATATTTGTGCCAGGTTTGGAAAAGATATTTTAGGAGTTTTCATTTTTTTTCCCACATTTTTTTCATTGTTTTTTAAATGAAGTACAGACATGAACAAAACATTTTCAATATATATATATATACACACACACATTTTAGTAATGTAAAAGATGAAAAGAATCACAGTAGTGTTACAAATCAATTTTTCTTAGAAATTTAATGTAGAGATCTTTTTTGGGTTACAATATTATTTTTTCATGGTAATTTTTAATCTGAATTAAATAATATTAATATTCTATAATTAGATTATTATGAGTATAAAATGTTAAGATAATTGTTATAAATTATGGTTTTGATTTTTCTAAGAAAAACGGCTGTAATTTGGGTGTAGATACTTGAAATAAATAAATATGCTTTCCAATTGTTATTGGAAAGTAAAAAAGGAAAAGGCGAAGAAAAAAACAAGAAGAAAAAAACAAAAATAGTCTTAATTAATTATCGAAACTTTGCGGCCATGCAGGCTAATACAGGAATCTCCTCAATTTAAACTGGTTTTGAAAGTAATAGTCTTTTGGTTTGAACCATCTTCTCCATGTAGAGCCAGTGTTGTCGGAAGGAGGACATATTTCAGTGTACGACATTATTGACCACTGCTTGTCTTCTACCATAAATGAAACTAGAAAGTAATCTGCATGTCGTGCTTCATTTACCAATGTTTTTGTCTTCAGATTAACGTGGAAAGTGATTCTCCAGATATTGATCTTGGCTCTGAAATGTTAAATAATTGAGAATGATGATGATATCTGAAATGTTCAGCCAGTACTGATTCTGAGACAAACAGCAAGCCTCAGAGGGAGGGAAAAATAAATAATGAAGTACTGATGGTGAGAAAAAAAATACTTGAAAACCCCACTCTCTATACCAAAACAACGTCAAGAAGTGGATCAAAAAATCAGAAAAAGACACAAATGCTCACCCCAAATCGTTTCACACTTGCCCAGAAAGCGCTACAGAAGATAATTAAGAGCAACCTCTGCTGCAATTCTATCCACAGATTCATCCCAACCTCATATGAGAACAGCTTTTCTTGCCTGCTGTAGATTTCCATGAAATTGGTCTTTAGTTTGAATCCTTATCTGTGATTTTTTAAATCGAATTGTCACTATCTTGAAGAAGACAACGGCGACAATGGAATTTTCTCATCAGGCATCCAAGTTGGTAATGTCTAAAATGGGCATATCTTCTCTATCTCTCCATGAATATGTACTGTGTGTCAAACAAGCTTTCTTTGATGGCTTGGCCTCAACATCAATGGATGCAGTTGTCTTCTTGTAAGAATCCAGAGGCGGAACCACCCAGTTTGAGAGGCTGGCATCGACTGCAATTTCTTGCATGAGAGGTGTAGAGTGATTCGAGATTGAACCAAGGGGTTTCGGTGGGTGTTGCTCGAGGGCTAAATTTTCTTTCCTCTGATGCTTCGGTGGTTGCGTTCCTCTTGCCTTCACTGCTTTCCATTGATTCAGATTTTCCACTGGTTTCAGCACGGAGTGAACATATTGACGCGATCTCAATCCTCCCTCATTTGAGTCACCAAGGGACTTCATATTTTCAGTCGTATCCTTTCCCAGCCTTGTCAGAGAATTTTTATTCTGTGAACTCGCAGGTAAGGAGCTGAATTGCCCAGAAAACTCCTTTTGATTTACTCTCAACTCATCTATATTGCAGCCATTGTGATCATCATCATCTTCTTCTTCTTCTTCTTCTTCTTCTTCGTCATCGAATTCATACTCATCATCATCCAAATCACTTTCTTCATATGCTATTCCATCCTCTTCATCATAGCTGTCAATGCAGTTACCATATCTATAATTTGATGGATAAGACGCCATTTTGGACGCGATTGAGTCCCCTTCAGAGAGAGAAGAAGATTCCCTTTCTTTTGCAGCATCTTTGTCAGTCTCCTCCCCATCACTTCCCCAGTAATCACTCGTGCATTCCTCTTTCGGAATTGGCTCATAAGTCTGAACATTCAAATTGAAGCTCACCTTCTTTCTAACTTTACAGTTCAAGGAATCCTTGGGTCTTTTGCTGTCAATAAATAAATTAAAAAAAAAAACTTGAGCATAGATTAGTTACAAAGAGAGAGAGAGAGAGAGACCCAAAACAATGAAGCATAGAACAGTAAATTAAATGAATGAAGAATAGCTAGGGAGGGACCTGAGTTCAGCTTCAGAGGTTATGGGTTTCCCTGTTATGGCAAGATTTGTAGAAACAGAATCTAAAGGCTCATAACTACCAAGTTTCTGCTGCATCAAAACAAATAGTAAAAAAACAACAACAGAAGATTGGTAATTAAATCAAATGAATGTCGGAAACACACAATTAAGCTTACATGGTCTCTGTAACCCGGTTTTCTACGCTTTCTCTTTGAAGACAACCCGAAACAGCCAAGAAAGCAACCCATCAGAGGCAGAGACTGATCTTCCTCAAGGATCAGAGGATGTTGAGACCGGCTAAAAATAGAGAGAGAGAGAGAGGAGGGTTGAGTGAGGTGACGTGGATTTGAAAACCATTTCTGGCTCCAACGGGTTTTGAAAATAGGAACGTTAGGCTTTAATGATTGTGTGAGTGGTGGTGGGTCGGGACCAGGACAGGGACTATGTCAATGTGTGTGCTTGCCACCAGTTTATTATTAAATATTCAAAGCGCCAGAAAAAAGGGACGGATAAAAAAAATAAAAATAGAAAAACCTTGTTCCGATAACTTTGCGGCTCTTTGTTTTATTTCATCTTTTATTATTATTTTTGTCGATTTGTCTTAATTTTCAATCAACATTTTGGATTACAGTGGGGGTGAGAAAAAACAGAAAACTAATTAAACTGAAAAAAAAAACTATTCAAAAAATAACCAAATCAAGAAAAAAATTAATTAACTAATTAGAAAATCTAAATTAGTTCTGATCTGGTTTGATTTTGATTTTAAAAATCTATAATTAATTGAATCGAGTCATACCAGTTCAATCAACATTAAATTTTATTATAAAATACTAACATGTATAAAAAAAACTAAAATTAACCTCATTTTCTCTCCATCTCTAGTTCTTAATCTGAAATCTAGCAAGACAACATGACTAGCCATCTCTCTCTTATGATTTATCATTTAATTTTTTTCTAAACATATGGTATTAAAAGTTGATAAAAATAGTTTTTTTATTAATAAAAGTGTAAATGAGAACGATTAATGGTCGAGGATAAGTGCATCAATCAATAGAGTTTTGTGATGAAGATGCATGAAGTGCATGTTTGGCATTGTGTTGCGATCCTCGGATCGCACCACAATTTGATGTTTGGCATTGCACCAAAACGCAGGTTATGGTGGGGGACCCACACCATTTGTCACCCAAATCGCCGTTTCAAAAAAAGCATGAATTAGAAGCTTTTCAAAGTGCAATCCAATCTCTACGCCGATTATGAAATTGCCGATTGTTAATATTACCGTTGAAAACATAAATAACCCTACCTTATCCCTACGCCTCTCATCCCTCCCCGGACTGATCTTGCGCCTCCCGTCTTCTCTTCTCTCCAACTACCCACACCTCTCTTCTCTTCTCTCAACTATCCACATCTCAGTTTCATCATGGCTGTTGCGTCGTCATTTTGCTGAGAATTGGCTAGACATAGTAGGAGGGAAAGAAAGAGTGAGAAATTGGTGAAAAGCCAAAACCCATATGGCGTTTCAGAGAGATTTTTTTCAGGAGAGAGTGGGTTGCTCTGCTACGATTTACGGAAGTGGATGAAAGAAAGATATTTTATTTATTTGTGTTTTATTTGCAGGGAGAGGGAATTTTGGTAGAAAAAACGGTGGAGATGGTGGAGAGTGGCAAGAAAAGTATGAGTTTAAAAAAGTTGAAACCTTTTTTACATGCATTCTTGCAAAGTAAAGGAAGATGCAGAAGATAAGAATGGAATGGGGAATCGTTGTTACGGGGGGTGGGTTTTTATTATAATATTATTTATTATTATATAATAATAATTAATTGTTATTGTTAATTATAATAATAATAATTAATAATAATTATTGTATTATAATAATAGTTAGCATAAAAAATAGAGCTTTTAATTTGTAATTAATTTGATTGAATTATTTGTAATGAAATGTATTTTAATTAATTATATTTAAACTTATTTGTTACTTGAAATATATTATTTAGTGTGTTAATTTTAGTAATTGATAATTATATTTTTAGTTTGATGGAGAATAAAAAATAATATTTGTTTTTTCATGAATTATTAAGTATATTATATTATTATAATTATTAAATTTATAATATTTTAAAAAATTATATATATATATATATACCCTTTAAAGTAATTTCACAAGTTAAAAGCAATATGAAAAGTTTGGTAACCAAACACTCAAAACTGTTCTTTTTCAACCTCCAACTCAACCACAATTTTAATCAAACACTTCACAATTTATTTTGAACCGCAGTAAAAATATTTTTTTTTAACTATTTTTTTTCAACTTCAATCGCAAAAACAAAAGCAATACCAAACACATCCGAAGTAACCATACTCATCCAAGTATTAACAAAAACAATAGTGCTACATGGTGCAAATAAAAACATGGCTAATAGAAAATGAGACAAAGTTGTCACTAACATAAAATTATTGAGGTTACAACAAAAAATTAAGAATCATTGAGGAGCACAACTATTGACCTTTGAAATAGCACGAGTGAATACTAACCCAATAAAAGCTACCTTGCATTAAAAGGAAATCATAAATGTTGATTATAAATAATTTGGAGAATGACTTTATTGGAAAGGGAAAGATATTTTAGCTAGTAAGAAGATAAAAGTAAATAAAGATGCAATAAATAAGTTGTCATTCTTAATTAAGTCTTTAATTGTTTTTTAAATGATATATCTTGGTATTTATAGATCATTTTGATGTGCTAATATCAAAAATAATTTAAAAAAATACACATCATTTTGATATATTTTGACATGAAAAACACTTTGAAAAACTACCACAACCGCCCTCCTAAACAGGCTCATAATATAAAAAAGAACAAAGAAGTAATAAGAAAATAAAGAATTTAGGATATAAAGGTTATTTAAATGCACAGGTTTTTTTCTCAAGAAAGTGAACAATAAATAAGAAAATATTAGAACTATTATATGGTATATATTGAATGGTTGAAAGAATTACAATAAAAGTGATATAAAGGAGGGTATAAACCTAAAAGAATGAGGAATTGAATCAACCTAAAAGATTTTAGTTAATTGTTTTTTGTTTTGTTTTGTTTTTAAGGGTATTTAAGTTATTTTCTTGCCTCTCATGAAGTTGTAAATGGCTAATGGACCATTAAAAAAAACCATTTTACCATCAAAATAATTTGAATGATTTTTTTATTAGATGAGAAAAATAATAATTTATTATTGCAATTCACAATAACCCATGTCTTAGTATACAATGCAAATCGAACACTTAATGTTTTTTTTAATGTGAAGCTTATTTGTAGTGTAGTTGTAAGACCCAATCCTTATTTATTTGGACAATCAAGATATCCTTGTATCATCATCGAGACAATGATATTAAGATTTAAATTTGTAAAATTAATAGAAAGAACAAGCTTTATTATTACCCACCCTACCAAACTCTACCTTCAAGGTTACTAAATTGTGTTCACAAAATCAAATCAAATTCTTTTTCTAACTTTGAATCCATTTTTTTATATGTATTGTTCGATTTGCTAAACCAATTTCATGTCATAATCCAATTTTTTTAATCTTTATACCTATTTCTTTTGTTTTTTTTCCTCTAGAAAAACTTCAAATTCACTACCATGAGCCAAATGTTTATGCATGGTTGACATTATGTTCTATTTTTTTTTTTTTTTGTAATTCGATGTTCAGGCTAACTTGTTCACAAAATCCTAGATCTCTTATGCTTACATCAAAGAACATAATCCGATCACATAAATTATCCACACAACAACATAGTACATCACTGGTTTTTACACCGTTACACCACTAAGCATGACCTATAGAGATGTAATAAGTGAGATTCAAATTATGACACTTATAAAAATGATATCTCTAAGGCTTAAAATTTTTATAGCTAGGCTAATCTTTATATATATATATATATATATATATATATATATATATTACCTATAATATAAACGGCGTGGGCAAAACACTGTGCACTGTTTTGCCCACGCCATTACTAAATACATACATACATACATATATATATATATATATATATATATATATATATATATATATAATTCTTTGTTTTTTATTAATTCTTTTAGTTTTTTTGACAATATTTATATTTTGTCCATATTTATATATTTAGATTTTATTTTATTTTTTATCATTTTATTTTTTATCAGGATTTTATTCTTATTACTTTCCGTTCTGAAATTTTAATTTATATTGGTTACAGTGTATTTTATTTTAAAAAATTCCTTTATTGTTTTTCTGTTCCAAGATTTTGATTTGTTGCAGTTTTGTCATTCAATTGAAATTAATTATATATATTGTTTTTTTTATTTTGACATTTATTCTTTTAATTTTTTATTTAGTATTGATTCTTTTCTTTTCTATTTTTTTTCTTGGACAATGTTTATTTTTTATTCATATTCATTCATTTAAACTTTTGGTTTTTATTTTGAATTTTTATCATATTATTTTATTGAGATTTTATTTTTATTCAGTTCAATTCTGAAATTTTAATTTATGTTCGTGATCATTTTAAAATTAATATTGCTATTTTTTTTGTTATCTATTATTTTTATCTAATTTTCATATTAAATGATTTTATGACTTTATTGTTTGCACAATAATAGTGATTATTTTAGTGATTTTTTTATATTTTTGAAAAAAAAAATATTTTTTTAATTATTCAGGTCAATTTAATAATTTTAATTGTTGTAGTAATGATAATAACAGTAATGTGGGGATGAATTTTCAATTTATATGTTTTTTTTTGGAAATAGAAAATTAACTACTTATTTTTGTTATGTCATTAATACAGATTCTTTCAAAATTTATATTTTATTTGTTGTGTTGATTTTAAATTGAATTATAGAATAAATTAATCTTAATACAATGTATTCAATAATTCAGATATCTGAATCTTCTTGCTTTTTTATAATGATAATTTTATACTAGTTATCTCATTGAAACCTATTACACAAAAAAAATTATATCCATTTAAAATTCATATATTTTATAGAAAATTTGTACTCCACAAGATTTTTACACAGATTTATTATTTTGTCCAAATTTATATTATAATAAAAAATGACAAATAATTAATATTTTTTTATGATAAAAAATATGGTTCCAGCCACGACTAGTAGCGTGTGCCATAGCTAGATATATATCTATCTATATTGTGTTTTTGAATTATTTTACATATCTTAATATATATTTTTTTATAAAACATTTTTTTAATATATATTTTAAAAAGAACATTTTTTTTTAAATGGATCACACTTTCAAATATTATTTGGGATGAGGTTAAAGTTGTTTTTGAAAGTGATTTTATTTAAAAATATATTAAAATAATATTTTTTTTATAAAATTTTTGATATTAGCACATAAAAATGATCTATAAATACTATTTTTTTAATTTAAATTAAACAATATATATATATATATATTTCTTATTTTTTTTAAATATTTTTTTATTTAAAAATATATTTAAATGATATATTTTTTTAAAATTATTTTTGATATTAGCAAATAAAAATCATCTATAAATATTATTTTTTTAAAATATATATATATATATATATATATATATATATATTATTTTTTAAAAATATTTTTTATTTAGAAATATATTTAAATAATATATATTTTTTTAAAATTATTTTTGATATTAGCACATAAATTATTATCTATAAATATTTTTTTTAAATATATATGTTTTTAATTGTTTTAAAATATTTTTAAAACATAATTAATGACATCGAGGTAAAGCAACACAGCTAACCGTCCATACAAATGAAAACGAATCCGGACCCTCCAAATTGCATAATCTCCACATTATTGTCTCAAGATTCCCTCCCCGCTCTCTCTCTCTCTAACCAAATAAATTCTCTAATTGAGACGACAAGGTCGCCCTCAAAAACGAAACCCTCATTTTATTATTCTTCACTGAAAATCTCCAAACCTCTCCAAACCCCTCCAAAATTAAAAATACCCAAATTTCATAATCCAGAACCCCTAACTTAGAGAGAGATTTATAGCTACAAATTTAGACAATATTATTATAAACAATGGATTCAGATCAGGGAAAGCTATTTATTGGAGGGATTTCATGGGAGACATCAGAGGAGAAGCTCAGAGATTACTTTGGGCAATACGGAGAAGTTTTGCAGACTGTCGTTATGAAAGACAAGACCACTGGTAGACCTAGGGGCTTTGGCTTTGTCGTATTTGCAGATCCTGCCGTGCTTGATATGGTTCTTCAAGATAAGCACACCATTGATGGTAGACTGGTGAGTTAAAAACCTTTGTTTTTTTAGGGTTTTTGTGTAGTTTCGGTAATGTTTTTTTTTTTGGGTTTGCTTTTGTTGGCATCTTCATTTTATTCGGAATTAGTAGTTATTTCTATTGTTGAATGATATTAGGATTCTTGAGCTCTTGTTTTATGATAACAATATTAATGGGTGTTGGTGATGGTGTTGCTGGCCGTTGGTTTCGGGTATACTTTTATTTTTTTGAATGATTGATTTTGTATTAAATTAATTGTATTTTTTTGAATGGTTTATGATATACATGCTGCTATTGAGTAAGGAAATAGAAAAAATATAAAATTGTGGAGTGCATGTTATAATTGTTCTTCACCTAAGGTTGTAATCTGTGGCATGAAACTGAGAAATTGATTTTTGTGAATTGTAGGATAGGAATGCTGTTTTTGATTTTCAAAACAAGTGAGGGTGATCCCTTTTCATTTGTGATTTGGGCAAACTATTAATGTGCTAAATATACTGGCCTGTCTGGTTTTTGAACAATTTGTGACCTCTTTGAATGAGTTTCACTTATCAAATCTGCACTTCTTTTGTGGATTTTGCAAATGCAGCACAGCCTGATATGTCTCCTGATAACTTAAAGAAATAATAGTCAACCGTAATAAACATCTCCCACATATGAACCTGTATTTGGATCTGTGTTCGTACTATTTTTTTTTTTATTCAGGTGAGGTAAACCTCCGGTCTTGCCTGCAGTTCAGGCATTGGTAGTGAATCCATATAATATATTGGATTATTTTTCAAAGGGGTGGGTCTGTGCCTTTTAATGCTGTTGAAAAGGACCCACAAATCAAAATTGCACTTATTTAGTTGATTAACTGAATAAATCAATAGATTACTTACTCAGTTTCTTCTTGTTAGGTAGCTTTTCAGTGAGTAAAAATTATTTGAAGAGTTCTACATGTGCTTATAGTTACATCGGTCTAGCTGATCAACTATAGGAGGCTTATCATAAAAGCTATTCATCTGTATTTGGCTGGGTTCAAATTTTATTGTTGCATTACTTATCCCATGGTTTGGTAAGCTAGTGTGCCAGGTATACAAACTTCTGCAAACAATTTTAGGCCGAGTCTTGATCTTTTGTTGCATTTACGTGTCAGGGTTTAAGCTGACACCATCTCAAGTGTTCTTATAGATTGACTTCTTGCCAAATTAACTTGTCTTATAGTATTAGTTTATGCATAATCACTTTGTGAGTGTTTATCTCTTTTAGCGATTGCTATGCTTGTCATACATGAAGAATCTACTTATACAAGTTTTAGAAGATTGTAAGAAGATAAGATATCTGGGTAATTCGGAATGATGAAACAAGTTTCCTGCTTTATTTTGTGTTCCTGCCTTCCAAACAGTTGCTTTGATTTGCTAGGTTGAGGCAAAGAGGGCCTTATCAAGAGAGGAGCAGCAAACCAATCCCAGGTCTGGAAACCTGAATCCTGCTAGAAACACCAATGGTGGTGGAAATATTCGGACCAAGAAGATATTTGTTGGAGGATTGCCTCCCACTCTAACCGAAGATGGATTTCGTCAGTATTTTGAAGCCTTTGGCTTTGTTACTGATGTGGTAATAATGTATGACCAGAGCACCCAGCGACCTCGTGGATTTGGCTTTATTTCTTTTGACACTGAAGATGCAGTTGACCGGGTGTTACAGAGAACGTTCCATGATTTGAACGGTAAGCAAGTTGAAGTAAAACGGGCTCTTCCTAAAGAGGCCAATCCTGGTGGGGGTGGCCGCTCTATGGGTGGCAGTTACCAGAACTATGGTGCATCTGGTGGCAACACAAGCTCATATGATGGTCGAATGGAGAGGTATATGCAGCCTCAAGGTGCTGGAGGTGGTTTTCCTCCTTATGGATCATCTGGCTATAGCACAGCTGGATATGGATATGCTCCTGCCAATAACAATGTTGGTTATAGTGGATATACTGGTTATAGTGGAGCTGGTGCTGGTTATGGGGGACCTGCAGGTGCAGCTTATGGGAATCCTAATGTTCCAAATGCTGGCTTCGGAAGTGGTGCGCCTGGTGCACCCAGAAGTTCATGGAACAGTCAAGGTTCATCTGGCTATGGTGCTATGGGTTATGGGAGTGCTGCTTCTTGGGGTGCTCAAAATGCGGGGGCTGGCAGTGGTGGCCCTGGTTCAGTACCTACTGGTCAATCTCCTGGTGGAGCCGCTGGGTATGGGAATCAAGGTTATGGGTACGGTAGTTATGGTGGAAATGATGGATCATATGGGAATCCAGCTGGGTATGGTGTTGTTGGACGTTCTGGGGGTACTCCGAACAGTAATGTTGGTGGTCCTGGTGGAGCAGAACTACAGGGAAGTGGCGGCGGTTACATGGGGGGTGGATATGGTGATGCAAATGGAAATTCTGGGTATGGAAATGCATCGTGGAGATCTGAGCAATCACAAGGTTCTGGAAATTATGGGGCTCCTCAAGCAAGTGGTCATAATGGTGGATATGGTGATGGTTATGGTAGTTCTCAGGCTCGACAAGCCCAACAACAGTGATTTGTGAACACCTTGGTTGCCTACTAGGTCTACATCTTTGTTTGTGGGCATGTTTGGCTGTTCTCATGAGGGGTGGTCTGATGATTTCTCGCTCCCAGCTCCAGGGGAGTTGGCTTGAATTGGATGATGCACTTTGGGAATGGTTGGATTGCTTAAATCCCAGTAGTTTGCACCATCTATTTTGCTAGTCTATAATAAGTAGCTCAAGGCATGCTAGATGCCCTTCTTATTTAATGTTTGCTTATTGAGTGTAGTTCTTAATTCAGCGTGCTTACAATTATCTGCTAGCTGTTCTCGGACTTTTCAGCTCTCTATCATCGCGTTTAATCTACTGCGCATATAAAATCTGTGTTGGTTTGTTCTCAGCTATGTATTTTTTTTATGTTATCTTCACTAGTGCACACCTTTTGCTCTGTTTTTGACTGGGAATAAGATTCTAGAGGCGAATTGTAGAACTTGATTTGCTTGATTTGATATGACAAGTAGGTTTACTGAGATTGAATTAAGAGTTATTAACTGATAGCGGTGGAGCTATAAGCACTTGGGTTGATCACTTCGTAAATGGGTAGCATTAATCGTAGTGGTAGTTGACACTTTGAAGATGCATAATCATTTCCCCCCTGTATTTGCCCTTGTGTTGTACAGGAGGAGATGCCCAAGTTCTAATGTGGAGTCAAAGTGTCCACTCATGGCTGAAGCCGAGCTTCCTAGTGGGGGTTTGTTCAGTGTGGAAGTGAATTTGAAGAGGACTTGCCAGTTGGATTTGTGATTAACCCAATAAAGGCTTTTCCCAGCTAGGTGATGCCACTGTCACCCTTTTCTGCAGATTCTTGGCATTGGAAGTCGTTAATTTCTCCATCATTCTGATTTCTTTTGGACTGGTGGATATGTAAGACAAAACAGCTTGCAGTATGTCGGCTTAATCATTTAGCTGTGTTATATGTCAAAGATCTTACTACCTAATTGCTTAGGCTACATAGTTATGCTCTGGACTAGATCTTGTTCCAGTTGCTTAGAGCACCAGAAACATTATCAATGGAAAATGCTAGTAGATCTTGGAATGCCATTGATGGCCTTAATTACATTTTATAGCAACCTATCATTATAGGTAACAAGATAAATGCACACATGGTGTTTTGCTAGTCTAATTTGATGCATTTTCCTAATGCTGATAAAGAGTAGTGGTGTTTTAATCTTATTTAAGATTTGCCACCACCCATGATTTTCTTCTTCGATGGGTGGATGTTCATGTTAACTCTATGGCAATTTCTCTGATGGATTCCAAATTTTGTTTTCTGTGGTTGGATATTCCCTTTTGATTCTGATTTTTTGTAGACAAGCTCTGAGTTGTATTGCATCCATTTATTGGTTAGTTGAAAAACATTAATCAAGTGTTTCTAGTGTTGGGTGCCATGTGATTCTTCGTTTCTTCTAGTAAACACCATGTTTTTCTGTCTTGTATTTTGAAAGAAGGCAGTTCACTTCTTATCAATCTTCACTTATTCCATTTATAATCTGAATTTTCAGGGCCTTCAAATTTGGAACTATTCTACCTCTACTCTCGACTCTCTTATCTTTTAGTTGTGGTAGAGTACATCTTTTTAGTCTTTGGAGGCTGAGCTTAAAAAGAATTTAAAGGTTTTATTCTTATTTCAAAACACGATTAACTGCGGGAGCTGACTTGGATGACAGTAAGTAAAAGCTAAAAAGAAAAATCCCGAAGCCTCGTTTGCTGATCTTAGCAACAAAACCAATAAATCCTGCAGCTAGTAACAAAAACCTTCTCACCATCAGGCCGTCATTGTTCGAGGACGGTCTCTATCTTGTCACTCAACTCTACTTTCTGAAAAAAAACTAGATAGCATTGCTCTCCCCATCCCAGGGGCCAATACTTGGGACCCAAACCTGAAAGCTCGTCCAATCTTCCAATTGATGGGTTCAACTTCAGATCTAGAAGCTCTATTTTACAAGTGTTGTCTAAGACACTTGGACATAAAATTTGATTTAAAAAATTTATAGATGATTGTCGCGAGACATGAACATGTTTTTTTAAAACGTTCACTGAGATTTATTAAGCTACATATGAAGTGTTTGTTGGAACATTGTCTCGGATATATGAAACTCAGTCCCAAGACATACCATCATCAAAATATACTAATATTTTTACCCCTAATTTATATGACAAATAAGCTAAAAACCATGGTTTTTGTTTTGAAGTATATAGACAAAAGCAAGTTAAAAAATGGTGTGTGTGTGTGTGTGTGTGTGGCATATCATATTTTCTGGGGAAACCATGCTATAAACATGGGCCTTGTGTAACAGTGTCAAATGTGCACACTTCAAAAGGCTGTCTAAAGTAGTGCCTAAGGGTACTGATAGCCATGCCAACATTGGAAAAAAATTAACAGTGCAAACTTATGCAGTTGTAGGTTCATTAAGAAAAATCAGCAACACAAATTTTTGACAAACATGAGCTGGCCTGTCCAGGTCAAGCAAAAAAATTCACCAAAGGATAGGATGATGAGAATTGGGGTTGTAGCAGACATTCGACAGTGCATATGTGAATTTGGTAACAAAGACATTGGCGGTCTGCATGTAGATGCGAATTGGATAGCGCACAACAAACATGTGCAAGTTAGGGATTCAACTTGACACAATCTGAAACTTGGACAAATGACTATCCAAGGCATGGGAGAGACCCAACAACATTCACAACAGAAGCTAGCAAATGGGACTGCCAGGTGGACATCCAAGATAATGGGATCATAGGAGTGTGCTGGAGAACGTAGGGCATGACTAGAGATGCTTTCAACCCACTAAGATCATGAGAGATCATGGGGGGGGGGATACCTAGTACTTGGTAGATAATGGGGCTACTATGTTCATGGGTGAACATGGATGAGATAGTGTCCCACTATTTCCTTAAAAGTAGGAATGAGAGTTGTGCCTTGTAAATGTTTGTCTATAAATAGTTGTGGCAGCTCATGGAGCAAGTGGGGCATGTAGAGCTTGAGATAGAGATCAAAGCTTGGTGTAGCATGCAATCTTTGTGCATTGCACACATACAAATTTGTGTACAATTTTCTTTGTTTACAAGATTAATAAAGATCGGGAAAAAGTTCCTATTAAGATTGTTGTGCACTTTGATTACCTTTCATACTTGTGTATTCTATTTGTCTTGCAATAAGAGAAATTGTTGGAAACCTCTAGGATGAGGGGAAACACTTAGTTGTGTAGGCAAACACGAGTGAAAGGCGAGGAAAGACTGAGTCTAGCAGGGGGCTAGGTCGCTACCTGAGTTTATTTGTGGAGAAAAAATTTACCCTATGACAATTGGTATCAGAACATGGTTGTGTTCTTTGTAGGACAACGAGATTGTTTTGTTATGTGTTCAGGATGACAAACAATCTTGAAAGCAAATGCATTGCAGTTGTCGATGGATTAACAGATGTGGGAGCAGAGTCCAGCAAAAAGACTGCTAATGCTTCTGAATTTTTTCCAAGCTCTAAAAGAAAAGGTGAGATGAAAAAGAAAATAAGAAGCAATTCGATGATGGAGAGACCAAACTTGCTGTTGGCAACAAAGGTCAGAAGGAAAGGCCAAATACAAGGGTTTAAAATTAAATTTACGTTGTTTTATTTGTGAGGGGAATCATTTTGCAAGAGAATGCCTAAAAAGGCCAAAGACAATAGCGTCCTGATGGAAAAAAGGTATTAAGGATACATCATATGCAAAAAATATGCATATGCTTGAAGACTGAGATAAAATTCAATCTTCAGGGACTGAAAAATCAGTGAGGATTTTGATTAGCCTGATTGTTTTTGGGTGGTAGAATTTCAGGTTGGCTTGTGCGCCTTAGTGATGGAAATCAAGGTGATAGAAGAAAAAAAAAGATGACTGGTGGTTGAGATGAAATTCAATCATATGCCAACCTTGGGGTAAAGGGTGTTACCTTGCTACTTGTTGGCGGAAAAAGTTGTGGAATTTGTGTATCTTGATGAAGAACTATGCAGGATGGTGGAAGCAAAATTCAACAATAAAATGGAGGAAAACTTAGTCGTATATCTAGGCCAATCAATGAAGATTTGAGGAAAGGAAAAATGTTGAGACTTTTATACAAGATTTGTGCGATGGACAATGCACAGAAATGAAGGCGAGAATGAGATTGAATCATGTGAGATTTGGTCAAAGAACCATCCTAGTGGTAGTTGTGCTTCATGTTGTCTTGTGTTGGAAAATAGAGAGATTATGAATTCAACGCACCTTAACAATGAGACTACTTGGGGTGAAGATTTCGGTAGCCAAGTCAAGAAGAGATTTGGTTGAGGAGTTCAACTAAACAGATTTAGTTTGACATGCTGCCTTGATGGGGAGGCAATATAGTGGAGTATGCACTTGATGATGTATAATTTGGGTGTGAGATTCAGTAATTAGTTTGGAACTTCTACACCCATTGACAATGGAATGTGCAATGTCAAGAATTTGCCAGCCAAGTCGATAAGAGATTTCATTGAGAAGTCAAACTAAATAAACTTGGTTTGACATATTGCCTTCGTAGGGAGCCAATACAATGAAGACTACATTAGATGATAGACAAATCATGGTTAGTTAGAACTCTATACGTGAGGATGTGCCAACTAAAACACACTATCTAAAATTCAACAACGATGAATAGCGATAACCTTGCCAAGGCCGATATGAATTTGGTAGGAAGAGTTGATTGTTGTACAATGGACAAGTAAGCATTATTTAAATTTTATACTTGCGGCATGTAGAATAGTTGGAGAATTAGATGTTTGTATGGGTGCTCATGTGTTTTTTTCAAAGTGATTTTGTGTGAACATACTTCGTGAATAGGGATGGACATCTTATAGACACTTGGGATTAGTGTCTAAACTCTATGAAAACATGTTTGCGAGTATAAAGTGTTTGACATTTGTGGATAACAAACAAGCCAAAATAGAATTGTGTCACAACTTGGCTTTAAAAAAAGTTGACAAAAATTCAATTGACTAAATTATTATTGAATGTGGACAAAGCTAGGGGTTTTACAGGGAGAAACATGGATTGTGATGAGGAACAAATGTGGTGCAAGGATACTTTGAATATGTCCAATAAGGATGTCATGTTCTTGTGGTAGCGGCGGTTTGTAATAGTGTCAAATGCACACAAGGTGCACACTTTGGTAAACTGTCCAAAATAGTGCCTAAGAGTACTAACAACCATGCCAACAATGAGAAAAATCGACAACACATATTGGTGATGAACATGGGCTAGATGATGAACTATCCAGGCCAAACAGGAAAAATTCATAAGGGGAAAGGCTGACGAGAATAGGGGTTGTCATAGACATTCAAGGGTGAACATGGTTGATATGGTGTCCCACTACTTTCTTAGAAGTAGGAATAAGAGTTGTGCCTTGTAAATGCTTGTCTAAGAATAATTGTGACAACTCATGTAGCAAATGGGACATGTAGAGCTTGAGATAGAGATCTAACTTGGTGTAACATGCAATCTTTGTGCATAAAGTATGTCTGGATTAGTGTAAGGTTTTATTTATTTTCGAGATTAATAAAGTTTAGGAAAGAGTTCCTGTAAAGCTTGATGTGCACTTTGATTACCTTTTATACTTGTGTATTCTGTTTGTCTTGCAATAAGGGAAAGTGAGGAACTTCTAAGGTGAGGAGAAACACTTGTGTAAGCAAACACGAGTGAAAGACAAGGAAAGATAGAGTCTAGCATGGGGTTGGGTTGCTGCATAAATTTATTTATGGAGTGAAAATTTACCCCGTGACACCTTGTATGGTATGAGCTTTAGCATATTCCATTAAAAGCAAACTCATTGCAAGAAACTGAGTTGACATTACATAAAAATAAATGTAGCATGAGAAGTAACGAACAAACCTCAATCATTATTATAGGTATTCAAGAAAACACAGTACGGTTATAGGGATGTCTAAATATGAACATCCATGTAGAATAAATAGATACATAATAGCATTATGAAATGTCTTGCTAAGCAAAATTCACCAAACCAAGTTCTCAAACTGTCTTGCAGCCAATTCGTTGTAGCTCATCGAGAAAGTTTTATTGCAGCTCACCAAACTTGAAATTTGAAGAAATAAGTAAAGTAGATACCACTTTGAGGTGCCTTATATTAGAGAAAGGTGCTGATATGCCGATGGAAAACCTTTGTATGGATTGCCTAATGCGACAACATTGCCAGGACGTGAAAATACAACCTGAAGTATCATATAGAATTAAATATTAATATGGGACTAGAACATATTTAAATTTAATATTTAATATTGATTCTAATGCTGTCTACAAAATAGTTCAAAAAGGTGTTCATAAGCTTTTCAAAGGAAAGGGATGGACGCAATTCTACACTTACTTGATAATCCCAAAGGGTGTAAGTCTTAAAACCAGCAGCACAATAGTCAAAATAATACTCCCATGTCCTGATGAACTTTTCATCAAATCCCAGGGAAAGAATTTTGCTGAGAAAAAGATAAAGAAAAGTTTAATACTTGCATCAAAATCTACAAAGAATAGAAAAACAAAATGATTATTTCTACCTCTTGTTTTCCGAGAAATTTTCCCTCCAGCATCTTAACGTAAAATAGTAATGACTTCCTAAATTCTCCACATGCTCCACGCTGCACAAACAAAATTTGTGTTAGTATATTACATAATATTCAGACAAACTAAAAGCAAGAACAAAGCTTTAAAGTATAGTGTAGCAAAACAATTCACACCCGAGTCTTGACGCAACACTCATAGCTGATGTTATCCTACTCAATGAAGGCAAACATCCACCAGGAAAAATATATTCCTTGATAAAATCAGAACCTCGCCTATACTCATCATAACGCTGATCTGGTATTGATATGAACTGAGGAAAAATCAACCACTGGTTAGCAATAAGTAGAATGGAAAAGATGATAAGGATTTATCAAGGCTAAATGTTGAAAATGTAGTAATCAAACACATTCCTATCAGTGCTAAAACTCAGACAGTGACAAGTTTCTTCCCTTTTTCATCATACCTGTAGAACAAGAAGTCCATCTTCTGCCAATGCTAATTCACACTTACTAAAAAAAACCTCCATGTATTCATGACCCACATGCTCTATCATTTCACTAGAAAAATAGATAAAAATTTATGACATCTGTCTGAGTAGATATGGTAAATATATATTTAGTAAAGATGTATCTTACCAAGATAGGATCCTATCGTATTTATAGCCTTTTGGCAATTCACGATAATCACATAAGAGAAGTTTGATATTATCCTGGTAAAAGAATAGGTTACAAGCTTCAAAATGAAGATATTTGTCGTTAGAAAATCAACCTTAACAACAATTCAGACAAATAGATGCTATATATCAATTAAGAAATCTCCTAGGTTTCATAATCATCCATTAGATACCTGCAGGCCAACTTCCTTGACTTTCATCTCTGCATATTTAAGTTGCTCCATAGATAGAGTGAGACCTGTGTATTTGCATCCTGTTTGTTTGACAACTTCGATAGCAAAAGTTCCCCAGCCACAACCAATATCAAGAATTTCATGCTTCTTATCGATTCTTGCCTATATTGGTTAAAAATAAATACATGATAGGATGTATATCCATTATAATTTGTTAAAAATTTGGTGAAATAGTTAAGAGATTGTATATTACAGACTCACCTTTTCAATCAGAGCATTAATTTTCCTCAACTGAGCTGTGTTTAAGTCTTCATCTTCAGTCTTTAATGTAACATGGCATGCAAATAAAACAATCAAAAGTTAGGCCATGGCACATAGAGGATGAGATTCATGTTTTGCCTAAAATAAAATCAACAGAGAGTTGGGTTTCTGACCTTAAATATCGCAGTTGAGTATGCCATTGTTTCTCCCAGGAATAGAGAGAAAAATTCATTACTCTAGAAAAACAAAATGACAGAGAAGATGTAAGCCTCACTAAAAGATCCTCCACTAACTAACATTAGAATTTTGAACATGGCACCAGTACATGTAAAGATGTCACTGCAAATGCATGCTATTATATATATATATATATATATATAGTCGTTATTTTGTAATTTACTAGAAATAGAAATTGTTCTGGTAAGTAGCTCGAAATGTATTGTATTTTAGCTAGAATTATATTGTAAATTTTTCCTACTTAAAATCCTATAGTAAACAACAAACACAACTGAATATACTGAAATTAATCGCATTTCAAATTCTTATATGGTATCAAAGCAAATCTTTAATTTTTTCCCTTCTAATCGTATTGCTGAATGCCCCCCCCTTACTTTTCTGGTTCAAACCCATAATTCACCCATTGTTCATCCGTGGGTGTTCATCCACCCATAAACCCAAAAATAACCGATAGACCCAGAAATAAACCCAAGGTAACCCGTAAACCTAGCTCTAGCACCTGCTATGCAACCCAACAGGCCTAGAAAATTCCCAATCTAGTTCACAACAACACCCAACAAACATACAAAAATGAGAGAAATGAAAATGAGAGGTAAATGTTTAATTCAAGTTGTAAAAAACCGGGTGAGCTGGTGTGTTCTCATTATGGTGAAGCAGGTCATTCGAAACAAAAATGCTATAAAATTATTGGCTACCATGACTGGTGGAATTTTATGAAGAAACACATAAAAATATTGGAAAAGATATGGTAAATTTTATGAAAAATGAATAGGTACAACCTACGACAAATGTTGTTAATCCAGACATCATTGGTAAAACTTCCACAAACTTTGTCATTACTAAAAATAGAACTTGAATTATTGATACAAGTGCATCCGCTTATATGACTAGGGATTCCGGTAATTTAAATTTCTTAAAACCCTCCTCTTAGTCAGTTATTTGCACAACTAATGGTATTACCTCTCCTATTACGGGGGAAGAGTCTATAACCTTGACTCATTCTCAAACTCTAGATAGTGCTCTCATTGTTCCATCTTTTGAATACAATCTCTTGGTAGTCAGCCAAAAATTCTATCATTTTCTAATTCTCATTATTTGATTATATTTATTGATGAATATACTTCCATGACCTGAATATCTTTTCTCCAAAATAAAAGTGATATAGGTACAACTTTTCAGGAATTTCATAAAATGGTGATGACCCAATATCAAAGGCAAATTTGTACACTTCAATTTGATAATGGTAAAGAATTTGTGGATCAATTTTTAGGGGATTTCTTAAGACATCATGGAATTAGACACCAAACCTCATCCATATATACTCCACAACAGAATGGACTGGTAGAACAGAAAAATAAGCATATCATGGAATCGTTGGGGCTTCTTTTTTGGTATAAATATGCCAAAATTCTATTGAGGTGAGGAAATAAAGTCCATTGCTTATTTAATTAACTGAACATCATCTAGTGTGATCAGATTCCAAACCCCCCAACAGAAGATGGAATCCCTGCTTTCCATCCCTTGTCTATCAAATCTAGAGCCATGGATATTTGGATATACGGTGTATATTCACATACCTAAAGACTCACGAGGTAAACTTGATCCGTGTGCAAAACAATGTGCTTATGTAGGATACTCAGAATTCCAGAATGGCTATAAGTGTTATGATCCCCAATGTCAGAAGATGCATGTAACCTTGGACGCGTCGTTTCGAGAATCAAAACCATACTATTCTAGGGGAGCTTATGGACCTTCTCTTCAGTGGGGAGTAACAATGAAGAGAATGAAGGGGTATTTGAGGTGGAAGACAATGGAAGACTTATTGCAAGAAATATTGGGGAAATTTATGTGGCTCATAATATCCAAAACCAAGATGTTAATTTGGAATTCTGCATAGATTAGAGTATTCTTAGTAATGACTCTCATTGACTATACAGGTGCCTACATCTACACCATTAGCCAAAGAAGCAACCTAGAATATATCTCCTCAATCTCCTCAAGTATCTCTAAACCCTATTTTTAATGAGAATAATGAAACTCCTATCCTAGAAAAAAAATATGACCAACAAATATCCATAAAGACTAAACCGGGGAGTCCTAAAGAAACAGTATGAATCTGATCCTAGAAATAAAAGTAAATACCCCCATCAATAATTACATCTTTTTCCATAGATTTTCGGAATCATATGTATTTACTATTAATCAATTATCCAATATGTCTATTCTAGTAATGTACAGGATGCATTTGTAGACCCAAAGTGGACTAAGACGATGAATGAGGAGATGGAGACACTACAGAGGAATTACATTTGGGAGCTGTGTATACTACCAAAAGGGAAGAAGACAGTTGGGAGTAGATAGGTGTTCAAAGTAAAACTCAAGGAGGATGACAATATTGTCAGGTACAAAGCAAGGTTGGTTGTGAAGGGGTATACACAAAAATATAAGATTGATTATCATTCTCATATCTCTAGTAGTGAATTGAGACTGAGTCTTGCAACAATTTGATGTCAAAACTACTTTTCTCAATGGAGATCTTGAAGAAGAAGTATACATGGAGTTGCCACCTGCATGCCACCTGCAGCAAATTAATTGTATTTTGAATTCTTACATACATATATATGTGTGTGTGTGTGTGTGTGTGTGTGTGTGTCTATATATATATATATATATATATATATATATATATATATATATATATATATATATTGAATTAAGGAAACATCACTCCCCGGAAAGCGCACTTTGTGGATCTAGGTGAGAGTTAACCCCGATTGTCCCAGACTCTTACAAGAGGTGTATGTTTTGACTCGAATTCTAAACCTGCTATGCTACGCAAATCTCAAGTCCTTTGTCATCACACCATGTCCATGGGACAACATCATGCTAATATATTGCTATAACGATTTTGACATATTCTGTTGGCCCGACAGCGAGGACAATATTAAACAAAATCATTAACAGGTTATAATCCCGTACCAGGTCATAATGACGAGAGATGTTCCTGCGAGCTTGTGTAAGAGTATTTTGCCTCAGAACATGCTTAAGGAAAAACTTTGCAGAAGCAACACCTGCTGTATATAACGTTGGTGTCCACCAACCCCTAAACTCAACCACATATGATGATATTAGATGATCACATAGGATCAAAGGAATAACAAGAAATAGATTTGTTTGCAGACCTGTTGAGGGCAAATCACTCAAGTCTACTTGTCATACACAATACATACCTTTTCTTATTCATTTCGGAGATAGATTTGTTTGCATCTCTGTTCGCAACCAGCACCTAAAATTTACATTTTAATATTGATATTAAAACCGAAATGGAAAGTACTACATGTACCAACAAATTGTCTGTCTGTCTCACCATGAAAAGATCTAGAAGACCTTGGTCTTTGTCAGCAAAAGAAAAATCTCCATCAATATAAGCATCAGCAAGGCCCATGTCAGCCCGCGTCATTACCTGACAGCAATAATATTGTTGCTCTTGATCTTATAAGCTGAGAGAAAAAGGAGCCCCACAAGCAGAACGTACCTTCCAGTAAAACTTAGGATTGTGAACTTTGAGAACAGCTTCTAGATTACATTTTTTACTAGTTCCCTCGAAGGTGAAAGTTTCACCCCCTTCTTCCTCTAAACTGCGACAGCACAGTCCAAATCCAATGGCATTAAATTTGAGGTGGTTCCCACGAAAGGAAAAAGGTATCATTAAAATAGACAAAAAAACAAACAAACAATTGGGTGGTAGCCAAATTGGGACTAGACTCCCCTCGAGTTACTCCTAAACTGATACATCATGTTCGTTAAATCTTAGCTCTTCAAGATAAATGAAGGGAACTTACATCAAACGATCAATGGAGATATGACTTCCAAGATATTTAGTAACAAAAAGACGAGCCCAAGCTTCCAACCGAGAAGGTGCCATTTGTTTTTGATGGATACAAGTCTCTCCAGAGGAACAATCTGCAGCAGCCATTACTGCTACAAAACCGCAAAAGAATTAAACCTCGAGTTTATATGATCTGCACATCAACTTGATGGATCCCACTACTCCTCACTATGATCAAGTTCAAGAAGGCTAGTAGTAGCTCGATCGACGGCCAGCTAAGTATTTTTAATTTACCATGTCTCCATAGCTATCTATCTAGCCAGACAATATTTTGTAAATGGACTTGAGAAATTAATAATCTATCTATGGTGATTATACCTTCAGCATCAAAATATAAATACCACCAGCTGAGCATGCTTTGGAAGGGTGGATAAAACCAACTTGACATATGCATCAATGTGAAATAAAATCCATGATGAATATTGTGGAAGCTGAGCAAAAGAAAATACCTGTGTGTGTGTGTGTGTTGAACTCTGTCGTGTCCCTGCCTATCTAGTAGTTTTTGACGATCGACCTTTCCAGCTGCTTTCTATTTTTTACTCCCAAGTTTCGCTGCAATTATTGTGGTAAGTACTGCTTCTTTTTGCATCCAATGGAAATAGAAATGCTTAAGTATTTGCGTTGAGAGGTAGCTGATATGAGTGTGTGATCTGAGTCATGGACTGGTTATATTATTACTTATAATATAAAAGGCGTCGGGAAAACACGGTTCCCCACGCCAATATATATATTAATATTATAATATATATATATATTCGTACAGTATTTTATATATATATGTATATATATTAATATTATATATATATATATATATATATATATATATATATTCGTATGGTATTTTTTTGGACAAAAATATCTATATTTTATGTATTTATGCTTTTAGATTTTATTTTTATTTTTTTCATTTTATTTTTTGTACTCATCGTTTTGAAATCAGTTACATTGTATTTTATTCCTAAATTTATTATTATTTTTCGGTCCTAGAAAACATTATAACAATCTATAGTGTTTTACTATGCCATGATAATATATATATATATATATATATATATATATATATATATATATATATATATATATATTCTTTTGGTTTTTTTTTTGGACAAAAATAAACCATATTTTATGTATTTGTGTTTTTAAATTTTGTTTTTATTTTTTTCATTTATTTTTTGTACTTATCGTTCTGAAATTTTAATTTATGTCGGTTACATTGTATTTTATTTTTAAATTTTTTATTGTTATTTTCTATTGCCACAAAACACTGTAGCAATCTACAGTTTTTTCCTGCGCCATGACACACACACACACACACGTATACACAATAAAACACGTCCCTCTTTTAGTGTGCTAATCCACAGTAATATCTACTATTAATATATATTTTCGTGAAAGACAAACGGTTATTGAGGTAGCCGATATGGTCTAAAAAACGTCAGATTAAGATCCCCTTCGAGGGCATGAGTTCAAATCTCACTCTCAACACATTTTTTTTTTAGCGAATCCACATTAAAATTAAATTTAATATATATTTTCGAGAAGATGAACGAATGTTGAGGTGGCCAAGCGGGTTTATGAGGCGGGAGACAAAAATTCTGTTCGAGAGGTTGGCGGTTCAAGTCCCACTCTTGACATATTTCTATTTTACTTAAAAATATGATTATTATTTTTTTAATGATGATAATTTTCTTATTTTTTTAATGATGATGATAATTTTATGTTGGTTATTTCGTTCAAACCTATTAAACAGATAAATTTATATCGATTTAAAATTCATATATTTTATAGAAAACTTGCACGTCATAGGAATTTTGCACAAATTTATCATTTTAACCAAAAATATATTATAAAAAAAACAATTAATATTTTTTTTTGTTAAAAAAATATGGTACCGCTCACTGACTAGCGCGGGGCATTGGCTAATATATATATATATAGAAATTAATAATTTCGTTGCCCTAGTAGATTTATCAATGCTTCACTTCTATCCTCACAGCTTAGACTCTCCCAATAGCACCCCTATAGTTTCTAATAAGCTTCAATTTCACCCTTAAACTATTACAGAGAGCTCATTTTTTCATTTGTTTTTCTTCTTTTTCTCCTCTTAAATATACAAACATGATATAATCTCTCACATAAACATTTATAAACCTAAAATAAAACCAAGAAACAAGATGAAAAGTAGGCTATTTAATGGAAGAAAAATAACTGTTTCTCTTATCATGTTTAAATATAGTGGCAATATATGATAATAAAAATTAATTATTTTACCCTCAATATATGTTACAATTAAACTCATATATGTTTTAAATAATAATTAGATATTTTTTCTTTTTAGTTTATATGGGGTTTTCAAATTAGTAATTTTCTTCAGTATTATGTGTTTTGGTTTTAAAATAAAATAGATATTAACTTAATACTAAATTAGGAAGAAAAAATGAATAAAAAGGAGCTGTACTTCAAAAGCACAACAAAAAAACGAAAATCTGAAAACCAGAAAATAAGGGGATTAAAGTAGATTTCGTGATATTTGTTTTTAAAAAACATATATTTGTTTTTATTCTCCCATCAAACTACTTGCAATTTTATCACAAACTAAATCGATACGTGAATGTCTCTGTGATTCCTTGCTATTTGATCGAGGAACAACATCTAGTAACAATATCATTAATAACAACATCCGCAATCCGGTTATGCAGATATAATTCTAATGTTAAATTTAGTTGCAAGTTTCTGATTCATAATCAATTGAAAAACTATAGAGTTGTAGAGTGAAACGAAGTCATGCGCCTTTCCCTTTCATCAGGACTGATCTCTATCTTCATTTTTTAAAAATATATTTTTTAAAATTGGATCGTGCTCGACCCAACTAAATGAGCAAGCCAAGCCAAGTTGGGACAAAAGACCCAACTCTGCTAGACTTGGGCTTGGTCGAGAGAAGGTCCGAGCCAAGTCCAACATATATATTTGTTGAGCGAAATGGTGCGTTGCACTTTTCACATCTTTTAAAAGGTGAGCAGTGCAACAAACTATTCTCGATCCTAAACCCTCAACCCTAAAAATAGTTATGATTTTCCATAATTTTGAGGTGATTAACATGAATATTACCCATAAACTTATTTACAGCCCAAACCCCGAACAATAAAATCAGTCTCTAAAATAGTTGAGAGATGGATGGGGATATGAGAGGAGGCTAAGATCTTTTTGGTTTGCTATTACTGCGATGACATTCGTAAAACATTGCAGCATTGCAAAACTTAGGTAGGGATAGGTAGAATCATGATAGGATATAACACCTCTAATTTCTTATGAAAAGATAAATAATAAAATCACAACAATCGTCTTTCTCATGTATAGTTGATAGAACTCTTGAAAGATTTTGAATTTGCCAGCAGATTTGCTACTGCATCATCCCTGTACAACTCTTTCCGGAAAAATATATTTTATAAGTTTAGATAAACGAATAAAATCTTGGTTATTTCAGATTATTATAAGAAATGCACATCCTAATTCAAATTCAAGACTGCTGCACAGATCTACATCATGCATTGATGAATAAACAAAATTATCTTAACTTTGAAAATCAATACAATGAGTCGATCGATCTTGGGGTGTCTATGGTTTAAAAACGTAGTAGAAAATGAAACCAACAAGTTTCAGTTCCAGATCTTGGGGTGTCTATGATGGAAGATCTTTTAGTTTCAGTTCCCAATGGATTAATAGATAGCACATTTAAATCCACAATGAAAAATCAACTAAATATTGAAATCTGCAACTCTTAAAGAATGACAAAAATTGGACAATGTTACTGTAAAGGCAATTGCTTACAATAGTGTTTTTATATATATATATATATATTATTTAAAAAACACTTAGTTCATTGTATAAATATATTAAGGTGTTAATATTAAAAAATATCAAAATATATAATTATATTGAAGAGAAAAACATAAAATAATTGTTCAGAAGTATAATTATTAAATAACTGAAATACAGTAAAAATAATTATTATTGAAAATAATTTTGCTACAATAATAATCAAAAGTTTTATAGGATGATTATTTCGCTTAGATTCTGAATTGGCCAGCATGATTTGTTACTGCATCATCCCTGTACAACTCTTGTAGTTAGGAACGAGATTACTTGCCCGCACGCCTTGATGATTTTTTTAATAAAGAAAAGCGATTGATTTTATGCGTGTTGTAATTGGTTACCTTAATATTCAATTAGGAATATTGTAATCGATAAAATCTGTTAGAAATGAGTTATTATTTTTTGCATCCAAGTGATTGAATGTTGATATTATTCAAATTGTTTTGATAATTATTTAATTGATAAATTGTAAAATTGTAATCGATAAAATTCAATGAAAATGAGCTATGTGTTTTGTGTAATACACTGATTGATTGTTGTGTATGTTTTATTTGTTTGATGAATTATTTCATTAGCAAATATTAAAATTACAATCAATGAATTTTAGCACCAATGAGGGATTTGTTTTATGCAGCAAATAATTTGATTGATGGTCTTGTTTTAACTACTTGGATAATAATTAATTGGTAGATAGCAAAACTGCAATTGATCAAAATGACTAAAGGTGAGTTATTTGTTGCTTGTAACATACTAATTGTTTGTTGGACATGTTTTAACTATTTGATGATTAATTTATTTGACAGGTCACAAAAAAGTAACTGCTAAAATTTATTATAGATTAGTTATTTGTTTTCTATTTCAAATTGGTTGATTGTTGCTATTGTTTTAATTGTTTGCAAAATTATTTAATCGATAAATCGCTAAATTGCAATCGAGAAATTTTATTGAAGATGGCTTAATTGTATTTTTAGACAATTGATTAATGGTTGAACTTGTTTTAATTGATTGTATATTAATTTAATTGGTAGAGAGCAAAACTGCAATTGCTAATGAAGATTACTCATTTTCTTTTTTCAGCAAATTGATTTATTGTTGGGCGTGTTTTAATTGTTATAATAATTATTTAATTGGTAGATAGCAAAACTATAGTTGATAAAATCTGTTAAAAATGAGTTATTTGCTCTTTGCAACAAATTGATTATTTTTTAGGCATGTTATAATTGTCTAAGAAATTATTTGGTTGACATATCATAAAATTATAATCGATAAAATCCACTGAAAACAATACTATACTTGCCACTATTATTATTTCAATAAATAAAAAGAAAGTATTTTTTATTTATTTTTTAAGATGTATTCTTTATAATTGTCTGAGAAATTATTTAGTTGAAAGATTGTAAGATTGTAATTGATAATATCCATTGATATCAATACTATCCTTGCCACTATTATTATTGCAATAGAAAGAAATGAAAGTATTTGTTTTTATTTTTTAAGATTTATTCTTTATATTATTATATTTTTTATGATATCAGAACACTGACATTGAATTAATTTGATAATTCTTCAAAAACATTTAGCTCATATCTATCTATCTATCTATCTATCTATCTATCTATCTATCTATCTATCTATCTATATTAAGGTATTAATATTATACAAATATCAAAATATATAATTATTCTCAATTTTTCTAGGCAAAATATATTTAAAATAACCATTATTGGAAAATAGCTCTAGTGACGTTAAATGATAATGAAACTCTTTTTTATGCATGTATAGTAAAACTTATATTTTTAGTGAGTTGTTATCTTTGTATTTTTTTTATTTGTTTTGTTTATGTGTAGCTTGATATATTTTTAGTTTAAAGTGATTTTATTTAAAAAGAAATTAAATTAATTTTTTATTTTGTAAGATTTATTATTCATATTATTATATTAAAAGTTTTTGAGGACATTGAGATTTAATTAATTTGATTTTTTAAAATAGTTTATTTTTATGTATATATATATTTCAAGATAATATTAAACAAATATCCAAATATAGAATTATTTTTAAGAGAAAAAACCTTAAAAATAATCATTATTATTTCAAACACCTTATGAATAACGAAATGAATATATAAAAAACTAAAAGGGAAGGATGAGGCAAAACGCAAGATAAGTGGATCGTATATTTTTTCACTCTAGATAATTTGACCCAATTTTTCACTCATTTTGTAAACGTGTGGCCTCATATATTTTCTATTTAAATGATATTAGATCTAAAATATAATACATAACAAACTGTTAAAGTTGATTTTGAAAAAAAAAACATCGACTTATGAATTATTTTGATCTCATTCTTATTATTATGATTGGTAAATTATCACAATTATTAGAGCTATCATTATAATAATTAATGTAAATAATTAATATTCTAATTAGTATTGACAATATTATTTCTTATAGCATTATTATTGTTGTAAAAGGAATTTAATTATTTTTTATTTTTAAAATTAATTCTTCATATTATTATATTAAAAGTATTTCGAACACCAAAATAAAATTAATTTGATTTTTCTTAAAAACATTATTTTTCACCATGGCAAAGTAGAGCCCAAGTGGATCCTATATTTTTTCAATGAAGATAACTTGACCTATTTTGTCCACCTGTTTTGTCTACGTGTGACTTCCTATATTTGTTTTTATATAATACAAGATCTGACATATCATAAAAAGTTGCAAAAGTCATTTTTAAGAAAAATAACATCAATTGATAAATATTTTGATTATTACTCTTATTGTTATTATCATGATTGTTAAATTGTCACAATTATTATAGTTGTCATTATAATCATTTTTATAAAGATTAATATTCTAATTATTAGTGACCATACTATTGCTGACACCATCATTGTTGTTAGGAAAAAATATTTTTAATTTTATAATATTTATTCTTTATATTATTAATGATAATAATATAAAGAAAAAGAATTCAAAAACACAGAACAAAAATAAATATTATTAGCTAAAAAATATTACTTGACTTGAAGAATAAATAAAAGAAAAATAAAAAAAGAAAAAGGGAAAAATAATAAATATGAATTTTCAAATGATCATGAACACAAATTAAAATTTAAGAACAAAATTAAAAAAAATATAACCTTAACAGAAAAGGAAATACTAAAAATTAAAAACAAAAACTAAATGCTTGTCTAAATTTTGACGACTCATGTAGCAAATGGGACATGTAGAGCTTGAGATAGAGATCTAACTTGGTGTAACATGCAATCTTTGTGCATAGCGTATGTCTGGATTTGTGTAAAGTTTCCTTTATTTTTGAGATTAATAAATTTTGGGAAAGAGTTCCTGAAAAGCTTGTTGTGCACTTTGATTACCTTTCATACTTGTGTATTCTGTTTGTCTTGCAATAATGGAAAGTGAGGAACTTCTAAGGTGAGGAGAAACACTTACCGAGTGAAAGACAAGGGAAGATAGAGTCTAGCATGGGGTTGGGTTGCGACATAAATTTATTTATGGAGTGAAAATTTACCCCGTGATACCTTGTATTGTATGAGCTTTAGCATATTCATAACCATTAAAAGCAAACTCATTGCAAGAAACTGAGTTGACATTACACAAAAATAAATGTAGCATGAGAAGTAACGAACAAACCTCAATCATTATTATAGGTATTCAAGAAAACACAAGTATGGTCATAGGAATGTCCAAATATGAACATCCATGTAGAAAAATTAGATACATAATAGCATTATGAAATGTCTTGCTAAGAAAAATTCACCAAACCAAGTTCTCAAACTGTCTTGCAGCCAATTCGTTGTAGCTGGCCGAGAAAGTTTTATTGCAGCTCACCAAACTTGAAATTTGAAGAAATAAGTAAAGTAGATACCACTTTGAGGTGCCTTATATTAGAGAAAGGTGCTGATATGCCGATGGAAAACCTTTGTATGGATTGCCTAATGCGACAACATTGCCAGGACGTGAAAATACAACCTGAAGTATCATATAGAATTAAATATTAATATGGGACTAGAACATATTTAAATTTAATATTTAATATTGATTCTAATGCTGTCTACAAAATAGTTCAAAAAGGTGTTCATAAGCTTTTCAAAGGAAAGGGATGGACGCAATTCTACACTTACTTGATAATCCCAAAGGGTGTAAGTCTTAAAACCAGCAGCACAATAGTCAAAATAATACTCCCATGTCCTGATGAACTTTTCATCAAATCCCAGGGAAAGAATTTTGCTGAGAAAAAGATAAAGAAAAGTTTAATACTTGCATCAAAATCTACAAAGAATAGAAAAACAAAATGATTATTTCTACCTCTTGTTTTCCGAGAATTTTTTCCTCCAGCATCTTAACGTAAAATAGTAATGACTTCCTAAATTCTCCACATGCTCCACGCTGCACAAACAAAACTTGTGTTAGCATATTACAGAATATTCATACAAACTGAAAACAAGAACAAAGCTTTAAAGTACAGTGTAGCAAAACAATTCACACCTGAGTCTTGATGCAACACTCATGGCTGATGTTATCCTACCTAATGAAGGCAAACATCCACCAGGAAAAATATATTCCTTGATAAAATCGGAACCTCGCCTATGCTCATCATAACGCTGATCCGATATTGATATGAACTAAGGAAATATCAACCACCGGTTAGCAATAATTAGAATGGTAAAGATGATAGGGATTTATCAAGGCTAAATGTTGAAAATGTAGTAATCAAACACATTCCTATCAGCGTTAAAACTCGAATAGTGACAAGTTTCTTCCCTTTTGTCATACCAGTAGAACAATAAGTCCAACGCTGATCCGATATTGATATGAACTAAGGAAATATCAACCACTGGTTAGCAATAATTAGAATGGTAAAGATGATAAGGAGTTATCAAGGCTAAATGTTGAAAATGTAGTAATCAAACACATTCCTATCAGCGTTAAAACTCGAATAGTGACAAGTTTCTTCCTTTTTTGTCATACCGTAGAACAAGAAGTCCATCTTCCGCCAATGCTTGATTCGCAAATACTAAAATACTCCTCCATGTATTCATGACCCACATGCTCTATCATTTCACTAGAAAAATAGATCAAAATTTATGACATCTGTCTAAGTAGATATGGTAAATATGATCCTATCGTATTTATAGCCTTTTGGCAATTCACGATAATCACATAAGAGAAGTTTGATATTATCCTAGTAAAAGAATAGGTTACAAGCTTCAAAATGAAGATATTTGTCATTAGAAAATCAACCTTAACAACAATTCAGACAAATAGATGCTATATATCAATTAAGAAATCTCCTAGGTTTCATAATCATCCATTAGATACCTGCAGGCCAACTTCCTTGACTTTCATCTCTGCATATTTAAGTTGCTCCATAGATAGAGTGAGACCTGTGTATTTGCATCCTGTTTGTTTGACAACTTCGATAGCAAAAGTTCCCCAGCCACAACCAATATCAAGAATTTCATGCTTCTTATCGATTCTTGCCTATATTGGTTAAAAATAAATACATGATAGGATGTATATCCATTATAATTTGTTAAAAATTTGGTGAAATAGTTAAGAGATTGTATATTACAGACTCACCTTTTCAATCAGAGCATTAATTTTCCTCAACTGAGCTGTGTTTAAGTCTTCATCTTCAGTCTTTAATGTAACATGGCATGCAAATAAAACAATCAAAAGTTAGGCCATGGCACATAGAGGATGAGATTCGTGTTTTGCCTAAAATAAAATCAACAGAGAGTTGGGTTTCTGACCTTAAATATCGCAGTCGAGTATGCCATTGTTTCTCCCAGGAATAGAGAGAAAAATCCATTACTCTAGAAAAACAAAATGACAAGGAAGATGTAAAGCCTTGCTACAAGATCCTCCACTAACATCAAAATTTTGAACATGGCACCAATACATGTAAAGATGTCACTGCAAATGCATGCTAATATATATATATAATATATATATATAGTCGTTATTTTGTAATTTACTAGAAATAGAAACTGTTCTAGTAAGTAGCTCGAAATGTATTGTATTTTAGCTAGAATTATATTGTAAATTTTTCCTACTTAAAATCCAATAGTAAACAACAAACACAACTGAAGATATTAAAATTAATCGCATTTTGAATTCTTATATGGTATCAAAGCAAATCTTGATTTTTTTTCTCCTTGTAATCATATTGCTGAATCCCCCCCTTCCTTTTGTGGTTCAAAACCCAGAAATTAATCTCTACAATGCTTGTTCATCTCCAATTGTTGTTCATTAAACCCCAAAATTGAATGCTATAGTACTTGTTCATTACCAGTTACTGTTCATCATAATGAAATCACCCATCAACCTAGAAATTAACAACTTTTTGCCCATTAACCTAGATTACAACCACTAGTATAGAAGTGAATCGGGGTGTAGCAACGAATTCATACATAAATTATACCGAAATTTCCCCAACAAACCCATATTCAACCATTGTTCATCTGTGGGTGTTCATCCATCCATAAACCCAAAAATCACCGATAAACCTAGAAATCAACCATTGTTTGCTTCATTAGACCTATAAATGAACCAAGGTAACCCGTAAACCTAGCTTTAGCACCTGCTATGCAACCCAACAGGCCTAGAAATTCCCAATCTAGTTCCCAACAATAGCCAACGAACATACAAAAATGAGAGAAATGAAGGTGAGAGGCAAATATTTAATTCAGGTTGTAAAAAACCAGGTGAGCTCGTGTGTTCTCATTCTGGTGAAGCGGGTCATTCGAAACAAAAATGCTATAAAATTATTAGCTACCATGACTGGTGGGATTTTATGAAGAAACACGGAAAAATATTGGAAAAGTTCTGGTAAATTTTATGAAAACTGAATAGGTACAACCTAAGACAAATGTTGTTAATCTAGACATCATTGGTAAAACTTCCACAAACTTTGTCATTACTAAAAATAGAACTTGGATTATTGATTCAAGTGCATCCGCTTATATGACTAGGGATTCCGGTAATTTAAAGTTCTTAAAACCCTCCTTTTAGTCAATTACTTGCACAACTAATGGTATTACCTCCTCTATTACGGGGGAAGGGTCCATAACCTTGACTGATTCTCAAACTCTAGATAGTGCTCTCATTGTTCCATCTTTTGAATACAATCTCTTGGTAGTCAGCCAAAAATTCTATCATTTTCTAATGCTCATTATTTGGTTATATTTATTGATGAATGTACTTGGATGACCTGAATATCTTTTCTCCAAAATAAAAGTGATATAGGTACAACTTTTCAGGAATTTCATAAAATGGTGATGACCCAATACCAAAGGCAGATTTGTACACTTTAATTTGATAATGGTAAAGAATTTGTGGATCACTTTTAGGGTATTTCTTAAGACTTCATGGAATTAGACACCAAACCTCATCCACATATACTCCACAACAGAATGGATCGGTAGAATAGAAAAATAGGTCGATCATGAAATCGTTAGGGCTTCTTTTTGGTATGAATATGCCAAAGTTCTATTAGGGTGAGGAAATAAAGTCCATTGCTTATTTAATTAACTGAACACCATCTAGTGTGATCAGATTCCAAACCCTCCAACAGAAGATGGAATCCCTACTTTCAATTCCTCGTCTATCAAATCTAGAGCCACAGATATTTGGATATACTGTGTATGTTCACATACCTAAAGACCTACGAGGTAAACTTGATCCGTGTGCAAAAACAATGTGCTTTTATAGGATACTCAGAATTCCAGAATGGCTATAAGTGTTATGATCCCCAATGTCAGAAGATGCATGTAACCTTGGACGCGTCGTTTCGAGAATCAAAACTATACTATTCTAGGGGAGCTTATGGACCTTCTCTTCAGGGAGGAGTAAGAATGAAGAGAATGAAATGGTATTTGAGGTGGAAGACAATGGAATACTTATTGCAAGAAATATTGGGGAAATTTATATGGATCCTAATATCCAAAACCATAATGTTGATTTGGAATTGTGCACAGATTAGAGTATGCTCAGTAATGACCCTCATTGACTATACAGGTGTCTACATCTACACCATTAACCAAAGAAGCAACCTAGAATATATCTCCTCAATCTCCTTAGGTATCTCTAAACCTTATTTTTAATGAGAATAATGAAACTCCTATCCTAGAAAAAAAATATGACCAACAGATATCCATAAAGACTAAATCGGAGAGTCCCAAAGAAACAGTATGAACCTGATCCTAGAAACAAAAGTAAATACCTCATCAATAATTACATCTTTTCCCATAGATTATAGGAATCATATGCATTTACTATTAATGAATTATCCAATATGTCTATTCTAGAAATGTACAGAATGCATTTGCATACCCAAAGTGGACTAAGACGATGAATAAGGAGATGGAGACCTGACAGCAATAATATTGTTGCTCTTGATCTTATAAGCTGAGAGAAAAAGGAGCCCCACAAGCAGAACGTACCTTCCAGTAAAACTGAGGATTGTGAACTTTGAGAACAGCTTCTAGATTATATTTTTTACTAGTTCCCTCGAAGGTCAAAGCTTCACCCCCTTCTTCCTCTAAACTGCGACAGCACAGTCCAATCAAATGGCATTAAATTTGAATTGGTTCCCACGAAAGGAAAAGGTATCATTAAAATAGACAAAAAAAAATTCAAATTACTCCTAACGTTAAATCTTAGCTTTTCAAGATAAATGAAGGGATAATATATATTTAATGAGCTATTACGTATCTCAAGAAGGTAAGTTTGAACGTTCATTCTCTCTCAAGATAACCTCATTACTAACGAGTCTTAGCTTGATTCCTTCGTATGTTAACTCTAATTTCTTGCAAAGTATATTTATTCATGTCCGAAACAATTGTAAATGGGGGAAGTAATTTTCCCTTGTGAACTTACATCAAACAGTCAGTGGAGATATGACTTCCAAGATATCTAGTAACAAAAAGACGAGCCCAAGCTTCCAGTCGAGAAGGTGCCATTTGTTTTGATGGATACAAGTCTCTCCAGAGGAATAATCTGCAGCAGCCATTACTGCTACAAAACCGAAAAGAGTTAAACCTCGAGTTTATATGATCTGCACATCAACTTGATGGATCCCACTACTCCTCACTATGATCAAGTTCAAGAAGGCTAGTAGAAGCTCGACGGCCAGCTAAATATTAATTTTTAATTTACCATGTCTCCATATCTAGCTATCTATCTAGCCAGACAAGATTGTGTAAATGGACGTGAGAAATTAATAATCTGATTGTGATCACCTATATATGGTGATTGTACCTTCAGCATCAAAATATAAAACGATCAGCTGAGCATGCTTTGGCTGGTGGACAGCGACTGTTTGGAAGGGTGGATAAACCAACTTGACAAATGCATCAAGGTGAAATAAAATCCATGATGAATATTATAGAAGCTGAGCAAAAGAAAATACCTGTGTATATATATTTATTGAACTCTGTCGTGTCCCTGCCTATCTGCTAGTTTTTGACGATGGACCTTTCCAGCTGCTTTCTATTTCTTACTCCCAAGTTTGGCTGCAACTATTGTGGTAACTGCAGGTATGTATGATCTTGTTTCTTTTTGCATTCAACGGAAATAGAAATGCTTAAATATTTACGTTGGGAGTTAGCTAATATGAGTGTATGATCTGAGTCATGGACTGGTTCTATTTATATATAGAAATTAATTATTTCATTGATCTGATAAAATATGGTCAAGAATGTGCATGTGCATGTCGGTAGTATGAAATTCTGGTAGAAACATAAGATATTTTTGCCCTCGTACATTTATCAATGCTTCAGTTCAATCCTCCCAGCTTAGACTCTCCCAATAGTACCCCTATAGTTTCTAATAAGTTTCAATCTCACCCTTAAACTATTACAGAGCTCACGTATTCATTTGTTTGTGTTTTGGTTTTAAAATAAAATAGATATTAACTTAATACTAAAACTAGGAAGAAAAAATAAATAAAAAGGTCAAAAGCACAACAAAAAACGAGAATCTGAAAACCAGAAAATAAGGGGATTAAAGCATTATTAACATTACCCAGATCATCCCATCAGTTAGGTAAGCTTTTATTTGATTTGAAGGGGATTGAAGTAGATTTCGTGCGGGGCGTGTGAAAACAATTAATCATGTAAATGTTTTTCCATGGTGGGCTCCACTCTTTTCTGGCTTTAACTTAACTAGATGCTACTGATTATTTGGAAGTACTGTGGAGATATTTAATGATTTTTTTTAAAAAATACGTGTGGCAAGCAAAAAAATTTAGTTGGTTGATAGAGAATTATAATTTTGAAATCATGCTATAATTTTTTTTTATGTATTGAATTAGTTGATTATTGTTATAAGTTTAAGTATTCAGATAATAATTCAATTTCCAAATTTCAAAATTATAAGCGATAAAATTTATGAAAGATGAGCGAATTGTAGTTTGAATATTGAAAAACTATAATTGATTCATTGTTTAGTATGTATTAACTGTTTCGACTGTTTGGGGTGAAGAATTCAGCAGCTAAGGTGAGAAGAGATTTGGTTGAGGAATTGAACTAAACAAACTTGGTTTGAAATTTTGCCTTGGTGGGAAGGCAATCTAGTGAATTCTGCACTTGATGATTGGCAATTTGGGTGCCAGATTTGGCAGAAGGTATGGGAAATTCTATGCACATTGATGATAGATTATGCAGTGTCAAGAATTCGGTAGCCAAGTTGCCGAGAGATTTGGTTGAGGAGTCGAACCAAACATACTTGTTTGATTTGACATGTTACCTTGGTGGAGATGCAATACAATAGAGTGTGCATTTGATGATAGACAAATTATGGTTTATTAAAACTCCAGGCATGAGAATACGCCAATGAAAATACATTGTCTAAAATCAATGACGATGGATAGCGACAACCTTGCCTAGGCATAGGCGAATTTAGTAGGAAGAGTTGATTGTTGTATAATGGAAAAGTAAGCAATATTTAAATTTTGTACTTCCAATGCAAAATGGTTGAAGAATTAGATATTTGTATGTGAGCTCATGTGGCTCTTCAAAATGATTTCATGAAGAGGGATGAACACCTTATGGACACTTAGGATTAGTAAATAAACTTCATGAAAACATGCTTGCGAGTGTTTGACATTTGTGGCTAACAAACGAGCCAAAATTGTATCACAACTTGACTTTAAAATAGGTTGACAAAAATTCGGTGGACAGAATTGTTGAATGTGGACAATACGGTGCAAGGATACTTTGAATTTATCTGACGAGGGTGTCAAGTTCTTGTGGTGGGGGCGGTTTGTAACAATGTCAAATGTGCACGAGGTGCACACTTCGAAAGACTGTCCAAAACAATACCTAAGGGTACTAGCAACCATGCTAACTGTGGAAAAAATTGACAATGCAGATTGTTGATGAACATAGGTTGGAAGATTAATTGTCCAAGATAAGTAGGAAAATTCAACAGGGGATAGGAGAATAGGGGTTGTTGCAGACATTTGGTAGTGCCAAATGTGAATTTGGCAGTTTAGACATTGACATCCTACATGAATATGGGAATTCAGTAGTGCGCAACAAACATGTGCAAGTCGGGGGTGTACTTGGCACGATTTGAGACTTGGGAAAAGGACTTACAAGACATTTGAGAGACCCAACAACAGTCACAATAGAAGCTGACAGTTGGGACTGTTAAGTGGACATGCAGAAGTGAGTAATTGGTAGTTATGGGCATCCAAGATCATGGTATCATGGAAGTATGCTGAAGGACGTGGGGGCATGGCTGGAGATGCTCTCAACCCATTAAGATCATGGGGGAAAACTACCCACTACTTGGTAGATGATGGTGTGACTGTGTTAATCTTTGAACATGGGTAAGATAATGTCCCACTACTTCCTATAAGGTATGAATGAGAATGTATCTTGTGAATACTTGTCTATTAATATTTGTCTCATGGAGAAATGGGGCATGTAGAGTTTGAGATAGAAATCTAAGCTTGGTGTAGCATGCAATCTTTGTACATAGCGCACATATGAATATGTGTGTAGTTTCCTTTGTTTACGAGATTAATAAAGGTTGAAAAAGAGTTCATGTAAAGCATTTTATGCACTGTGATTACCTTTCAAACTTATATAATCTGCTTGTCTTGCAACAAGAGAAAGTATGGGAACCTCTAGAGTGAGGCGAAACACTTAGTTGTGTAGGCAAATACGAGTGAAAAACGAGGAAAGATTGAATCTAACAGGGGACTGAATTGCCACACAAGTTTATTTGTGGAACAAAAAATTACTCCATGACACCTTGTATGGTATGAGCATGAACATATTCTTAACTGTTGAAAGCAAATCGATTGCAAGAGATTGAATTGACATTGCACCAAAATAAATGTAGCATGAGAAGTAACGAACAAACCTCAATCATTATTATAGGTTTTCAAGAAAACAAAGTATGGTTATAGGGATGTGTAAATACTCAACATCCTCGTAGAACAAGTAGATACATAATAGCATTATGAAATGTCTTCTAAGAAATATTCTCCAAACCAAGTTCTCAAATTGCCTTGCAGCCAATTCGTTGTGGTTGGTCGAGAAAGTTTTATTGCAACACACAAAACTTGAAAATTCAAGAATTAAGTAAACTAGATACAAATTTGAGGTGCCTTATATCAGAGAAACATGCTGATATGCCGATGGAAAACCTTTGTATGGATTGCCTAATGCGACAACATTACCAGGACGTGAAAAGACAACCTGCATTATCATATAAAATTAAATATTAATATGGGACCAGAGCATCTTTAAATTTCATATTTAATATTGATTGTAATGCTGTCCACAAAATAGTCTGAAAAGTTATTCATAAGCTTTTCAAAGGAAAGGGATAAACGCAATTCTACACTTGATAATCCCTGGCGGTGTAAGTCTTAAAACCAACAACATTGTAGTAAAAACAAATGCTCCCATGTCCTGATGAACTTTTCATCAAATCCTAGGGAAAGGATTTTGCTAAGAAAAAGAGAGAAAAGTTTAATACTTGCATCAAAATCTGCAAAGAACATAAAAAACAAATAATTATTTATATCTCTTGTTTTCCAAGATATTTTTCCTCCAACATCTTAATGTAAAATAGCAATGACTTCGTAAAATCTTCACATGCTCCACGCTACACAAACAAAACTTGTGTTAGTATATTACAAAATATTCAGACAAATTAAAAGCAAGAACAAAGCTTTAAAGTACAGTGTAGCAAAACAATTCACACCTGAGTCTTGATGCAACATTCGTGGGTGATGTTATCCTATCAATGAAGGCAAAAATACACCGGGAAAAAATATATTCCTTGATAAAATCAGAACTTCACCTGTTCTCATCATAACACTCATCTGCTATTGATATAAACTGAGGAAAAACCAAACATTTTTACTCGATAACAATAAGTAGAATATGGTAAAGATGATAAGGAGTTATCTAGGCTAAATGTTGAAAAATGTAGTAATCCAACACATTCCTTTCATCATTGAAACTCGACAGTGACAAATTTTGTCCCTTTTTTTGTCATACCTGTAGAACAAGAAATCTATCTTCTGCTGATGCTGATTCGCAACTACTAAAATACTCCTCCATGTATTAATGAACGACATGCTCTATCATTTCACTAGAAAAATAGATAAAAATTTATGACATATATCTGAGTAGATATGGTAGATATATATTTAGTAAAGATGTATGTTACCAAGATACGATCCTATCGTATTTATAGCCTTTTGGCAATTCACGATAATCGCAGAGGAGAAGTCCGATATAATCCTGGTTAAAGAATAGGTTATAAGCCTCAAAATGAATATATTTGTCTTTAGAAAATCAACATGAACAACAATTCAGACAAATTATACAATAATCTAAAAGAGGTCAGGAAAACACTGTAGCTTGTGAGTGAAAACATTGCAGATTTCAATAGTGTTATTTTTTTCGTTTCTGAACAGTAAAAACACTGGATTCGCTATATTTATGATATTTATATATTATTTCACAAGAAGTAACAAAGAAAAGTCAGTGGCCTACTGGTAAAAAGGCGCACCTGAGTAAAGGAGGAGCAAGGTTCGATCACTACCTAGCACGAGATGGTGAATTTTTTTCGTTTTAATTTTCTTTCCCTTTGTATGATATTTATACATTGTTTCATAGAGAGTAACAAAGGAAGGCAGTGGCTTACTGGAAAACAGGTGTGCCTAAATAAGGGAGGGGCAGGGTTCGATCCCTGCCTAGCACAAGATTTTGCTTTATTTTTTGCTTTGAATTTTCTTTTGATTGTTTTTGATTATTTTTATTTATTTATTTTGATGTCAAATTATTTTTTTTATTATATTTGCTTTTCATTTTTTGGGTTGGTTTTGTTAAAGATATTGAATTTTTTTTTCTTTGATTGAATTTTTCCCCATTATTAACAAAATAAGAATAATAATTTTAGTTTTTTTTTCTTGCTTCCTCTTTTTTTAATGTTTTTGATTTTTTTTCATCGGGGTAATTTAATAATTTTTGTTGTTTTAGCAGTAATAGTAATGATATTTTTAGATGGTAAGGCTTTGATGTTCATTTTTTATAATACGATGTGTTGATATGTTTCTTTATATCAAACCTTGCATGTATACATGTTATACTTTATTTGATTTTTTCAACGTTTTTATTTGATTAAAATTCATAATATATTTGATTTTATTTTTGACCCTTATACCTTTTATTTTAATTCTTTTAGTTTTTTATAGTTCTTAAATAGTTCCTATTTTTATCTATGTTTATATATATGTTCCTTAAATTTTGATTTTTAATTTTTATTATTTTCTCTTTTGTTGAGATAGCATTTTTTACAAAACATTTATTCTTAAATTTTAGTTTGTGTTTATGATCATTTGAAAATTGATATTTCTTATTTGTTTTCCTTTGTTTTTACTTTTGGTTTTTTCATTAGTTTTTTTTAACATCAAATGATTTTTTTAGCTAATAATTTTTATTTTTATTTTGTTTGCTCTTTTCTTAAAGTTTATGGGCTTTTTTATTCTTTTATTCAATTTATTTTCCAACTATTAATGCAATAATATTAATATTATTAATAATAGTAATAATAATAATAATTTTAGTTTTTTTTCTTCCTCTTTTATTAATGTTTTTGATTTTTTTCTCCTCTGAATAATTTAATATTTTTTATTGTTTTAGCAATAATAGTTATGATATTTTTAGATTTTAAAGCTTCGATGTTCCTATTGTTATAATAGGGTATGTTGATGTGTTTCATTATATCAAACTGTGCATGTATAGATGTTATACTTTATTTCTTTCGGTTATTGTTAGTGTGTGTGGCCCACGCGCCATCCTGTTTTCTGTCCCACGTCCTGTGTAGGTGGTGCGTGTGGTGTCATACAGTGGACGGAGACGAGCTACCGACATCTAGCGCGGTGTTAGTATAATAGACGATGTTGATCCCTTTAAGTATATCTAATTTTAATCTCAACAACTATAAAAATTATTTTTTTTGTCCGCACTACACCCACAACGTAGTGCGGGCATTGAACTAGTAGATGCTATATATCAATTAAAAAATCTCCCAAGTTTCATAATCATCAATTAGATACCTGGAGACCAACTTCCTTGACTTTCATCTCTGCATATTTCAGTTTCTCTTTGCATCCAATGGAAATAGAAATGCTTAAATATTTACGTTGGGAGGTAGCTAATAGCTAATATGAGTGTCTGAGTCATGGACTGGTTATATATATATATATATATATATATATATAGAAATTAATAATCTCGCACATAAACATTTATAAACCTAAAATAAAATCAAGAAACAAAATGAAACGTAGGCTATTTGATGGCATAAATTCTTGCTGCCTCGCCAGCCACAAAGTATATATTTTTAGATAATCAACGAGATAATTTTATTAATTATTTATATACTATTAATAAAATAACCCATAACTCATATTGATGACTTTTACAACTCGTTCAATGCAATGCAAACCAATAATTCTAACTTGACTAAAAAATAAAATTTATTTTAGAAAAGCTAAATAAGTAAAGACAAACAACAAACACGAGGCAAGCCTCCATACTCTACTTGAAAATATTTTTTTAAAACTGAACTTTTTATTTTTTTTATGTTTCTAAATTATTTTAATATATTTTTAAATAAAAATTATATTGAAAAAAGAATCACAACCACACTTTCAAACACCATTAATATATAATAATACTTGATTGAGACAAATGCATCCTCTAATATAATAAACAAATTCGTAGCATTATTAACATTACCTGGATCATCGCATCCAGTTAGGTCGGGCATTTATTTGATTTGAGGGGGATTAGAGTAGATACGAGTTGATCTGCCCGCTCCGCTGGGCTTTTTTATCAATGTAGAAAATTGAATGATTTTATAAATATTGTATTTTGTTATTTTAATATTTACTTAGTATAATTATAATTGTTAAAATCTGTTAAAAATAGTTTTTTCAGGAAAAATGTGATTAAATATTGTTATTGCTAAAAACTTTTTGATAAAATATGTTAGAAAATTTGCTAAGAAGGTGAAATGATTCATTAGAAATTTATTGTCACGGATACTCTGGTTTAAAAAAAAACCCCGGTTAAAAAAAAACAACTGATTTGGACAATAAAAAATAAAAAATACATGTGAAAAAAGGTCATTGTTTTTTAAAAGGAAAAAAAAGAGTCTAAAATATAAATTTAAATTCAAAGTCAATTTTTTTGTATAAGACTTATTCATCATATTATTATATTCAATATATTTAAGAATACCGATATTATTTTTTTTGCAAGAAATCGTAGGTCATTTTTTTTCTCTTTATATATTTTTAGGCGATAATATTAAATAAATATTAAACACATATACTTAGTCTCACATACTATATAGTGTGATCGAAATGGAAAGTGATTTTTATAGTTTTTTAATTGTAGATATATTAGATAAATTTGTAAAAAAAATATGAGTTGTATGTCTTCCCCATTAGTATTAGATATGACATATTATAAATACAAATATTGCAATTTTTTTAAAAAAAGAACTATAAATTTTTTGTGTGCTATAATAATTTATTTGCTCTCTAAAAAGAACAGTGCAGTCGAAACGGAAAGTGCCTTGTATATTTTTTAATTGTAGATAATATAGGCAAATTTGTTTATCTTTTGTTATTTTGAGTTATATTTTTTCCCGGGTAATATTAGATCTTAAATATTAAAAATCCATTTTTTTTAAGAAATCAACTTGAACAAAAGAGCACAAAATTAAAATTCAAAACAATTTTTTTATAAGATTTATTCATCATATTATTATATTAAATGTATTTAATAATGCTGATATAAATTTTTTTCCTGCAAAAAATATGAGGTCATATTTTTTTCTCCTTGTATATTTTTAGGCGATAATATGCAATAAATATTAAAACATATAATAATGACTTGTTTGCCATTTCAAAGAAACAATATAATCGAGACAAAAATGATTTGTATCGTTTTTTAATTGTAGATAATCTAGGTAAATTTATCTATTTTTTGTTCTTGAGTTGTCTTTTATCTCCAGTGATATTAGATACAAAATGACAATTATTATTATTTCAAAAACATGGTAGTTTAAAAAACTAAGAATAATAATAAAAAGAAAAAGAATTTTAAAAAAAGGTACAGTTGCTTTCCAAAAAACAAAATAATTAAAATAAAAAAGAATTATAATAAAAAGAAAAAGAATTATAATAATAAAAAAAGTTGTTTTCCCAAAAACTCAATTGAAAATTCAAACCCTGCACGCTGGACTTCAAGCGTGCAGGGCGAGCCGCTCGGCCACAATGCGTTTTATTATTCTCTTCCATCATTAATGTTATAAAAGGAATCTCTATGGAAGAAAAAAAAAAAGACAGGTGCACATACGCGCGCGGAGCAAATGAGAAAAAAGGTCAGTCCACAGTGACATTGTATCTGAAGCTACAGTGACGACCCCGAGTTGTTTTAGCTCTTTTGTTAATTGTGCGTGGCGTGTGATAAGAATAAATCTTGCAAGAGTTTTTCCATGGTGGGCTCCCTCTTTTGGCTTTAACTTTACTTCTCAGATAATTGAAATTACGGTGGAGATTTTTTTAATTTGTTTTTCTGAAATATATAAAATAACATTTTGTTTAGTTTTTAAATATTGTTTTTCAGAAGAAAATAATCGAAAAAATTAAAAAATCAATTTGTTTAAAAATATTGTTAAAATGTAATATCAAACACGACCTAAGTGTTTTAGGTTGAATTTTAAGTTGCTTTTAATTAGAATTTTATTTATTTATTTTTAATATTTTTGAGTTGTTTTAATGTGATATATTAAAAATAAATTTAAAAATATAAAAATATTATTTTAATAGAAAATAAGTTCGGCTCTATGTGTGTTTCCTAACAATGAACTTTTTTTGCTTTGAATTAATTATGTTTGGTGTTTTTAGATTATTTTAATGTATTAAAATCAAAAATAATTTGAAAAATAAATTTTATTATACTCTGAAACAGACATTAAAAATGGTTAAGATTTCCCACGATTTTGAGGTGATTAACATGAATAATACCCACAAAATTATTTACAGCCCGAACTATAAAATCAGTCTCTAAAATAATTGAGAGATGTACAAAAGCTGAGATCTTTTTGGCTTGCTATTACCGAGATGATACTACTCGTAAAAACATTGCAGCATTGCAAAAGTTAGGTAGGGATAGGTAGAATCATGATAGGATATTCCACCTCTAATTTCTTATGAAAAGCTAAATAAGAAAATCACAATTGTTGTCTTTCTCATGTATTGTTGTTGATAGAACTCTTGAAAGATTCTGAATTTGCCAGCATGATTTGCTACCGCATCATCCCTGTGCAGCTCTTGTAGTTAGGAACAGGCTTTGTAATTAACCATGGTAAAAAGACAAGAGTTTAAGAGGGGGTTTGTTCAGTGTGGAAGTGAATTTGAAGAAGACTTGCCAGTTGGATTTGTGATTAACCCAATAAAGGCTTTTCCCAGCTAGGTGATGCCACTGTCATCCTTTTCTGCAGATTCTTGGCATTGAAAGTCGGTAATTTCTTCATCATTCTGATTTCTTTTGGACTGATGGATATGTAAGACAAAACAGCTTGCAGTATGTCGGCTTAATCAGTTAGCTGTGTTATATGTCAAAGATCTTCCTACCTAATTGCTTAGGCTACATAGTTATGCTCTGGACTAGATCTTGTTCCAGTTGCTTAGAGCACCAGAAGCATTATCAATGGAAAATGCTCGAAGATCTTGGAATGCCATTGATGGCCTTAATTACATTTTATAGCAACCTATCTTTATAGGAAACAAGATAATTGGGCAAATGGTGTTTTGATCGTCTAATTTGATGCATTTTCCTATTGCTCATAAAGAGTAGTGGTGTTTTAATCTTATTTAAGAGTTGCCACCACCCATGATTTTCTTCTTCTATGGGTGGATGTCCGTGTTAACTCACCGGAAAATTCTCTGCTGGATTCCAAATTTTGTTTTCTGTGGTTCGATATTCCTTTTTTATTCTGATTTTTTGGATACTTGCTCTGAGCTGTACTGCATCCATTTATTGGTTAGTTGAAAAACATTGATCAAGTGTTTCAAATTGCATGATTATTTTTAAGATACGAGGATTGGAAGAAGTATATGTTTTTCTGTCTTGTATTTTGAAAGAAGGCAGTTCACTTCTTATCAATCGTCACCTATTCCATTTATAATCTGAATTTTCAAGGCCTTCAAATTTGGAACTATTCTACCTCCAACTCTCGACTCTCTTCAAGTCCCCAAGAATAATGAAGAACCAATGCTCTTATATTTTAGTTGTGGTAGAGTACATCTTTTTAGTCTTTGGAGGCTGAGCTTAAAAAGAATTTAAAGGTTTTATTCTTATTTCAAAACACGATTAACTGCGGGAGCTGACTTGGATGACAGTAAGTAAAAGCTAAAAAGAAAAATCCCGAAGCCTCGTTTGCTGATCTTAGCAACAAAACCAATAAATCCTGCAGCTAGTAACAAAAACCTTATCACCATCAGGCCGTCATTGTTCGAGGACGGTCTCTATCTTGTCACTCAACTCTACTTTCTGAAAAAAAACTAGATAGCATTGCTCTCCCCATCCCAGGGGCCAATACTTGGGACCCAAACCTGAAAGCTCGTCCAATCTTCCAATTGATAGGTTCAGCTTCAGATCCAGAAGCACTATTTTTCAAGTGTTGTCTAAGACACTTGGACATAAAATTTGATTTAAAAAATTTATATATGATTGTCGCGAGACATGAACATGTTTTTTTAAAACGTTCAACATCTGAAGTGTTTGTTGGAACATTGTCTCGGATATATGAAACTCAGTCCCAAGACATACCATCATCAAAATATACTAATATTTTTACCCCTAATTTATATGACAAATAAGCTAAAAACCATGGTTTTTGTTTTGAAGTATATAGACAAAAGCAAGTTAAAAAATGGTGTGTGTGTGTGTGGCATATCATATTTTCTGGGAAACCATGCTATAAACATGGGCCTTGTGTAACGAGTGTCAAATGTGCACAAGGTGCACACTTGAACAGAGCTGTCCAAAGTAGTGCCTAATAGTACTGATAGCCATGCCAACATTGGAAAAAAATTGACAGGGCAAACTTATGCAGTTGTAGGTTCATTAAGAAAAATCAGCAACACAAATTTTTGACAAACATGAGCTGGCCTGTCCAGGTCAAGCAAAAAAATTCACCAAAGGATAGGATGATGAGAATTAGGGTTGTAGCAGACATTCGACAGTGCATATGTGAATTTGGTAACAAAGACATTGGCGGCCTGCATGTAGATGCGAATTCGACAGCGCGCAACAAACATGTGCAAGTTAGGGATTCAACTTGACACAATCTGAAACTTGGACAAATGACTATCCAAGGCATGGGAGAGACCCAACAACATTCACAACAGAAGCTAGCAAATGGGACTGCCAGGTGGACATCCAAGATAATGGGATCATAGGAGTGTGCTGGAGAACGTAGGGCATGACTAGAGATGCTTTCAACCCACTAAGATCATGAGAGATCATGGGGGGGGGGATACCTAGTACTTGGTAGATAATGGGGCTACTATGTTCATGGGTGAACATGGATGAGATAGTGTCCCACTATTTCCTTAAAAGTAGGAATGAGAGTTGTGCCTTGTAAATGTTTGTCTATAAATAGTTGTGGCAGCTCATGGAGCAAGTGGGGCATGTAGAGCTTGAGATAGAGATCAAAGCTTGGTGTAGCATGCAATCTTTGTGCATTGCACACATACAAATTTGTGTACAATTTTCTTTGTTTACAAGATTAATAAAGATCGGAAAAAGTTCATATTAAGATTGTTGTGCACTTTGATTACCTTTCATACTTGTGTATTCTATTTGTCTTGCAATAAAAGAAAGTGTTGGAAACCTCTAGGATGAGGGAAACACTTAGTTGTGTAGGCAAACACGAGTGAAAGGCGAGGAAAGACCGAGTAGCAGGTGGCTATGTCGCTAGGTATTCAAGAAAACACGATGACGGTCATAGGGATGTCTAAATATGAACATCCTGGTAGAACAAGTACATACATAATAGCATTATGAAATGTCTTGCTAAGAAAAATTCTCCAAACCAAGTTCTCAATCTATCTTGCAACCATTTCATTGTAGCTGGTCGAGAAAGTTTTATTACAACACACCAAACTTGAAAATTGCAGAATTAAGTAAAGTAGATACCACTTTGAGGTGCCTTATATCGAGAAAGGTCGTCGATATGCCGATGGAAAACCTTTGTATGGATTGCCTAGTGCGACAACATTGCCGGGACGTGAAAATACAACCTGCATTATCATATAAAATTAAATATTAATATGGGACTAGAGCATCTTTAAATTTCATATTTAATATCGATTCTAATGTCTGTCTACAAAATAGTCTGAAAAGTTATTCATAAGTTTTTCAAAGGAAAGGGATGGACGCAATTATGCACTTACTTGATAATCGCAAAGGGTGTAACTCTTAAAACCAGCGAACACAATAGTCAAAATAATACTCCCATGTCTCGATGAACTTCTCATCAAATCCTAGGAAAGAATTTTGCTGAGAAAAATATAGAGAAAAGTTTAGTACTTGCATCAAAATCTACAAAAATAGAAAAAACAAATGATTATTTTTACCTCTTGTTTTCCAAGAAATTTTTCCTCCAGACATCTTAATGTAAAATAGTAATTACTTCCTAAATTCTCCACATGCTCCACACTCGCACAAAAAAACTTGTGTTAGTATATTATAGAATATTTAGACAAACTAAAAGCAAGAACAAAGCTTTAAAGTACAATGTACAAAACAATTCACACTGAGTCTTGATGCAACACTCATGGCTAATGTTATCCTACTCAATGAAGGCGAACATCCACCGGAAAAATATATTCCTTCATAAAATCAGAAGTTCGCCTATGCTCATCGTAATGCTGATCCGGTATTGATATGAATCGAGAAAAATCAACCACTCGTTAGCAATAAGTAGTATGGTAAAGATGATAAGGATTTATCTAGGCTAAATGTTGAAAATTTAGTAATCAAACACATTTCCATCAACACCGAAACTCAGATAGTGACACGTTTCTTCCCTTTTTGTCATACCAGTAGAACAAAAAGTCCATCTTCCGCCAATGCTGATTCGCGACTACTAAAAAAACCTCTATGTATTCATGACCCACTTGCTCTATCATTTCACTAGAAAAATACATCAAAATTTATGACATCACATGCGAGTGGATAGGGTAGATATATATTTAGTAAAAATGTATCTTACCAAGACACGATCCTATCGTATTTATAGCCTTTAGGCAATTCACGATAATCACACAAGAGAAGTTTGATATTATCCTGATAAAAAATAGGTTATAAGCTTCAAAATGAAGATATTTGTCTTCATAAAATTAGCTCTGAACAACAATTCAGACAAGTGAATGCTATATATCAATTAAGAAATCTCCTAGGTTTCATAATCATCCATTAGAGACCTGTAGGCCAGCTTCCTTGACTTTCATCTCCATATATTTCAGTTGCTCCACAGATAGAGTGAGACCCGTGTATTTGCATCCTGTTTGTTTGATGACTTCTATAGCAAAAGTTCCCAACCAAAACCAATCTCAAGAATTTCATGCTTCTTATCGATTCTTGCCTATATTGTTTAAAAATAAATACATGATATGATGTATATCCATTAAACTTTGTTAAAAATTTGGTGAAATAGTTAAGAGATTGTATATTACAAACTCACTTTTTCAATCAGAGAATTGATTTTCCTCAACTGAGCTGTGTTTAAGTCTTCATCTTCAGTCTTTAATATAGCATGGCATGCAAATAAAACAATCAAAAGTTAGGCCATGGCACATAGAGGATGAGATTCGTGCTTTGCCTAAAATAAAATCAACAAAAGATTGGGTTTCTGACCTTAAATATTGCAGACGAGTATGCCATTGTTTCTCCCAGGAATAGAGAGAATAATTCATTACTCTAGAAAAAAGAAATGACAAGGAAGATGTAAGCCTCACTGAAAGATCCTCCACTAACATCAAAATTTGGAACATGGCACCAGTTACATGTAAAGATGTCATTGCAAATGCATGCTAATATATATATATATATATATATATATATATATATATATATTGTTAAATATAGTCGTTATTTTGTAATTTACTAGAAATAAAAATTGTTCTTGTAAGTAGCTAAAATTGTATTGTATTTTAGATAGAATTATATTGTAAATTTTTCTATTTAAAATCCTATTGTAAACAGCAAACACAATTGAATATACTGAAATTAATCACATTTCGAATTCTTACACACACACAATCACTCTCTCTACACACACACATATTGAATCCAAGGAAACCTCACTCCCGGAAATCACACTTTGTGGGACTAGATGAGAGTAAAACCCTAATTGTCCCAAACTCTTACAAGAGATGCACGTTTTAGCTCGAACTCGAGACCTGCTATTCAGATCTCAAACTCTTTATCATCACACAATGTTCTTTGAACAACATCATGCTAATATTTTGCTATAACGATTTTGACATATTCTGTTGGCCCTACAGCGAGGACATTATTAAACAAAAGCATTAACAGGTTATGATCCCGTACCAGGTCATAATGACGAGAGACGTTCCTGCGAGCTTGTGTAGGAGTATTTTGCCTCAGAACATGCTGCAGGAAAAACTTTGCAGAAGCAATACATGCTGTAAATAACGTTGGTGTCCACCAACCCCTAAACTCAACCACAGATGATGATATTAGATGATCCCATAGGATCAAAGGAATAACAAGAAATAGATTTGCTTGCATACCTGTTGAGGGTAAATCATTCAAGTCTATTTGTCATACACAATACATACCTTTTCTTATTCACTTCGGAGATAGATTTGTTTGCATCTCTATTCGCAATCAGAACCTAAAATTTAAATTTTAATATTGATATTAAAACTGAAATGAAAAGCACCACATGTACCAAAAAGTGTCTCTCTCACCATGACAAGATCTAGAAGACCTTGGTCTTTGTCAGCAAAAGAAAAATCTCCATCAATATAAGCATCAGCAAGGCCTATGTCAGCCCGCGTCATTACCTGACAGTATTTTCTAATCATTGTGATGCAATGTTGAGAATTTCGTGCATTGCAACAGTATTGTTGCTCATAATCTTAGCTGAGAGAGAAAGGAGTCCCACAAGCAGAACGTACCTTCCAGTAAAACTGAGGATTGTGAACTTTGAGAACAACTTCTAGATTAAATTTCTTATTCGTTCCCTCGAAGGTCAAAGTTTCACCCCTTCTTCCTCTAAACTGCGACAGCACAGTCCAAATCAAAATGACATCAAATTTGAGTTGGTTCCCTCGAAAGTAAAAAGTTTCACTAAAATAGACCAAAAAAAAAACAATTGGGTGGTAGCCAAATTGGGAGTAGACTCCCCTCGATTTACTCCTAACATGATACATCATGTTCGTTAAATCTTAGCTGTTCAAGATAAATGAAGGGATAAGATCTATTTAAGGAGTTATTACGTATCTCAAGAAGGCAAGTTTGAACGTTCGTTCTCTCTTAAGATAACCTCATTACTTATGAGTTATAGCTTAATTCGCTAGCATGTTTTCTCCAATTTCTTGCCAAGTATATTTAAGTTTTCAGCTAGTATGGTCATTTCTCTTGTGAACTTACATCAAACGATCAGTGGAGATATGGCTTCCAAGATATTTAGTAACAAAAGACGAGCCCAAGCTTCCAGTCGAGAAGGTGCCATTTGTTTTTGATGGATACAAGTCTCTCCAGAGGAACAATCTGCAGCAGCCATTACTGCTACAAAACCGAAAAGAGTTAAACCTCGAGTTTATATGATCTGCACATCAACTTGATGGATCCCTCTACTCCTCACTATGATCAAGTTCAAGAAGTCTAGCTATCGATGCTGCTATATAGTAGTAGCTCGACGGCCAGCTAACAAGTCCAGGATTATATATTGCCTAGACTCATGAACCTGTTTAAACAATATTGTCAATCAATGAATTAAGTATATTTAATTTACCATGCATGATCTCCATATCTAGCTATCTGTCTAGCTAGACAAGAGAAGTTAATGGTCCGATTGTTATCACCTATATATGGTGATTATACCTTCAGCATCAAAATATAAATAGCTGAGCATGCTTTGGCTGGTGGACAGCGACTGTTTGGAAGGGTGGATAAAACCAACTTGACATATTCATCAAGGTAAAATAAAATTCATGATGAATATTATGGAAGTTGAGCAAAAGAAAATACCTGTGTATATATATTTATTGAACTCTGTCGTGTCCCTGCCTATCTGCTAGTTTTTGACGATGGACCTTTCCAGCTGCTTTCTATTTCTTACTCCCAAGTTTGGCTGCAACTATTGTGGTAACTGCAGGTATGTATGATCTTGTTTCTTTTTGCATTCAACGGAAATAGAAATGCTTAAATATTTACGTTGGGAGTTAGCTAATATGAGTGTATGATCTGAGTCATGGACTGGTTCTATTTATATATAGAAATTAATTATTTCATTGATCTGATAAAATATGGTCAAGAATGTGCATGTGCATGTCGGTAGTATGAAATTCTGGTAGAAACATAAGATATTTTTGCCCTCGTACATTTATCAATGCTTCAGTTCAATCCTCCCAGCTTAGACTCTCCCAATAGTACCCCTATAGTTTCTAATAAGTTTCAATCTCACCCTTAAACTATTACAGAGCTCACGTATTCATTTGTTTGTGTTTTGGTTTTAAAATAAAATAGATATTAACTTAATACTAAAACTAGGTAGAAAAATAAATAAAAGGTGTTGTCCTTCAAAAGCACAACAAAAACGAGAATCTGAAAACCAGAAAATAAGGGGATTAAAGCATTATTAACATTTACCCAGATCATCATCCCATCAGTTAGGTAAGCTTTTATTTGATTTGAAGGGATTGAAGTAGATTTCAGATTTCGTGCGGGCGTGTGAAAAGAATTAATCATGTAAATGTTTTTCCATGGTGGGCTCCATTCTTTTCTGGCTTAAACTTAACTAGATGCTACTGATTATTTGGAAGTACGGTGTAGATTTTTTCCGATTTTTTTGAAAATACGAGTTGGGTAGCTGTTCTGCCGGATTTTTGATGTCGCAAATTGATTATTTATGTGGCAAGCAAAGAATTTTTTAGTTGATAGATAGAGAATTGTAATTTTTAAATCATGCTATAATTTTTTTTATGTATTGAATTAGTTGATTATTGTTATAAGTTTAAATACTCGGATAATAATTCAATTGCCAAATTTCAAAATTATAGGCGATAAAATTTATGAAAGATGAGAGAATTATAATTTGAATATTGCAAAACCATAATTGATTCATTGTTCAGTATGTATTAACTGCTTTAATTGTTTAGGGTGAAGAATTCAAGCAACCAAGGTGAGAAGAGATTTGGTTGAGGAATTGAACTAAACAAACTTGGTTTGAATTTTTGCCTTGGTGGGAAGGCAATCTAGTGAATTCTGCACTTGATGATTGGCAATTTGGGTGCCAGATTTGGCAGAAGGTATGGGAAATTCTATGCACATTGATGATAGATTATGCAGTGTCAAGAATTCGGTAGCCAAGTTGCCGAGAGATTTGGTTGAGTCAAACCAAACATACTTTTTGATTTGACATGTTACCTTGGTGGGGATGCAATACAATAGAGTTTGCATTTGATGATAGACAAATTATGGTTTATTAAAACTCCAGGCATGAGAATACGCCAATGAAAATACATTGTCTAAAATCAATGACGATGGATAGCGACAACCTTGCCTAGGCATAGGCGAATTTAGTAGGAAGAGTTGATTGTTGTATAATGGAAAAGTAAGCAATATTTAAATTTTGTACTTGCAATGCAAAATGGTTGCAGAATTAACACCTTATGGACACTTAGGATTAGTAAATAAACTTCATGAAAACATGCTTGCGAGTGTTTGACATTTGTGGCTAACAAACGAGCCAAAATTGTATCACAACTTGACTTTAAAATAGGTTGACAAAAATTCGGTGGACAGAATTGTTGAATGTGGACAATACGGTGCAAGGATACTTTGAATTTATCTGACGAGGGTGTCAAGTTCTTGTGGTGGGGGCGGTTTGTAAAAGTGTCAAATGTGCACGAGGTGCACACTTGAAAGACTGCCCAAAACAATACCTAAGGGTACTAGCAACCATGCTAACTATGGAAAAAATTGACAATGCAGATTGTTAACGAACATAGGTTGGAAGATTAATTGTCCAAGATATGTAGGAAAATTCAACAGGGATAGGAGAATAGGGGTTGTTGCGAGATATTTGGTAGTGCCAAATGTGAATTTGGCGATTTAGACATTGACATCCTACATGCAGATGGGAATTCAATGAGTGCGCAACAAATGTGTGCAAGTCGGGGTGGACTGACACGATTTGAAACTTGGGAAAAGGACTTACAAGACATTTGAGAGACCCAACAACAATCACAATAGAAGGCTGCAGTTGGGACTGTTAAGTGGACATGCGAAGTGAGTAATTGGAAGTTATGGGCATACAAGATCATGGGATCATGGAAGTATGTCTGAAGGGCGTGGGGGCATGGATGGAGATGCTCTCAACCCATTAAGATCATGGGGAAAACTACCCACTAATTGGTAGATGATTGTGTGATTGTGTTAATCTATGAACATGGGTAAGATAATGTCCCACTACTTCCTTAAAGGTATGAATGAGAATGTACCTTGTGAATACTTGTCTATTAATATTTGTCAAATGGAGAAAATGGGGCATGTAGAGTTTGAGATAGAAATCTAAGCTTGGTGTAGCATGCAATCTTTGTACATAAGCGCACATATGAATATGTGTGTAGTTTCCTTTGTTCTGAGATTAATAAAGGTTGAAAAAGAGTTCATGTAAAGCATTTTATGCACTGTGATTACCTTTCAAACTTATATAATCTGCTTGTCTTGCAACAAGAGAAAGTATGGGAACCTCTAGAGTGAGGCGAAACACTTAGTTGTGTAGGCAAACACGAGTGAAAAACGAGGAAAGATTGAATCTAACAGGGGACTGAATTGCCACACAAGTTTATTTGTGGAACGAAAATTTACTCCATGACACCTTGTATGGTATGAGCATGAACATATTCTTAACTGTTGAAAGCAAATCGATTGCAAGAGATTGAATTGACATTGCACCAAAATAAATGTAGCATGAGAAGTAACGAACAAACCTCAATCATTATTATAGGTTTTCAAGAAAACAAAGTATGGTTATAGGGATGTCTAAATATTGAACATCCTCATAGAACAAGTAGATACATAATAGCATTATGAAATGTCTTCTATGAAATATTCTCCAAACCAAGTTCTCCAATTGCCTTGCAGCCAATTCGTTGTAGTTGGTCGAGAAAGTTTTATTGCAACACACATAACTTGAAAATTAAAGAATTAAGTAAACTAGATACAAATTTGAGGTGCCTTATATCGGAGAAACATGCTGATATGCCGATGGAAAACCTTTGTATGGATTGCCTAATGTGAGAACATTACCAGGGCGTGAAAAGACAACCTGCATTATCATATAAAATTAAATATTAATATGGGACCAAAGCATCTTTAAATTTCATATTTAATATCGATTCTAATGTCTGTCGACAAAATAGTCTGAAAAGTTATTCATAAGTTTTTCAAAGGAAAGGGATGGACGCAATTATGCACTTACTTGATAATCGCAGAGGTGTAACTCTTAAAACCAACGAACATTGTAGTAAAAAAATGCTCCCATGCCACTGATGAACTTTTCATAAAATCCTAGGAAAGGATTTTGCTAAGAAAAAGAGAGAAAAGTTTAATACTTGCATCCAAATCTGCAGAGAACACAAAAACAAATAATTATTTATACCTCTTGTTTTCCAAGAAACGTTTCCTCCAACATCTTAACGTAAAAAAGTAATGACTTCCTAAAATATCCACATGCTCCACTCTTTACAAACAAAACTTGTGTTAGTATATTACAAAATATTCAGACAAATTAAAAGCAAGAACAAAGCTTTAAAGTACAGTGTAGCAAAACAATTCACACCTGAGTCTTGATGCAACATTCGTGGGTGATGTTATCCTATCAATGAAGGCAAAAATACACCGGGAAAAAATATATTCCTTGATAAAATCAGAACTTCACCTGTTCTCATCATAACACTCATCTGCTATTGATATAAACCGAGGAAAAACCAAGCATTTTCTACTGGATAACAATAAGTAGAATATGGTAAAGATGATAAGGAGTTAGCTAGGCTAAATGTTGAAAAATGTAGTAATCCAACACATTCCTTTCATCATTGAAACTCAACAGATGACAAATTTTGTCCATTTTTTGTCATACCAGTAGAATAAGAAGTCTATCTTCCGCCAATGCTTGATTCACGACTACTAAAATACTCCTCCATGTATTAATGAACGACATGCTCTATCATTTCACTAGAAAAATAGATAAAAATTTATGACATATATCTGAGTAGATATGGTAGATATATATTTAGTAAAGATGTATGTTACCAAGATACGATCCTATCGTATTTATAGCCTTTTGGCAATTCACGATAATCGCAGAGGAGAAGTCCGATATAATCCTGGTTAAAGAATAGGTTATAAGCCTCAAAATGAATATATTTGTCTTTAGAAAATCAACATGAACAACAATTCAGACAAATTATACAATAATCTAAAAGAGGTCAGGAAAACACTGTAGCTTGTGATTAAAAACACTGTGGATTTCAATAGTGTTTTTTTCGTTTGTGAACAGTAAAAACACTGGATTTGCTATATTTATGATATTTATATATTATTTCATAAGAAGTAACAAAGAAAAGTTAGTGGCCTACTGGTAAAAAGGTGCGCCTGAGTAAAGGAGGGGTAGGGTTCAATTCCTACCTAGCGCGAGATTGTGCATTTTTTTCCTTTTAATTTTCTTTTTATTTGTATGATATTTATACATTGTTTAACAAAGAGTAACAAATAAAGGCAGTGGCTTACTTGGAAAACAGTGTCCCTGAGTAAGGGAGGGCGGGTTCGATCCTCGCCTAGCGAGAGTTTGCTTTTTTCTTCCTTTTAATTTTTTTTTCATTTTTTGTTTGCTTTTTTAATATTTTTTTTCACTTATGATTTTTTTTATTTCTTTTTATTGTTTTTAATTATTTTTATTTATTTATTTTGACGTCAAATTAATTTTTTTTCTTATATTTGTTTTTCATTTTTTGGTTGGTTTTTGTTGTTAAAGATATTAACTTTTTTTCTTTGATTGAATTTTTTTCCCATTATTAACACAATAAGAATAATAATTTTAGTTTTTTTTCTTGCTTCCTCTTTTTTTAATGTTTTTGATTTTTTTCATCGGGGCAATTTAATTTTTTTTTGTTTTAGCAGTAATAATAATAATATTTTTAGATGTTAAGCTTCGATGTTCATTTTTTTATAAAAGGGTGTGTTGATATGCTTTATTATATCAAACTTTGCATGTATAGATGTTATACTTTATTTTATTTTTTCAATTTTTTCATTTGATTAAAATTGATAATATATTTGGTTTTATTTTCGACCCTTATACTTTTGATTTTAATTCTTTTAGTTTTTTATAGTTCTTAAATAGTTCCTATTTTTATCTATGTTTATATATATGTTCCTTAAGTTTTGATTTTTAATTTTTATTATTTTCTCTTTTGTTGAGATAGCATTTTTTACAAAAAAAAAATTCTTAAATTTTAGTTTGTGTTTATGATCATTTGAAAATTTATATTTCTTATTTGTTTTCCTTTGTTTTTACTTTTGGTTTTTTCATTAGTTTTTTTATTAACATCAAATTAATTTTTTTAGCTAATAAGTTTTATTTTTATTCATTTTTATTTTGTTTGCTCTTTTCTTAAATTTTTTGGGTTTTTTTATTCTTTTATTGAATTTATTTTCCAATTATTCATGCAATAATATTAATATTATTAATAATAGTAATAATAATTTTAGTTTTATTTTTTTTGCTTCCTCTTTTATTAATGTTTTTGAGTTTTTTCTCCTCGGAATAATTTAATATTTTTTATTGTTTTAGCAATAATAGTTATGATATTTTTAGATGTTAAAGCTTCGATGTTCCTGTTGTTATAATAAGGTGTGTTGATGTGTTTCATTATATCAAACAGTGCATGTATAGAGCTTATACTTTATTTCTTTCGGTTATTGTTAGTGCGTGTGGCACATCTAGCACGGTGTTAGTATAATAGACGATGTTGATCCATTTAAGTATATCAAATTTTAATCTCAACAACTATAAAATATTTGTTTCGATCCAGCACTACACCCGCAACGTAGTGCGGACATTGAACTAGTAGATGCTATATATCAATTAAGAAATCTCCCAGGTTTCATAATCATCCATTAGATACCTGCAGGCCAACTTCCTTGACTTTCATCTCTGCATATTTCGGTTTCTTATGGAAATAGAAATGCTTAAATATTTACGTTTGGAGGTAGCTAATATGAGTGTATGATCTGAGTCATGGACTGGTTATATATATATATATATATATATATATATATATATATATATATATATATATATATATATATATATATATGTATAGAAATTAATAATTTCTTTGCCCTCGTAGATTTATCAATGCTTCACTTCTATCCTCACAGCTTAGACTCTCCCAATAGCACCCCTATAGTTTCTAATAAGCTTCAATTTCACCCTTAAACTATTACAGAAAGCTCACTCTCTCCTTTGTTTTTCTTTTTATCCCTCCTCTTAAATCCACAAACATGATATAATCTCGCACATAAACATTTATAAACCTAAAATAAAACCAAGAAACAAAATAAAACGTAGGCTATTTGATGGGTCTATATTTTGCTTGTCCGCTACCACATGGAGTGGCATAAATTCTTGCTGCCTCGCCAGCCACAAAGTATATATTATTAGTAAATCAACGAGATAATTTTATTAATTATTTATATATTATTAATAAACAAACCCATAACTCACATTGATTACTATTACAACTCGTTCAATGCAATGCAAACCAATAATTCTATCTTAACTAAAAATAAAATTTATTTTAGAAAAGCTAAATAAGTAAAGACAAAAACAAACATGAAGGCAAGCCTCCATACTCTACTTGAAAATATTTTTAAAAATGAACTTTTTAATTTTTTATGTTTCTAAATTATTTTAATATATTTTTAAATAAAAATTACATTGAAAAAGAATCACAGCCACACTTTCAAACACCATTAATATATAATAATACTTGATTGAGACAAATGCATCCTCTAATGTAACAAATAAATCTGTATAATTATCTCACAGAAAAAATAAATTCGTAGCATTATTAACATTACCTGGATCATCCCATCCAGTTAGGTCGGGCATTTATTTGATTTGAGGGGGATTAGAGTAGATATCGTGCGTGGCGTGTGATAAGAATAAATCTTGCAAGAGTTTTTCCATGGCGGGCTCCTCTTTTGGCTTTAACTTAACTTCTCAGATAATTGAAATTACGCTGGAGATTTTTTTGAATTTTTTTCAGAAATATATAAAATAATTTTTTTTCAGAAGAAAATAATCCAAAAACATTAAAAAATCAATTTCTTTAAAAATATTTTTAAAACGTAATATCAACGACCTAAGTGTTTTACATTGAATTTTAAGTTGCTTTTAATTAGAATTTAATTTATTTATTTATTAATATTTTGAGTTGTTTTAATGTGATATGTTAAAAATAAATTTTAAAAATATAAATTTTTATTTTAATAGAAAATAAGATCGGCTCTATGTGTGTTTCCTAACATTGAACTTTTTTGCTTTGAATTAATTATGTTTGGTGTTTTTAGATTATTATAAATTATTAAAATTAAAAATAATTTGAAAAATAAATTTTATTATACTCTGAAACAGACATTAAAAATAGTTATGATTTCCAACGATTTTGAGGTGATTAACATGAATAATACCCACAAATTTATTTACAGCCCAAACTATAAAATCAGTCTCTAAAATAATTAAGAGATGTACAGGAGCTGAGATCTTTTGGTTCACTATTTACCCTCTCACAAATCACTCTTGATGGTTACTATTATGCTCAATTTTCAGTTTGGTTTGGTTCGTTTGGTTTGGTTTGGTTCGGTTGGTTTGCATTGTTTTGTCTTTTTCCGGAGTGCATTAACGAAATTGTCCATCGAAAAAGACAAAAACATGCGACAAAATTCAGGGGTTCCACGGTAATTGCACACTTTCGGTCCGGTCCGGTCCAATTACCCGGTTTATTGATTTTTAATATTTCTTTGCAAAGTTAAATAATCATTTTAGCCCTCGAAAATGACAAAATCATGTTCTGTCCGTCAGGGGTTCCCGGGTAATTTACCATTTTTTTAATTCATTTCCCCCCAAGTTACAGCGACGCGCCGTTTGTTTTTAAAGCTCACACGTTGTTCTATCGGCGCGTGCGGCGTATTCCGGCATCCAAAAATATTCAACCGGCGTCTAGAATGATTTTCATCAATGTTCCCTTCCCATTGGTGCGGCGCGTGTATGTACACGGTGGCCGTAGACGTTGTAATAGTTATTTGCAATTTTTCACCCCTTTTCTCTCTCCTCCCTGCGCTAGCTGACGTTATTAGCGCACCTGTTTTCTCTGAATTTTCACTTCAGTCCCTACACTTGGAATTGTGTTTGTATGGTCCTTATTGTTATTATATAGGTTTTGATCTACTTCATTTCGTTATTAGAATTTATGAAATTGGTCTGGAATCCATAAAAAATTCAATATCAAAGTTTTGATTTATTTCAATTTTATCCTTCCTTGCAAATTAAGTATAAATTTCAGTTTCATTTCGATCCTAATTCTTTGAATTTTTTGTTTTGTTTTAAATTATTTAATTTCATTACTATCCATATTTGGATTTAATTCAATTTTATCCTTCAAATTATATTTATTATATATGTTTGTTAATTTGATCCCTTATACTTTTAATTCCTTCAGTTTTTTTTATATATTTTTGTCCATATATATATATACATGCAATTAGTTTTTGTTTTCAAATTTTCTTCGTTTCTGATGTTATTAAGTTTTATATTTAATGTTCAAATTTTTATATGTGCTGGTAATCATTCAAAAATTAATAATTATTATGATTTATCTTTTTTCCCCTTCAAGTCAACTAATTTCATATTATTATTGATAAGACAATATGAGTAATTAATCTTATAAAAATATTTATTTTTTTCTTACAATAATTATGGTCTCACCAATTTTTATTATTTCCATTGTTATTAAGTTTTTTTTAATATTTATATTTTAATTTTTATTGGTGATCATTTTAAAATTAATATTTAACCTAGGTTTTTTGGGAGAAAAAATTACTCTCATTGCTCTAAAATAATTTTAATGTAATAATATGAGTAATAAATCTTATAAAATAAAAAATTATGGAATATTCTTATCTAACAATAGTTATGGCCTTACCAATTTTTATTATTTTCATTGTTGTTAAGGTTTTTTTTTTAAATATTTAAGGTTGCTCTTTGTTGTTTTTTAGATTTTTTTTATTTATCTTTCAAGTCATTTTTTTAAAATTTACCTATATTTATTACAATTTCATTAATTAAATATTAAAATAACTAATTACAGCACATAAAAAAATTATTTGTTAGTTTTGTTTTCTGTTAAATATGTCAGGCTAATTATATATATATATATATATATATATATATATATATATATATAACCTAGGTTTTTTTGGGGGGAAAATTATTGTCATTGCTCTAAAATAATTTTAATATAATAATATGAGTAATAAATCTTATAAAATAAAAAATTCTTGAATTTTTTTTCTAACAATAATTATGGTCTCACCAGTTTTGTTTAAGTTTTTTTAAAATATTAACATTTTAATTTGTGTTGATATTCATTTGAAAAATGATATTTATTATTTTTCTCTTTGTTGTTTTTTTATTTATCTTTCAAGTCATTTTTTTTAAATCTACCTATATTTATTTTTATTTTTTCATTTATTTAGGTTTTTTTTCTTATAAATGTGTGAGACTAATATATATTTTAATATTTATTTCATATTAGCACCTGAAAATATGTATATAGACAGAAAAAATGACCTAGGATTTTTGAAAGGACAAACAAATAATATAAGTGTTCTTAAATACTTTTAATATAATAATATGAGGAACAAATCTTATAAAAAAAATGTGTTCTAATTCTAATTTTGTCCACTTTTGTTTAAGCTTATTTCTTAGAAATATTTGATTGTTGATTTGAGATTGTTTTTGTAAAAAAACAAATTGTTTAATATTTTAGATCTGATATTACTGGGGAAAAAGACAACTTACAAACAAAATGGGTAGAAAAATTTACCCAAGTTATCTACAAGTTAAAAAATATACAGACCACTTCCCCTGCGTTTCAATTACACTATTCCTTTTAAGCGGGGAAAAAAACTCATTTCTAACTGATTTGATCTCTTAAAATTTTATTATTTAAATATTAAAATAGTGAATTACAACACATAAAAAATCAATTAGTTTTCTATATAAAAAAAATCAGCGCAATGCCGGGCAAATAACCTCGTGGGACCTAAACCTGAAAGCTCGCCCAATCTTCCAATTGATGGGTTCAGCTTCAGTTCTACAAGCACTATTTTACAAGTGTTATCTTAGACAGTTGAACATAAAATTTGATTATTAAAATTTATAGATGATTGTCTCGAGACATGAACAGTTTTTTTTTTAAAAAAAAAACATTCACTGAGATTTATTAAGCAACATATGAAGTTAGTTGGAACACTGTCTTGGATACATGAAACTCAGTCCCAGGACGTGAACCTCATCAAAATATACTTATATTCTTGCCCCCAATTTATATGACAATTAAGCTAAAAACCATGGCTTTTGTTTTGAAGTATATAGACAAAAGCAAGTTCAAAAATGGTGTGTGTGTGTGTGTGTGGCACACCGTATTTTATGGGGAAACAATGCTTATAAACATAGGCCTTGTATGGTATGAGCTTTAAAATATTCTTCACCATTGAAAGCAAACTGATTGCAAAAAACTGAGTTGACATCACACCACAATAAATGTATCATGAGAAGTAACGAACAAACCTCAATCATTATTATAGGTTTTCAAGAAAACACAGTACGGTCATAGATATTTCTAAATATGAACATCCTGGTAGAACAAGTAGATACATAATAGCATTATGAAATGTCTTGCTAAGAAAAATTCTTTAAACCCACTTCTCAAACCGTCTTGCAGCCACTTTGTTCTAGCTGCTCGAGAAAGTTTTATTGCAACACACCAAACTTGAAAATTGAAGAAATAAGTAAAGTAGATACCAATTTGAGATGGCTTATATGAGAGAAAGGTGCTGATATGCCGATGGAAAACCTTTGTATGGATTGCCTAATGCTGCAACATTGCCCGGACGTGAAAATACAACCTGCATTATCATATAAAATAAAGTATTAATATGGGACCAAAGCATCTTTAAATTTCAGATTTAATATTGATTTTAATGTTGTCTAAAAAATAGTCCAAAAAGTTATTCATAAGCTTTTCAAAGGAAAGGGATCAACACAATTCTGCACTTACCTGATAATCCCCAAGGTTGTAAGTCTTAAAAGCAGCAGCACAGTAGTCAAAATAATACTCCCATGTCCTGATGAACTTTTCATCAAATCCCAGGGAAAGAATTTTGCTAAGAAAAAGATAGAGAAAAGTTTAATACTTGCATCAAAATCTACAAAGAACAGAAAAAACCAAATGATTATTTCTACCTCTTGTTTTCCAAGAAATTTTTCCTCCAGCATCTTAATGTAAAATAGTAATGACTTCCTAAATTCTCCACATGCTCCACGCTACACAAACAAAACTTGTGTTAGGATATTACAGAATATTCAAACAAACTAAAAGTATAGTGTAGCAAAACAATTCACACCTGAGTCTTGATGCATCACTCATGGCTGATGTTATCCTACTTAATGAAGGCAAACATCCACCCGGAAAGATATATTCCTTTAAAAAATCAGAATTTCGTCTACCCTCATGATAACGCGCATCTGGTATTGATATAAACTGAGGAAAAACCAAGTATTTTTACTAGTTAGCAATAAGCAGAATGGTAAAGATGATAAGGATTTATCTAGGCTAAATGTTGAAAATGTAGTAATCAAACACATTCCTATCAGTATTGAAACTCAGACAGTTATAGGTTTCTTCCATTTTTTGTCATACCTGTAGAACAAAAAGTCCATCTTCTGCCAATGCCGATTCGCAGCTACGAAAAAACTCCTTCATGTATTCATGACCAACATGCTCTATCATTTCACTAGAAAAATAGGTCAAAATTTAGGACATCTGCCTGAGTTGATATGGTAGATATATATTTAGTAAAGATGTATCTTACCAAGATACGATTCTATCATATTTACAGCCTTTAGGCAATTCACGATAATCACAAAGGACAAGTTTGATATTATCCTGGTAAAAGAATAAGTTATAAGCTTCAAAATAAAGATATTTATCTTCAAAAAATCACCATGAACAACCATTCAGACAAGTAGATGCTATATATCAATTAAGAAATCTCCTAGGTATCATAATCATCAATTAAATACCTGCAGGCCAGCTTCCTTGACTTTCACCTCTGCATATTTCAGTTGCTCCACAGATAGAGTGATACCCGTGTATTTGCATCCTGTTTGTTTGACAACTTCGATAGCAAAAGTTCCCCAGCCACAACCAATATCAAGAATTTCATGATTCTTATCGATTCTTGCCTATATTGATTAAAAATAAATACATGATAGGATGTATATCCATTAAACTTTGTTAAAAAATTGGTGAAACAATTAAGAGATTGATTTTCCTCACTTTTACATGATAGGATGTATATCCATTAAACTTTATTACAAACTCACTTTTTCAATCAGAGAATTGATTTTCCTCAACTGAGCTGTGTTTAAGTCTTCATCTTCAGTCTTTAATATAGCATGGCATGCAAATAAAACAATCAAAAGTTAGGCCATGGCACATAGAGGATGAGATTCGTGCTTTGCCTAAAATAAAATCAACAAAAGATTGGGTTTCTGACCTTAAATATTGCAGACGAGTATGCCATTGTTTCTCCCAGGAATAGAGAGAATAATTCATTACTCTAGAAAAAAGAAATGACAAGGAAGATGTAAGCCTCACTGAAAGATCCTCCACTAACATAAGAATTCTGAACATGGCACTAGTACATGTAAATATGTCACTGCAAATACATGCTAATATATTGACATATTTTGTTGGCCCTACAACGTGGACATTATTAGACAAAAGCATTAACAGGTTATGATCCCATACCAGGTCATAATGACGAGAGATGTTCCTGCGAGCTTGTGTAAGAGTATTTTGCCTTGGAACATTCTGAAGGAAAAACTTTGCGGAAGCAATACCGGCTGTAAATAAAAACGGTGTCCACCAACCCCTAAACTCAACCACAGATGATATTAGATGATCACATAGGGTCGAAGGAATAACAAGAAATTTGGAGGGTAAATCACTCAAGTCCACTTGTCATACATAGAACATACCTTTTCTTATTCACTTTGGGGATAGATTTGCTTGCATCTCTGTTCGCATTCAGAACCTAAAATTTAAATTTTAAGAAAAAAATATTGAAATTAAAACCATAATGAAAAGCAATACATGCACCAACAAATTGTCAATCTCACCAAGAAAAGATCTAGAAGACCTTGGTCTTTGTCAGCAAACGAAAAATCTCCATCAATATAAGCATCAGCAAGGCCTATGCCAGCCCGCGTCATTACCTGACAGTGATATCTAATCATTTTAATGCAATATTGAGAATTTCATGCATTGCAACAATGTTGTTGCTCATAATCTTAGCTGAGAGATTAAGGAGTCCCACAAGCAGAACGTACCTTCCAGTAAAACTGAGGATTGTGAACTTTGAGAACAGCTTCTAGATTACATTTTTTACTAGTTCCCTCGAAGGTGAAAGTCTCACCCCCTTCTTCCTCTAAACTGCGACAGCACAGTCCAATCAAATGGAATTAAATTTGAGTTGGTTCCCTCGAAAGTAAAAAGTATCATTAAAATAGAAGAACAAAAAAACAATTGAGTGGCAGCCAAATTGGGATCGGACTCCCCTCGATTAACTCATAACATGATACATCATGTTCGAAACACTTGTAAATGGGGGATGGGGGAGTCATTTTCCCTAGTGAACTTACATCAAACGGTCAGTGGTGATATGGCTTCCAAGATATTTAGTAACAAAAAGACGAGCCCAAGCTTCCAAGCGAGAAGGTGCCATTTGTTTTCGATGGATCAGAGCAGCACAAGTCTCTCAAGAGGAACAATCTGCAGCAGCCACTATTGCTACAAAACCACAAAAGAATTAAACCTCGAGTTTATATGATCTACACATCAACTTGATGGATCCCTCTACTCCTCACTATATATGATCAAGTTCAAGAAGGCTAGTAGTAGCTCGACGGCCAGCTAAGTATTTTTAATTCACCATGTCTCCATATCTAGCTATCTATCTAGCTAGACAAGATTTTGTAAATGGACTTGATAAATTAATAATCTATCTATGGTGATTATACCTTCAGCATCAAAATATATATACCAGCAGCTGAGCATGCTTTGGCTGACAGCTACTGTTTGGAAGGTAGGATATAACCATCTTGACATATGCATCAAGGAGAAATAAAATCCATGATGAATATATTATGGAAGTTGAGCAAAAGAAAATACCTGCATATATATATATATATTGAACTCTGTCGTGTCCCTGTATTTCTCTATCCCCCAGCCTGTTAGCACCAAGAATCCTTGTCTATCTACCTATCCTTGTCTATTATTTTACTCCCAAGTTTTGCTGCAATTATTGTGGTAACTGCAGGTATGTATGCTCTTGTTTCTTTTTGCATTCATTGGAAATAGAAATGCTAAAATATTTACGTTGGGAGTTAGCTAATATTATGAGGGTAGTGACCTGACCTGAGTGTTTTTTTTATATATATATATATATATATATATATATATATATATATAATATATTTACGTTGGGAATTAATAATTTCATTGATCATCCTATCCAGTTAGGTAAGCTTTCATTTGATTGGAGGGGGATTAAAGTAGATTTCGTGCGGGGCGTGTGAAAAGAATTAATCAATTAAAAGTCTTTCCATGGTGGGCTCCACTCTTTTGTGGCTTTAACTTAACTAGATACTACTGATTTGAAAGTAAGGTGGAGATTTTTTTCCCAATTTTTTATAAAAATATATTAAAACAATGCTTTATTTTATTTTTTATATATTATATTTTTGTAAATGAAAATAATTTAAAACATTAAAAAGTTTTAATTAAAAGTAAAAAAATAATAATTCAAAAACACTTTAGAAACAAAATATCAAACCCGGCCTAATGATGTGTTTGGTATTGCATTTGTTTTTGTGGTTAAAGTTTTTTAAAAATAGTTTCATGAAAAACATTTTTACCTGTGATTCATAACTGAAATTGAAATATTTGGTTAAAATTGTGGTTGAGTTTGAGGTTGATGAAAAACAATTTTATATGTTTGGATATCATGCTTTTCATATTACTGTCAACTTGTTAAATTATTTTAAAAGAAACACACACATACTATATATATATATATATATTTAAAATTTTATAGAATAATAATCATAACAATAAAATGTAATTAATAATTCATGAAAAAACATATATTTATTTTTAATCTCCCATCAAACTACTTGTAATTTCATCACGAACTAAATCAATATGTGAATGCCTCTGTGATCCCTTGCTATTTGATCGAAGAACAATATCTGGTAACAATATCACTAGTAACAACATATGCGATCCAATTGTAGAGATATAATTCCAAGGCTAAATCCAGTTGTAAGTTTTTTATTCATAATCAATCGAGAAAAAAAACAAGGTTGTGGGGTGAAACGAAGTCATGCGCCTAACTCTTTAATCAAAACTGATCTCTTTCTACACATTTTTTTTATTTTTTTAAATATATTTTTAAAAAAATTGGACTAGGCCTGACCCAACTAAATGGGTCGGTCCAGCCAAGCTGGGCCACAAGGACAAACTCTGCTAGACTTGGGCTAGGCCGAGAGGAGGTCCAACCCAAGTCCAACATATATATTTGTTGAGTGAAACAGTGCATTACACTTTTCACGTCTTCTTAAAACGTGAATAGTAGCGTCCAACCGACGGTGAAGAGAGGCTCAACGACCGATGCTGATGGGTAGAGGAGGACGAGGTGGTTCTTCCTGTGATGGTGACGTGAAAATGTTGGCCTGTGGTGGCTAGGAGGAGCGTCAAAAGCTTGTTATCGTTGCTGCTACTTCTATGTGGGGGCTTGCTACTCTCGCTGGAGGTTATGACGGAGCTTCTGGCATGGATGAGAAGCTCACAGTGCTGAGGGGGATGTTGGTGGTGCTCTTTGAGAGCGACTTTGACTGTGGAGAGAGAGAGAGAGTTGCCGCTATGGATAGATAGAGTTGCTGTTGTGGAGAGAGAGATTGTCGATGGTGTGCCTGCGATTAGTGTTCTTCCCACTGTGATTGTTGCACGTCGTCGTGCTGTGTCCCGGGAGGGTTATGTCTCGCAGGGGAGTTAAGGAGTTGCCACCTGGCTGTTGAGGGTTGCTAAGAAAACCCGATTGCACTGTTCTAGTCAGAGATTCAAGGGTAGGGGATTGATTGAGTATAGGAAGGTATTAGCACCCCTAGTACGTCTTACCTGAGGTAAGCTACATTGTGTATTCTGATGTGATTTTAAACGTTTCAATGAGCCGTATTTATTTATATGAATAAATCTAACTTTTGAAATTTTATTATGAGTTTGTGAACCCAAATAAAATATCAGGAAAAAGATCCATGCATATGCCTTAAAAGGATCATCTATCATGGACGAGTGTTCCGCAATTTACGCATCGTAAAAAATATTCTGATTCAAAAAATCTGTCACCGCTCAAAATAACTATAGGAATTTCTTTGGTTATTTCTAGATATTTAAATATTAACCTACTTGTAAGTACGATATTTACTATCTGAATTTAACCATTAATTCTCATGAACTAATTTCATGATTTATTTAAATATAGGCCAAATTCTCAAGATTTAATAAACTTGTTATTAAATTTAGAGTAATCTTTCGAAAAAAGTTATGGCCGTATGCAAATAAAACAAGTTTTTTCCACTTTATATTCCTTTTTTTTCTTAACAAAACAACACAAATAAATGAATAAATAAAACACAACATGCACACACAAATTCTCTTTTTCATTTATTTTTCATTATATTTTACAAATAATATACAACACACACATATTCTCTTTTTTCATTACATTTTACAATCACATAATATGTACAAGAAATAAAATATAATAACAATTTAACAACACAAAAACATTTTAAAATTACAAAATAATCCTCATCGGGAACACTTTTTACGGTAAATGTAATACAGGAGCACTAGTGGCACGTCAACTCATGAACCACCATCACTGGTGGAGCGTGGTACCATGCGCCGCTGTAGATGGAGCAATGGGACAGGGGGGGCTGGATCTGCCCCTTCTTTTTCTTCTCCTACCGGTGGTGGCCTTCACGGTGACCTTAAAGAGAAAAACAAACACAACACAGGCAAGCAATATTTTGATTCCCTCTCCCCCCTTCAAATTTGCATTTTTCCTTCTCAGTTTTGACACCCTTTCTTCCTTACTTCATGCAACTTCTTGTGACAATGGGATGGCAGACGAGTAGATGCGGCTGCTATGAAGGAGGTGGAGATGGAATAGGTTGTCAACGTTTGAAGATGATGGTGGCTGTTGGGGGGCTGTACATACCTTCCCTTCTCCTCTCTCCCACCTGCGGTGGCCTTTAATGGCTACCTTGAAAGAAAAACAAACACAAATAACAGAAACAACGCACAAAATCAAATCGGTTCTCCTCTTCTTTAGATCTCGGGCCTTTTCTTTTTCTCAGTTTGTCTTTTCAAATGGCAACAGGACTACCAATGGTGGGGGCTGCTGTTGTATGGTGGGGGCTACTGCGGTGGCTGATCGGGGGCTCGCCTTTGCTGCCATGGTGGAAAGAACTGTTCACGGGAAAGGGTGGTGATGGGAGGAAGTTGGTTGGTCACTTGCATGGAGGTGTAGGGAGGTCTACTTGGGGTGACTGACAAGGAGAAAGGGGGTAGCTGCCGGAGAAAGGAGCTGACAACAAGGGAGGCTTAAAGGTGCAGTTGTTGTGGCTGGCTGGGAGAAGGAGAGGAAAAGAGAGTGGAGGGGGTTGCTGTGTGTGGTGGTTGGCCAGGAGAAGGAGAGGAAAAGAGTAGTGAAGGAGAGGGAATGGTGGCTGGCCGGAGGGAAAGGAGAGTGAGGGGGAAAATAGGGGGAGGGGGCTGCAAATGCCCTAAAAGGGGGGCTGGCGGTTGCAACCTTTTGTATAGAAAAATTAAGGTTATGGTTTTTTTGGGTTTTAGGGTTTTATGCGTGTGTCTTTTTTTTTTGGTCCCCTAATCTTTGGTTCTAATTAGCTCTATATAGAGAGTTTTTTTCTAGTCAAAATTTCAATTGTGCGATTTAACCTTCAATTGATCGTTAAACTCTCAATTTCCTTCAATTTTGCCCATGTACCAAGATATTTTTGGATTTTTTTATATTTTTGTTTTTTTATGAAAAATACAAATAACTAGGTCAAAAAATGGGTAGCAACAATGATGCTGCTTCAAGATGCTATGTTAATGAACTAGGACCTGCAATCCATGAACTGTAGGCAAAAAATGAAACGTAGACACACGCAAAAGCTTTAAAATTCAGCTTCTTCTAAACCACTGTTTTGAACGATTTTTTGGTGGGTCCCATAGCAATTTAAACTATGTTTTATCATTATCAAACGCCATAAATAATGATTTTCCTTGAACCGCCGTTTGTATCGCAATACCAAACGGCCCCTAAGTGTTTTACATTGAATTTTAAGTTGTTTTAAATTAGAATTTATTTTTTATTTATTTTAATATTTTTGAGTGGTTTTAATGTGATATATTAAAAATAAATTGTAAAAATATAAAAATATTATATTAATAGAATACAATTTAGACTTAAAATATTGTAGCCCAAACTATAAAATCAGTCTCTCAAGTAGTGAGAGATGGATGGGGATATATGAGGGGGCTAAGATCTTTTTCGTTTGCTATTACTGCGATGATACTCATAAAAATATTGCAGCATTGCAAAACTTAGGTAGGGTAGGTAGAATCATGATAGGATATTCCACTTCTAATTTCTTATGAAAAGCTAAATAAGAAAATCACAATTGTTGTCTTTCTCATGTATAGTTGATACAACTCTTGAAAGATTCTGAATTTTCCAGCACGATTTGGTACTGCATCATCCCTATATAGCTCTTTTAGTTAGGAATAGGCAATGTAAAATGTTAGCAAACTTCCATTCCTAAAAAGCATATTTTATGGGTTTAGGTGAACGAGTAAAATCTTGATTATCCCAGACTATTACAAGTATTGCACATTCTAATTTGAACTCAAGACCAACTATACTAATCATAAGTCCTCTGTCATCACTTATGGGGGAGCTGGATCTAGGCCATGCATTGATGAATAAATTAAATTATTTTAACTTTGAAAATCAATACAATGAATCAATCGATCTTGGGGTGTCTATGGTTTAAAAACACAGTAGAAAACAAAACCAACAAGTTAGTTAGGATAATCAAAGATCTTTTAGTTTCAGTTCCCAATGGATTAATAGATAGCACATTTAAATCCAGAATGAAAAATCAACTAAATATTGAGTTTTGTAGCTCTTAAAGAACGACAGAAATTGGACAATGTTACTGTAAAGACAATTGTTTACAATAGTGTGTGTGTATATATTGTGTTTAAAAAAGACACTTAGTTCATTGTATAAATATATTAAGGTGTTAATATTTAAAAATATCAAAATATATAATTATATTTAAGAGAAAAAACCTTAAAAATAATCGTTCAGATGTATAATTATTAAAAAACTAAAATACAATAAAAATAATTATTATTGTAAATAATTTTGTTACAATAATAATCAAAAGTTTTATAAGCTGATTATTTCGCTCAGATTCTGAATTTGCCAGCACGATTTGTTACTGTATCATCCCTATACAACTCTTGTAGTTAGGAACGAGATTACTTGCCCGGGCATTGTGCTAAGCGTTTTTTATACAGGAAACTAATTAATTTTTGTGTGTTGTAATTGGTTACCTTTATATTCAATTAGTAGAATTGTGATTGATAAAATATGTTAGAAATGAATTTTATTCTGCATCAAAGTGATTGAATGTTGTTATTGTTCAAACTGTTTTGATAATTATTTAATTGGAAGATTGTAAAATTGTAATCGATAAAATTCATTGAAAATGAGTTATGTGCTTTGTGTAATACATTGATTGATTGTTGTGTATGTTCTATTTGTTTGATAAATTATTTCATTAGCAAATAGTAAAATTGCAATCGATGAATTTTAGTACAATGAGTGATTTGTTTTACGCAACAAACAATTTGATTGATGATCTTATTTTCACTACTTGGGTAATAATTAATTGGTAGATAGCAAAACTGCAATTGATCAAATTGACTATAGATGAGTTATTTGTTGCCTGCAACATACTAATTGTTTGTGGGCATGTTTTAACTATTTGACGAATTATTATAGATTAGTTATTTGTTTGACATGTAGCAAAAAAGCAACTGCTAAAATGTATTATACATTAGTTATTTGTTTTCTGTTTGAAATTGGTTGATTGTTGCTATTGTTTTAATTGCCTACATTATTATTTAATCGACAAATCACTAAATTGTAATCGAGAAATTTTATTGAAGATGAGTTATATATATATATATTAAGGTATTAATATTAAATAAATATAAAAAATATATAATTATTCTTAATTTTTCCAGGAAAAATATATTTAAAATAACCATTATTGGAAAATAGCTTAATTGTGTAGGCAAACACAAGTGAAAGACGAGGAAAGGCCACGTCTCACAGGGAGCTGGGCTGCTACACAAGTTTAGTTGTGGAGCGAAAATTTACCCCATAACAACTTGTATGGTATGAGCTTTATCATATTCTTAACCGTTGAAAGTAAACTCATTGCAAGAAAATGAGTTGACATTACACCAAAATAAATGTAGCATGAGAAGTAACGAACAAACCTTAATCATTATTATAGGTATTCAAGAAAACACAGTACGGTCATAGGGATGTCTACATATGAGCATCCTTGTATATCAAGTAGATACATAATAGCATTATGAAATGTCTTGCTAAGAAAAATTCTCCAAACCAAGTTCTTAAACTGTCTTCCAACCATTTTGTTGTAGCTAGTCGAGAAACAATTATTGGAACACACCAAACTTGAAAATTGAAGAAATAAGTAAAGTAGATAGCGATTTGAGGTGCCTTATATAAGAGAAAGGTGCTCATATGCTGATGGAAAACCTTTGTATGGATTGCTTAATGCTGCAACATTGTCAGGACGTGAAAATACAACCTGCAGTATCATATAAAATAAAATAATAATATGGATTGCCTAATGCCACAACATTTCCAGAACATATTTAAATTTCATATGTAATATTGATTCTAATGCTATATACAAAATAGTCCGAAAAGTTATTCATAAGCTTTTCAAAAGAAAGGGATAAACACAATTCTGCACTTACTTGATAATCCCCAAGGGTGTAAGTCTTAAAACCAGCAACACTGTATTCAAAATAATACTCCCATGTCCTGATGAACTTTTCATCAAATCCGAGGGAAATAATTTTTCTAAGAAAAAGATAGAGAAAAGTTTTAATACTTGCATCAAAATCTATAAAGAACAGAAAAACCAAATGATTATTTCTACCTCTTGTTTTCCATGAAATTTTTCCTCCAGCATCTTAACGTAAAATAGTAATGACTTCCTAAATTCTCCACATGCTCCACGCTACACAAACAAAACTTGTGTTAGGATATTACAGAATATTCAAACAAACTAAAAGTACAGTGTAGCAAAACAATTCACACCTGAGTCTTGATGCAACACTCATGGCTGATGTTATCCTACTTAATGAAGGCAAACATCCACCCGGAAAGATATATTCCTTTAAAAAATCAGAATTTCGTCTACACTCACATAATGCGCATCTGGTATTGATATAAACTGAGGAAAACCAAGCATTTTTACTAGTTAGCAATAAGCAGAATGGTAAAGATGATAAGGATTTATCTAGGCTAAATGTTGAAAATGTGGTAATAAAACACATTCCTATCAACACTGAAACTCAGATAGCGACAGGTTTCTTCCCTTTTTTGTCATACCTGTAGAAGAAGAAGTCCATCTTCTGCCAATGTTGATTCACAACTACTAGAAAAAACCTCCATGTATTCATGACCCATATCATTTCACTAGAAAAATACATCAAAATTTATAACATTTGTTTGAGCGGATATGGTAGATATATATTTAGTAAATATGTATCTTACCAAGCTATGATCCTATCGTATTTATAGCCTTTAGACAATTCACGATAATCACAGAGGAGAAATCTGATATTATCCTGGTAAAAGAACACGTTATAAGCTTTAAAATGAAGATATTTTCTTCAAAAAATAAACCTAAACAATAATTCAGACAAGTAGATTATAATAGTTTCGCCCAACCTGCCATATATTGTCTGTTTTGGGCCTTATCACCCTCATGGTTTTGTTCCTGGTGACGCGAGCCCCCTTCTAAGCCTGACGCCCCAAAACGCGTATGACAAGTTAGCAACCAACACTCTTAATAAGGCCATCTAGCACTCCCTCACCCGCCGATGTGGGATATTACATGGATGCTATATATCAATTAAGAAATCTCCTAGGTTTCATAATCATCCATTAGAGACCTATAGGCCAGCTTCCTTGACTTTCATCTCCACATATTTCAGTTGCTTCATAAAGAAATACAAGAATGGGATGATTCTCTGTGTGTTTTACAGAGTTGTATAGCACCTTTATATAACAGATTCTATTCTATACATGGTAAATATCAAAACAGTAAATTACAAAACAACAACCTAATATCATGCACAAGATACACGTATAACCGTTGCACTTGATTTGCTCTTAATTACAATTATCAAAGCTTCTAAACTGAGCAGAGTATTATCCTTCAGAATCAGGGACAGTTGTCTTTGTGGAGATTTCCTTAACACGCCCCTACAAACTCAACGGGGAGAGAACCACATTGAGTTTGTCACGCATGAATGAAAATTTTGCTGAGACTAAGGGCTTTGTAAGACCATCAGCAAGTTGATCACGGCTAAAGATAAACTGAACATCAAGTGATTTTTTGTTGAACTTTCTCACAGATGAAATGGTAGTCAATTTCCATGTGTTTGGTACGTGCATGAAAAACTGGGTTGGTAGAGAGATAAGTTGCCCCTATGTTGTCACACCAAACGACTGGTTTAAAGGAAATGAGCACACCAAGTTCACGCAACAGGGACTAAAGCCACAGTGATTCAGCCGTGGCATGAGCAACAGCTCGGTATTCGGCTTCTGTGCTCGAGCGAGCAACTGTCGGTTGCTTCTTTGAGCTCCAAGAAATCAAATTGGAACCAAAGTAGATGCAATATCCAGAGGTGGAGTGACGGTCATCGGGGCAACCATCCCAATCAACATCACAGTAAATGGAAAGCTGAGTGGAAGTGTCAGGTTTAATTTGTAGACCAAAGTCAATGGAGAATTGCAGATATCTAAGAATTCTCTTGACAGCCGAACAATGTATTTCAGTTGGTTTGTGCATGAACTGACAAACTTTCTTAACTGAAAATAAGATGTTTGGATGAGTCAGTGATAGGTATTGCAAAGCGCCAACCACACTGCGATATTGTGAAGGATCTGCACAAGGAGCACCATCAAACAGGGACAGTTGCTGTGAGGATGACATTGGCGACGACACAGGCTTGGCTTCCACCATATTTGTGCATTGCAAAATGTTGTAAATATACTGTCTTTGGGAGAGAAAGAGGCCAGAAGGAGTCCTGGATGCTTCAATTCCTAAGAAGAAGCTTATGGGGCCTAAGTATTTGACAGCAAACTCGCTACTGAGATTTTGTATGAGGTGAGCAATGGCCTGTGAACTGGAACCTGTGATCACAATGTCGTCGACATAGACGAGGAGAAATAGTCGAGTCGAGGCTGTGGTGTAGATGAAGAGTGATGTATCTTAATTTGAAGTGATAAAACCCAAGGTGAGAAGATAGTCACTGAGTCTGGAATACCAGGCGCGGGGTGCCTGTTTCAGCCCGTAGACAGCTTTGTGAAGCTTGCAAACATGATTTGGGAAGGTTGAGTCAACATAGCCGATGGGTTGGTGCATGTAAACATCCTCAGCAAGCAAATCGTGATGGAACGCATTTTGGATGTCAATTTGATGGATTTCCCAGTTGAGAGACACAACAATACTGAGAACTAGTCGTATTGTGGGGGGCTTGACCACCAGGCTGAAGGTATCATCAAAGTCAATACCGTGTTGTTGATGGTAACCCTTGGCTACCAATCGGGCCTTGCGTCTGTCAATTGTGCCATATGATCTTCTTTTAGTCTTAAGAACCCACATTGAGCCAACTACATTCATGTCAGGACGAGTAGGGACCAAGGACCATGTGCCATTTTTCATAAATGCAGAGAACTCATCATCCATGGCAGACCTCCATTCAGCATATTTTCGGGCTTCTGTGTAACTGGAAGGAAATACATAGTGAGAAAATTATTTAGAAGAGGGCAGAGAACGGTACCATCTGTGAAGGATTTCGGTCTGACAATGTGATTTTGTGAACGAGTCCTCATTGGATGGAGACGAGGTGCAGGAATTTCATCTGCACTGGCAAGAGGAAGAGGACCTTGAGCTGATGATGAAGAGGGGATACCCGTGGTGGGAGAGGAAGGGGCAATTTCAAAGTGTAAGGGTAAGATGGCTGGAGGAGATGACATCGTGGCATGATCTGGGATGATGTGTGAGGTTGTGTTTGGCAATGATCCCGATGGTGTGTTAAGAGGAAAAGGCAAGAGTGTCATGGCAGCTTGGGATGCATTTGGCTCAAGTGATGCAGATGGTAGGTGAGAAAAAGGGTAGGCATGCTCATCAAAGACCACGTGTCTAGACACAAATATTTTGCCTGTGGATGGGTCAAGGCATTTATATCCTCGGTGCATATTACTGATACCCAGAAAAACACATTGTTTTCAGCGAAAATCAAGTTTATGTTTATTAAAGGGGAGAAGAAATGGGTAGCATGCACAACCAAAGACCCGTATGAGGGGAAAATCAGGATCTCGAGCAAACAATTTTTGCAGAGGTGTCGTATTTAAGGGAGAAGTGGGTAACCGATTTATGAGATAAGTGGCCATCATAAATGCATGATCCCAAAAGGAAAGAGGGACCGAACTATGAGATAGAAGTGACAAACCAATTTCGACAATATGATAGTGTTTTCGTTCAATGGACCCATTTTGTTGAGACGTGTGAGGACAAGAGACACGATGTTTTATACAAATGTTTTCGAAATATTTGTGAAGAGAACGATATTCACCCCCCCAATCGGTTTGGACAGACTTTATCTTGCAGTTAAACTATCTTTCAACAAGTTTTTGAAATGAACATAAAACTTTGTAAACATCAGATTTTTGTGGAATAGGATAAAGCCAAGTCTATTTGCTGTAATGATCAAGAAAAGACGCATAAAATTTATTGCCACTAGTCAACATAACAGGGGAAGGGCCCCAAACATCTGAAAAAATTAGTGCAAGAGGAGAGTTTGAAGAAAAAGTAGAGACTGGAAAGGGAAGGCGATGACTTTTGCCTTGTTGACAGCTGAAGCAAATGGTAGGAACCTTATTTGTTGATACTGGAAGGGAAAATTGAGAAACAAGAAGACGAACAGTTTGGCATGATGGATGTCCCATGCGAGAGTGCCATATTTCAAGAGGAACACGTTGACAGATGAAGGATTGGTGTGGAGTTGTGGACGATACATTAGAGGGGAAAGGGTAAAGGCCATTCTTAGTCTTGCCATGCAGTAGAATTTTCCCGCTGGTTTCGTCCGTCACCAAAAAATAAGAGGCATGAAATTCAATAAACCCATCATTGTCATTAGTAAATTGACTAACAGAAATGAGGTTCTTTTGGATTTTAGGCACATGTAAAAGTTGGTAATTGAAATGAGTTTGAATCAGTGTGCAATTTGCATAAACCAATGTGTTTTATGTCTAAACCTGCCCCATCTCCAACATGTATCTGATCACTTCTTGTATACGGTTCAGACTGAATATTGAGATGCTGGAATTCATTTGTGAGAAGATTTGTAGACCCAGTATCAGGATACCAATTTGTATCAGCGCTGGACTGATGATTGGTCAAGTATGTTGTCATGGTGGGAGGATTTCCTTGGTATGCCTAATCAAAACGATGATAACAATTGATTGCAGTGTGGCCTATTTTACCACAAACTTGGCACAGTGGACGAGAGGAGGTTTGATGGCTGGATGAACCTCTGTAACGTCCCATGCGTCCACGACCCTGAGAATTATTTTATTGATAGGATTATTGTAGACCAAAGTTATTGGAATGTTGCTGCTATGGAGGGAAAAATTGTTGTGGAGAAAACTATTTCCCTCCTTGATGTCTAAATCCTTCAAATCGTGAGGCAATGTTGAAAGAGCCAAAATAGTTGACTCAAGAGCTGAGTGGTGATGTTCTAGTCGTAATTTAAAATTGAGAAGATGGATGAATAGATTTTCTCTACTCATTGGGTCCGATCGAGTAATTATAGCAATGATAATTGCATCATAGGTGGAGTCAAGTCCACTCAGTAAATAGGACTGAAATTCATGGGGGAGTAAAGACTCACCAATAACAGCTAGAATGTCGGCAAGAGTTTTGATTTTCTGAAAATAATCAGAGATTGATGATTTCCTTTTTTGATGACAAAAAGGATTTGTCTAGTCTACATGGCACGGGCACGAGAGTGGGAGGAGAAAATAGTCTCCAGGGCAACCCAAACTTCTCTGGAGGTGGAGATTCCCACCATTTGTGCTAGAATATTTTCAGACAGAGAGGAGACCAGAGTGCTTAGCACCACTTGATCTTGATCAAACCATACAGTGTAACTAGGGTTGAGTATTTGAGAAGGTGCAGTTTTGGGCGTTGCTGCAGCAGGATTGATAATGTGAGTGGGTGGGTGGGTTATGGAACCATCAACATAGCCAAACAATCTTTGCCCACGTAAGAAAGGTTCAATTTGAGCTTTCCACAAACGATAATTATCCTTTCTTAAGTTTAATGGTGACAAGGTTGTGCATACTGACAGGGGTTATTGGGTTGAAAGCCATTGGTGAAATGACAGAATAGGTAAGATAGAAAAAGAAAAAGAAAAAGGAAGAGACAGAGGTCACGTTATATCTCTGATACCATAAAGAAATACAAGAATGGGATGATTCTCTGTGTGTTTTACAGAGTTGCATAGCACCTTTATATAGAAGATTCAATTCTATACATGGTAAATATCAAAACAGTAAATTACAAATCAACAACCTAATATCATGCACAAGATACACGTATAACCGTTGCACTTGATTTGCTCTTAATTACAATCGTCAAAGCTTCTAAACTGAGCAGAGTATTATCCTTCAGAATCAGGGACAGTTGTCTTTATGGAGATTTCCTTAACACTCCACAGATAGAGTGAGACCCGTGTATTTGCATCCTGTTTGTTTGACAGCTTAGATAGCAAAAGTTCCCCAGCCACAACCAATCTCAAGAATTCCATTCTTCTTATCGATTCTTGCCTATATTGGTTAAAAATAAATACATGATAGGATGTATATCCATTAAACTTTGTTAAAAATTTGGTGAAATAGTTAAGAGATTGTATATTACAGACTCACCTTTTCAATCAGAGCACTAATTTTCCTCAACTGAGCTATGTTTAAGTCTCCATCTTTAGTCTTTAATGTAGCATGGCATGCAAATAAAACAATCAAAAGTTAGGCCATGGCACATAGAGGATGAGATTCGTGCTTTGCCTAAAATAAAATCAACAGAATGTTGAGTTTCCGACCTTAAATATCGCAATCAAGTATGATCTGAGTCATGGACTAGTTATATATATATAGGAATTAATAATTTCATTGATCTGATAAAATATAGTCAAGAATGTGCATGTGCATGTCGGTAGTATGAAATTCTGGTAGAAACATAAGATATTTGATTTGAAGAGTATAGTCAAGAATTTTGTTGTCCTTCAAAAGCACAACAAAAAATGAGAATCTGAAAACAAGAAAATAAGTTAGGTAAGCTTTTATTTGATTTGAAGGGGATTAAAGTAGATTTCTGTGGGGGGTGTGAAAAGAATTAATCATGTAAAAGTTTTTCCATGGTGGGCTCCACTCTTTTTTGTCTTTAACTTAACTAGACACCTTAAAATATATATCAAAAAAGGGAAGTAGGTTTTTTTAAACAATTCTCAAATTAATTTAATTTTAGTGTTTTGAAATACTTCAAATATATTAATATAAAGAATAAATCTTGGAAAATTAAAAAAAATATTTTTTTAACAATAATGATAGTGGAAATGATAATATTGTGAGTAATAATTAGAATATTATTTATTTATAATAATTTTTACAATAACAGATATAATAATAATAATAATAATAATAATAATAATAATAATAATAATAATAATAATAATAAGAAGAAGAAGAAGAAGAAGTATAATACTCAAGATAATTCATTAATCGATGTTGTATTTGTTAAAAATTGACTTCTGCAACTTTTTATGTATGATATTATGGATCAATATTACATGAATAAAAACTATACGAAGCTACACATAGATAAAACAAGTAAAAAAATTTGGTCAAATTATCTACAAATGAAAAATATATGAGTCATTTGCCTTGCACTTCGTTGTAGACAAAACCAAATTTTTTAACATGTTAAAAAAATATTAACGGTCCAATATTTGTTTTTAATAATACTATACATCTTAACGAAATAATCAACCTACATAACTTTCAATTAGTTAGTTTTTTTTAAAAAAAATTCATCTCATTGTGGATAATGTGTTTAAAATAAAGATAATTGTTATTTCAAAGATATTTTTTCTGGACAAATTGAGAATAATTATATATTTTGATATTTGTTTAATATTAATGCCTTAGGATATATATATATAATGAACTATTTGTTTAAGAAATATCAAATTATTTTAATATTAGTGTTCTGATATCACATAAAATAAAAAATATAAAGAATACATCTTAAAAAATAAATACAAATACTTTCAATTCTTTTGATAACAATAATGATAGTGGCAGTAATAGCATTGCAACTGATAATTAGAATATTACTTATTTGCAATAATATTCATAATAGCAATGATAATAATAATGATAATTTAGCAATCATAATAATAAAAATGAGAATAATAATCAAAATAATTCACTAGTCGATGTTATTTTTGTAAAAAACTAACTCCTGTGGCTTTTTTTATGTATGATATTTCAGATTTCATATCACGTAAAAAAAATATATGAACCCATATTGTAACGACCCGAATTCTTTTTAATATATATATATATATATATCTAACACATATGGTACCGGAAATCAGCGAACTTGATTACCTCACATCATCAAAATACCATTCATACAATCAAATTTGTTTAAAAGTGGATCTTACATAAACATGTAGTATTATGGTGGCATAATTAGAAATTTATATTAAAAATATATGTACATGAACATGAGGTTGCATTCCTATACTATTAATAGCCATTATGAATTTACACAAAAGGGTCCAATAAAAGTTATGTGTTCAGTACATTGATTCACACCAAATACATTGTGATTTAGAATGCATCTACATGGTTCCTTGCAAAAGTAGGTTCTTGTGTATCGGGTTCCTTAGACATCTCGTGGATGTGACGTCCCTACAGCAATACAAAACATTTAAGAAAATATAATTACTTAATGATAATTATAATGGTAACTAAATGGTCTGGCAGTTACAAGAGGCATTAACATTTATAATTTCTTCATGTACTTGGTACAAATAGCTTGTAATGTATATAAATGCATCAATTTAACAATAACATGTCTCAAGCACTAACAGTAACAGGTCAAACAATAACAGCTCAAACAGTAACAGTTCCAAACAATAACAGAACCCTTGAAATCAATCTCGATCCAATCATCCTGGGTCTACAAAATCTTAAACATCGTTCTCAACACAATCATAATTAATAACCCATCTATCCTCTTAAGGCATATTTACTGAGGTTATTCGTTCATTCACCCCGGTCATCCTTTTCAAATGCCATTAGCCAAAGATAGTCAATCATTTGTTCCGGTCATCCATTCGGATGCCATTAGCCGAAGATAGTCAATCACATTACCCAAAGATAGTCAATCATTCGTTCTGGTCATCCATTAGGATGCCATTAGCCGAAGATAGTCAATCATTCGTTCCGGTCATCCATTCGGATGCCATTAGCCGAAGCTAATCAATCATTCATGCCGGTCATCCATTGGAATGCCATTAGCCAAAGCTAATCAATCATTTGTTCCGGTCATCCATTCGGATGCCATTAGCCGAAGATAGTCAATCACATTAGCCAAAGATAGTCAATCATTCGTTTCGGTCATCCATTCGGATGCCATTAGCAGAAGATAGTCAATCATTCGTTTCGGTCATCCATTCGGATGCCATTAGCCGAAGCTAATCAATCATTCATGTCGGTCATCCATTAGAATGCCATTAGCCAAAGCTAATCAATCATTTGTTCCGGTCATCCATTCGGATGCCATTAGCCGAAGATAGTCAATCACATTACCCAAAGATAGTCAATCATTCGTTCCGGTCATCCATTAGGATGCCATTAGCCGAAGATAGTCAATCATTCATTCCGGTCATCCATTCGGATGCCATTAGCCGAAGCTAATCAATCATTCATGCCGGTCATCCATTGGAATGCCATTAGCCAAAGCTAATCAATCATTCATGCCGGTCATCCATTCGGATGTCATTAGCCGAAGCTAATCGATCATTCATGCCGGTCATCCATTCAGATGCCATTAGCCAAAGCTAATAAATCATTCATGTCGGTCATCCATTGGGATGTCATTAGCCGAAGCTAATCAATCATTTATTCACATTTAAGCATTCAACAATCTAATATAAACTCTATCGCATTCGAATAATATTTAACTTAAAATACTTCTTACGTGTGGTATGAAAGAGAGGTGTAATTCACCTACCTGCTCTACTTCTGGGTTGTTCTTGTCTGGACGATGGTTCAATCCCGACTACACCGCCTGCGACATCATTGTCCACAAAAATCAATGTATTTCTATTTTCAATTTCACATTCGTCACCATACTTACTTCAACAAAATCACACATTGAAACCATAAATTTCAACACATAATCCCTCAACAAAATTCCAACCGAAAACACACATTGAACCCATAAATTTCAGCACATAATCATTCAATAAAATCTTAACAAACCTGATTTGAAACGAAACATTGTAATGGCAATACATCACAATTAACTCAACCATTATCAAATACCAACGGTTAATATGTAGAAAAACCCATTATATAAAACATATTCAAATTTCAGGGTTTTTCAACGGTTGGATCTACCAAGATCGGAGTTACACTGGAGACTGACCTTATACTGGAGAGCTACTGTTAAGCATCAATATCTCCTTGCTGAAGTGTACCATTCTCATCTCCACCGTTCAGAACATGAATAACCCTAATATGCACCACATAACCAAATTTTAGATTGATCCAACGGTGAAATAAAGGCAAACTAGCTGGAAGCTCTGACTGACCAAAGAAACAGATTTAGTTATAATGTTCAAAAGATTACATGTCTCCACCAGAGCAATAACAGGCTAATCCCTCCAGTGAAAATTTATTAACAAGTAAGGCGCACAACATACAAAAAGTTCAGAGAATTCCAACGGTGGACGGAGGAGGAACTAGCTGGCGAATCGGACGAGTTTGAGGGAATTTTTCCAGAAATCTTCAGATGACTGGATTTCTCAAACGGCTATCGATAATAACAATCCCTCCGGTCAGAATTTAGACAATGGTTAGTTGCATAACATACTCAAATTCTAGACCGATCCAACGGTGGCCGGAGGAGATATGGGTCTCGTAGTACCACCCCTTCTTATCCTTTTTCTCTCCAACCTCTCTAACTTATCTCCTCCCCCCTTAAGTGCACAAATGAGCCCCCCATTTCCTTTTAAATTTACATTTTACACCACATGTTCTCTTCTTATAAGTCATAATTTTTGCATTTATTTCAATTTCACCCTCCCCTCAACTTATTTTATTTCTCTTTTAATTTAACACTTAATTTATTTCCTAGGGTTTACACATACGTAGACAAGACATATAGAAAAATTGTGCTAAATTATCTACAATAAAAAATACCCTGTGTTTCTCTACAGCCAATACCAAATTTTGTAAAATGTAACAAAATTGTTAATGGTACTATATTTTTTTATAATGTTATCATACATCTAAGCTAAATAATCAACTTAAAAAATTTAAGATTATGTAGTTTTTGTATGTATTTATTTTACTTTAGATAAGACATTTAGAATAATGATAACAATTATTTTTAAGACTTTTTCCTTGAAAAATAGGTGAGACTAATTATATATTGTGATATTTTTTTTATATTAACGTCTTAAAATATATAAAAAAATTAATTAACTTTTCTTTATAAATCTCACATTAATTTAATCTTAGTGTTCTAAAATACTTTTAATATAGTAATATGAAGAACAAATATCAAAAACTCATATTTAATAAATTTTATCATTTGTATTTTTGCTATCTGTCAAATAAATTATTCATCAAGTAATTAAAACACGTCCAATAAAAAATTAGTATGTTGCAGGCAACAAATAACTCATCTTTAGTCAATTTGATCAATTGAAGTTTTGTTATCTACCAATTAAATTATTACCCAAGTAGTTTAAACAAAACCACCAATTAAATTGTTTACCACGTAAAACAAATTACTCATCTGTGATAAAATTCATGTATTGTAATTTTGCTATTTGCTGATGAAATAATTCATAAAAAAAATAAAACATACACAACAATCAATCAGTGTGTTGCACAAAGCATATGACTCATTTTCAATGAATTTTATCGCTTCCAATTGTACAGTGTACCAATTAAATAATTATCAAAATAATTTTAAGAATAGCAACCTTCAATCACTTTTAGGCAGAAAAAAATCCATTTCTAATAGATTTTATTGATTATAATTTTACTAATTAAATATTAAGATAACCAATTAAAACACGCACAAAATCATTCAGTTTCTTACATAAAAAAAAATCTAGAGTAGCGCACTGGCAAGTAACCTCGTGAAAACCTAAATAAGAAAATCACAACTGTCGTTTTCCCATGTACTGTTGTTGATAGGACTCTTGAAAGATTTTGAATTTGCCAGCATGACTTGCTACTGCATCCCTAAACAGCTCTTGTAGTGTAATTAGTCATGGTAAAAAGACCAAAGTTTAAGAGGTTGATTAAAGAATCAATACCTGGATACAGATAAAAAAATTGGATGCAATTAAATTTCCATGTCCCAAAAAATGTATTTTGCGAGTCCAAATGGACGAGTAAAACTCCGATTGTTATAGGCTCTTGCAATAAATACACGTTTTAACTCAAACTTGAGAACTACTATGTAAATCGCAAACACTTTGTCATCACTCCATGCCTTCTAGAGACCTGGATCCAGGCCGCAATAATGAATAAATCAAATTATTTGAACTTTGAAAATCAATACAATGGATCGATCGATCTTGGGGTGTCTGTGGTTTAAAAACATGGTAGAAAATAAAACCAATAAGTTAGTCAGAATGATCAAAGATGTTTCAGTTCCAAATGGATTAATATATAGCAAATCTAAATCCAGAACGAAACATCAACTGAATATTGAGTTCGGCAGCTCTTAAAGAACGACAGAAATAAGCTTTAATTGGACAATATTATTATCATAATTCTTCTTTTTTTTATCAATCTTCATGACTAACGAGGTCTCAGGTACTTTTGGTGTGTGTGTGTATATCCCCATCTATTAATAATCATAATTCTTTCTTTTTTTTTATCATTCTTCTTTTACAAATGAATCCCAAGGCGTGGGAATCTGCCGAACAGATCAGGCCAAATCCTGAAGAAAGCTAAAAAAACGCTGTTTGATGAGCCTGCTCAGTATTGGCCAGAGAAAGGCTGATGGTTTTTTCGGATGATCAGCCACACTGGGACTGAGTCACGGCCCGGACTCCACGGGCCAAGTTTGTCTCCTTAACGACAAGTTAGTAAGAGGTGTAAGAAGAACAGAAAAAAGCAGAAATTTCGGAGTAGTAATTGCTAATATTTGCTAAAACATACCTGTTCATCACCACCGTAATCTTTCCTAGTTTTCCTCACACAACAATGTTGTTGTCTCTTAGCCATCAGCTGTGTTTTTAATCTCTCTCTTAGTACAAAATCGCTGTATTAACTAACAAAACTACCACAAAAAGTCCCATGCAGGCACATTTCTGAATGTCTCCTCTTCTCTGATTATTCTCTCCGTATATTAAGAGGATGCTCCCCGTCTCTCCCTTCTTTCTCCCGCCGCATATCTGAGACTTCATTGCCAATATTTCTAATGGCCCAACAGAGTCGCCGCGAATCCTTCTCTGGTGCCCTAACGACCTCCAGCTCCATTGACGCCGAGGACAATGATCTCTCTTGGCCTTTTGGAGACCTTGAAGGCCTTGACAAGGATGATGTCCGTGAGACTGCCTATGAGGTCTTCTTCACTGCCTGCCGCTCCTCCCCTGGCTTCGGAGGTGGCCGCAATGCCATCAACTTTTATTCCAACCATCACCACCAACAACATGATGGCGATGGAGCAGGGATTGGCTCACCGAGTAGTCGGATGGGAAGTGGTCCGGTGGTGGTGATGTCTCCGACGAGTCGGATTAAGAGAGCTCTGGGATTGAAGATGCTGAAGAAGTCCCCTACAAGGAGGATGTCGGCTGTTGGAGGCGGAGGAGGTGGGTCGGCACCAGGATCACCGACTGGTCTTCTAAATCATGGAGGGACAAGTCCTGCAATGGGGTTTGCCACTGTTCCGATTTCTGGGAGGCCTCGGAGGCCGCTGACTTCCGCGGAGATAATGAGGGCGCAGATGAGAGTGACGGAGCATAGTGATAATAGGTTGAGGAAGACGATCATGAGGACTCTTGTTGGTCAAGTACGTACTGTATGTATTTCAGAATTATAATTTCATTACAAATTTGATATAACATTTTGTAGGTGCATGATTTAGTTGTTAATGATAACAATAGATTGAGTGATTTCGGATGCATGCATGTATCGTTTGTCTTTATTGTTTGATTTTGCATGCATCATAGTTTTTGTCTTGATTTCATCAATTCATGACTTGCTGCTCTCTTCATTTTCACAGATGGGCAGGCGAGCAGAGACAATAATCCTGCCATTGGAACTCCTCCGTCACCTAAAACCGTCAGAATTTAATGACAGTCAGGAGTACCATCTCTGGCAAAGGCGTCAGCTCAAAATCCTGGAGGCTGGCCTTCTCCTCCACCCTTCAATCCCGCTTGATAAATCAAGCCCTTATGTTATGCGTCTTCGTGAAATTATCCGTGCCAGCGAAACCAAGCCTATCGACACAGGCAAAAATTCTGATACAATGAGAACCTTATGCAACAGTGTTGTTTCCCTGTCTTGGCGAAGTCCCAATGGTACACCAACCGATGTATGCCACTGGGCTGATGGATTTCCACTCAACATTCACATATACGTTTCTCTTCTTCAATCAATATTTGATTTTAGGGATGAGACGTTAGTCCTTGATGAGGTTGACGAGCTTGTTGAGCTAATGAAAAAGACTTGGTCTACATTGGGAATCAATAGACCTGTCCACAATATGTGCTTTGCTTGGGTGCTTTTCCAGCAATACGTACGTACTTCGCAGGTAGAGCCGGATCTTCTTTATGCGACACATGCAATGTTATCAACAGAGGTGGCTAATGATGCAAAAAAACCAGACCGAGAGGCTATGTATGTGAAGCTTTTGTCTTCTATGCTGGCTTCAATGCAAGGGTGGGCAGAGAGGAGATTGCTTCACTATCATGACTATTTCCAGAGGGGAAATTTTGTCCTAATTGAGAATCTTTTACCTTTAGCATTATCAGCGTCAAAAATTTTGGGAGAAGACGTTACTATCGCAGAAGGGATCGGGAAGGAGAAAGGAGACACACAAATAGTTGATTCATCTGGGGATCGTGTGGATCACTATATTCGAGCTTCTATAAAGAATGCATTTGCAAAGGTTACTGTTTCTATACGTCTCCCCTTTGCTCAGTTATCGGTTAAAACAGTTACTGTTTCTGTGTTACCGTAGAATATGATTTATATTATTCTCTAACACGTACCTTCGAGTGAAAAATTTTTAGGCTTGAAACTTGCATACAGGCTCACACTACTTTTTGCTTGATTTTTATCAAATAAAGAGTGAGATTCGAACTCGTGACCACTAGGTCAACAAGGCTCTGATACCATGTCAAGTGACCATCTCACCTAAAAGCTCAAGCTATTAGGTAAGACCCAGAATATGATTTATATTATCTAACAAGTCATTCTTTTTCGTTGATTGCAGATAATAGAAACTGGAAGCTACAAGAGTACAAGTCTGGAAGTGAAAGATGAAGCTAGCGAGGCTCTCCTGCAGTTAGCTAAAGAAGCTGAGGATTTGGCCCTGAGAGAAAGGGAGATTTTTAGTCCTATACTAAATAAATGGCACTCAATTGCAGCTAGCATTGCTGCGGTAACGCTACACCAGTGCTATGGAGCAGTTTTGAAGCAATATCTTGCCGGGGTGTCGACACTCAATAATGAGACTGTTTCGGTACTGCAGAGTGCTGGAAAACTTGAAAAGGTTTTGGTTCAAATGCTGGTTGAAGACTCTGCAGAGTGTGAAGACGGGGGCAAGACAATTGTACGAGAGATGGTTCCATACGAGGTTGATTCAGTCATATTGAGGCTTATGAGAAAATGGATTGGAGAGAGGTTGAAAAGTGGGCAAGAATGCCTTAACCGAGCCAAAGATTCTGAAGTGAGTTTCTTTAATTTCTTTGCTTAAATGGGTGTGAGATTTTGCAATTTTATTGTCGAAATTACTGGAGTTAAATGTTTAAATATATGTTTCAGACATGGAATCCTAAGTCCAAAACCGAGCCACATGCGACATCAGCTGCGGAGTTAATAAAAATAGCCAAGGAAGCTGTGGATGATTTCTTTGAAATTCCTGTTGGAATTACTGATGATCTGATTAATGATCTAGCCCAAGGCTTTGACAATCTCTTCAAAGATTACACCAACTTAGTAACAGCTTGTGGTAAGAAAGTAGCACCTTCTTCATTCTTGTTAGTATTTTTCAAAGAAAATTTATATTATTCTGTAATAATATTTGACAGACAGCAAAGATTCTTTGGTGGATGTTCTGTCCTGCAGCATGTTATAGTTGATGCGTGACTTTTCAGCAAAAAGAACAGGACTGAATAATATTGCTTTCTAAGTTCTTCGTTCTTCATTGGAAAGAGATGAACATGCACCGCCGAGGCTGTCATAAATATCATTATAAGTATGTTCTAAGCTGTTATTTTCTTTGATATGCTTTGCAGGATCAAAACAGAGCTATGTTCCTACACTGCCTCCTCTGACCAGGTGCAATGGTGACTCAAAGTTCATTAAACTGTGGAAGAGAGCTGCTCCTTGCACTATTAACTCAGAATATATTCACCAAAGTGGTTTAAATGATGCCCACCATCCTCGGCCATCAACAAGCCGTGGAACACAGCGGCTCTACATACGGCTCAACACTTTGTACTATCTACAATCTCATCTCCACTCTCTAGAAAAGAACCTTGCCCTTGCCCCAAGAACCACCGCATCCCATGGTTATCATCGCCGGAACCACATCAATTCCTCTTCCTACTTTGACCTGGCCCTTACATCCATTCAATCTGCCTGCCATCGTGTATCAGAAGTTGCTGCTTATCGTTTGATATTCCTCGACTCGAATTCTGTTTTTTATGATACTCTCTATGCCGCTGATGTAGAAAATGCAAGGATCAAGCCGGCACTGAGAATTCTCAAGCAGAACCTTAATTTGTTGACAGCAATTCTCACTGACCGCGCCCAACCTGTTGCCATGAGAGAAGTCATGAAGGCCTCTTTTGAGGCCTTTCTCATGGTTTTGCTTGCTGGTGGCTGCAGCCGCGTGTTCTATCGATCTGATTATCCCATGATTGAGGAGGACTTTGAGAACTTGAAGCGCACAATTTGCACATGTGGTGAAGGATTGCTGAACGAGGATGCAGTGGAAAAGGAGGCTGAGATTGTTGAAGGGGTGATAGCATTGATGGGTGATAGCACAGAGCAACTAATGGAAGATTTCAGTATCCTGACTTGTGAAGCCAGTGGTATAGGATCTGTGGGTTCAGGTCAAAAACTACCAATGCCACCAACAACAGGAAGATGGAACAGGGCAGATCCAAACACAATACTGCGGGTGCTATGCCACAGGAATGATACAGCAGCAAATCATTTCCTGAAGAAAACATTCCAGTTAGCAAAGAGAAGATAAAGAAAGCGATGGTTTTGAGCTCTTCCACGTTTCAGGCAAAGAGTTTTGTAGTTTCAGATGCATTGATCGAGTATATGATGAATTCTAGCCATGAAACCAAAACAGATACTTTAAATTGGAAAGGTGATGGAGCTCATTGTATACATTGGATTTGGTTTATGTTAAAATTCCATATCAAGATCCTCTCGGGGATTGAGATAGTACGTTTCTATAAACATTTTAGCTGTAGGAACTGTTGGTGCTTCTATGATGGAGAAAAGAAAAATATTAAGGAGGTTTCTATTGTCTCTTCTTTTTTACAGCATCCCCACCACCTAAATTTCTCTCTTTTAATTCAATTTGTTGTGTTTGAGCTTTGAAGTAGAGATATAGAAAAGGCTTACAAGATCTTCTCCAATTGCTTTTACGCTAATAGACTTATCTTTATAATTCCTCATTGAAGAATAATTCTGCAGACTTTTTCTAGCTTCACAGAGCTTTCCAAGAACTGCTTACATGTTTCAAACTTCCAGACATGTTATATTACGAAATGCCATTCCTTCACTGGGATGAGATTTTCTTAATTAAGCTGTTGCTTAAGATAAACACCTGCAAGTCCTCAACTTCAACTATATCCATTCCTTTTCCATTCGGTAAATAAAGAGTAAAAGGTGAAGAAAATGCAGCATACAAGTATTAAACCACCATTTATAGGCTGTTGGTTGTGTTGTTCAAGTTACAGAAGATGAACTTGAAAGAAAAACTTGATTGAAGAGGAAGAATCTGAATACTTTTTTATTGAGAATACTCTTAAATAGAGATAGAGTTTTAATTGAAACAAAGAGTATTCAAAATTCAAAAACTTGCATAACAAACAAATCAAACTTAATCAAGTGTTTTATTCCTAAAATCTTGGTCGTCAAGTAGAGATCTTCATTGATGAAACCCAAACAACACAGCAAGGTGTCCTGGTCTTCTGCAGCTTTCTAAGACTTTCTTTCAACATAGGCTATTGAGTGAGGGAGCTTCCATACAATGGTCTTCAACTTGTAACCCAATCTCCGATTTCAGCTTTGATTTCTATGCAGGCTTTTCTTCTGCACGTTCCATTCATGTGTAGAAACTTGGTTAGGTTCCCTCAATCTCATCCCCTTCAATTCTTCAGCCAGTACTTCCATTGAATCCGAAACTTCAGCCTTGTAAACATAAAACCTAATCACAACCAAGAAGAAAATGAAGTTCAGGAAGTTTAGTATTGTGAGGAAGGCGTAATAATAGTCCAGGTGAGAAGCATTTAGGTTGTTCAAAATCCACCCTCGGTGACCATGCTTCTTGGTGATATGAGAAACTGTGGAAAGAAGGAAACTACTTATGAAATTTCCAACGCCAAAACTAGTTGCTGAATAAGAAGTGCCAAGACTTTTCATGCTTTCAGGTGCCTGGTCAAAGAAGAACTCGAGTTTGGCCACCTCTAAAAATGCATCAGCCGTTCCCATGAGCACAAATTGAGGAAGCAAAATGAATATCGTCGAAGGGACTTGGCCTCCCTTTTCAACTAAGCCGTGTTGTCTGGCCACACTCAGCCTGTATCTTTCAATCAACGATGCAATTATCATGATTATGATGTGAAAAACAAGGCCTATTCCCATTCTCTGTAGAAGAGTGATTCCTCTGGGATTCTTAGTCCACCTACGAGCAATAAGAACAAAGAACCTGTCATATAGCACAACACAAACAAGCATCGACAGAGTCACGAATCCAGCTAAACTTGCTGGGGGGACTTCGAAGCTGCCAATTTGTCTATCAAGAGTAGTGCCTTGCTTGACAAAAAGAGTATTTATCTGAGCAATCATCGTGCTTGGGACGAACGTGGCAATCAGTATCGGAATCATCCTCAACATCTGTTTTGTCTCCTCTACTTGAGTAACTGAGCAAAGCATCCATGGATCAGCTGGCCCTGTTTTCACTGCAGCTTTATTCAGGAACCTGCATTCATGCCGCACAATTTCAGGCTTACTACTAGGCCAGGCCAGGTATGTAAATTACTATCCTTACATCTAAACCTGATGCTGGAAGAAAAGAAAATAAAACACACACGCAGTGCAACTGTTGCAAACCTGAAGGTTGGCGTAGAATCAATCCTGAACTTCCCGGCCTTGGCAAATTCTTCCGAGTCAAGCTCATGGAGTTCTCTAGGGTCATTAGGGACTGAAATCTTCCATTTGCGCAGGGCTGCCACGATGACCTTAGCCATCCTTGCAAATGGGCTTCCTGCAGGCTGCCTGTGCCTATAAAATGGCGTGCCGGCTAAGAATATAGCAACCGATATCACAAGCCCTAGAGTTGGAAGCCCGAACCCTAATGCCCATCCCACGTTGTCTTGTATGTACACAAGTACAGTGTTAGCAAAGAGCGTTCCAAAGAAGATGCTGAACATCCACCAGTTGAAGAAGGATAGCTTATAAGCCTTCTCCTCGGGATGGAAATCATCAAATTGCTCGGCACCGATCGTCGAGATGTTTGGCTTCGTTCCACCGGTTCCAACAGCTAGCGTGTAGAGGGCTCCGAGGAACACTGCTAGCTGTAATGTGGAGGCCTCTTTGCAGGTCTCCACGGCGGCGTTTGTGCAGATAGGTGGTCTGAGTGCAGGAAGGGAAACTGATAGCGTTAGCAGAGACATCCCCTGCAATCATGTCAGATTCCTTCCTTAATATTTCTCACAACTGTAGTAAAAATCACTTCAACAGTTGTTCATGCATAAACAGATGATGAACGATGAATGTTGTCCAAAAACTACGTCGTCTCAGGAATTGTCCGTATAAACCGAGGTCATTCAAAAGGTTAATTAATTCAAAACTTCAACACATCGAAGCAACTGGTTTTTCTTACAGCGCAGACATCTTCCTAATTAAACAGAAACTCTGTAGTCAAGCTTTCATATGCCGTCCTCCCACAAATTGGAAATAATTTGGTCACACTGCTAAATTTCACACGTATTTATTTAATCATAATCATAATCATAGCCCTCGATTATTATCCCTTAAGTGGATTGATATATTTAGACAAAATAAATATTTAATATTTTCTACTAGATGTTACGTGTCTGTTTGAGAAAGTGGTTGTGTTTGTTTTTTAAAGTGTTTTTTGTTAAAAATACATTTAAATGATATTTTTTATTTTTAAAAATTATTTGTGACATAAGCACATGAAAATAATAAAAATTTGTGTTTCTAAAAATAAATAAATAAATCATTTTTTTTTCTAAAACATTTTTGAAATACAATGAGAAATTGTATGGTAATAGCAATAAACTATAAGAGTTTTCGTTTCTCAATCTTGATATCTAAAAAATGTATTATTTCACTCATTCTCTAACTTCTTTATATTATCAATATTATAAAAAGAAAAAACCCAAAAATAGCCGATGCGAAAAAGATATGAAACATGCGGTCAAAGAGCTTGGGGTAGTGATTGTTTGGCACTATATTTTAAAAATATTTAAAAATAAAAAAAAAAATTATTTTGTACTTTAAACTATAATATTTTGGAATTTTTCAATCATTTTTAAATGCTGATATTAAAAACTATTTTTAAAAAATTAAAAAATATTATTTTAATTTATTTCTAATTAAAACACAATTTTAAGCTACAATTGAACCAGAAGCAATGCATGCGCACGATAGAGAAAGCTAGAAATGGTAGCGTGCATGCATGCATACCGTAAGATAGATAATCGATGCAGTGACGAAGGTCCAGTAACGGCCAAGATGTGCATCAGCAACATAGGCACCCAAGATTGGAGTCAACCATATGGTGCCGACCCAATTCGTTACATTATTTGATGATTCCACTGTTCCTTGACGGAGCTTTTTTGTCAGGTACACTACAAGATTGCTTGATATCCCATAGTATGCCATACGTTCGAAAACCTCGTACACTACAGTACAATACAACAGGAAAAAAAAAGAATTACACGTTGGTAATTAATTAACGAAATATAGAGAGAAATAGCAGCTCTAGATAATTTTTCAGAAATGGGAATATCGAAATAGTTCTGTTGGGTTTGCATGTTTTCTGTAATGAAAAGAAGAAAACATCTCGACTCGACTAAGAGTGTGTTTGGCATGTTTAGGATTATCATTAAGATTATTTTGAAAAGTATTTTTCATTTAAAGATGCATCAAAATAATATTTTTTATTTTAAAAGTTATTTTTGATATCAGTTTATAAAAATGATCTAAAAACACTAAAAGATTTTAAGTTAAAATAAAAATAATTCAAAACGCTTTTGAAACACATTACCAAAATCTTAAAAACAAAATATTAATAATGAGTAAATAACTTGCAATGTATAGTTAATTTAGTTATAAATTGACTTGATGGTTAAGAAATCAAGATTTTTTTATTATATTCAAACCTCTAACCAAGTAATTAAATAAAAATATGTTTTTTTATAAATCTCTTAAGAGTGTAATTTTATCAAGTCCTCTTGTTCTAATATAATTAATCTATCATTAATTGAATTAGCTAAACCTATATATATATATATATATATGCATGAGATTGCCTAGAAATTAATAAGGACGCTATGGGTCAGTAAACTTGTATTGATTATTGATTCGACTGCAAGGGCTCCTATGAGCAAGCTTGTATGAAGAGCTTCCATGGAGAAGCAGGAGCCACCAGCCGGGACGAGCAATAAATGACAGGGCAGACAGATGGGCTGATTTCACTAATACGAGATCCCTGACCCTACCTAACATGGCATACCCCGAAGGTGGTGGCTCTAAGAGCGGCATTCAATTTGTGGACCGAAAATATTGGTGCAGGAAGATTAGAACAGAAGTAGCTGAGGGATTTTTCTTGCAAGCTCCACAGGATCAAAATATGATTACAATATATAACCCTTCTCAATATGTATTGACTTCTGCTTTGTGCTTGTTTTCTACATTCATTCGATACTTAAATAGCTAGATTGGAAAAGACAGAAAACCAAGAGTACTTGAAAGGATAAACACTAGCCAGAATGATATAATACCTACTTATTATCTATGATCGTTAGGCCCATGTAAATTAATAATGTGATATGTTCATGAATGAAGCTGCAATGAATTAGAGCACTAGTGTCCTGCTGGATTGACATCAAAGCAAACCAGTCCTCCTGGTGGAGCTGGATAAATCTATAATCGAAGAATAACATGCTGAGAATCAAGGAGTCATTGCCGGGACATACGTATGTCTTTCCTTGGCATGCACGATGGTTTGAAGAGGAGGAGGAGGAGGAGGAGGAGGGGAGGGGGAGGGGGAGGGGGAGGAGGAGGAGTTCAGCACCTGGCAAACAGCTTCCAAGTTTGAAGGAACACAGCTCAAAACAGCAAAAGTCCTAGAATATTTGCAGGCTAGTGGGGTAGCAGGTCGTTAATGAAACCCTAGCTTGTCCTGTAAATTTGGAAAATTCATAGAGATCGATCGAGTAGAGAAGATAAATTACCAACAACAAAGGAGCAAGCTCTCCATCCACCACTCTTCGATCTAAGAACAGGCTTTCCCTTGAGATCCACAGTCCCATCTTGTGTGTAATCATCGAGCTCGTTTTCCATAGCCAACTTGCTGCAAACCACTTCTCTTTTCTTTTCGAGCTTAACTATGCTCGCCCTCAACTGGCTTCTCGCTACCACTATATATCTGATACCAACCCCTTTAGTCATTATCAACTCCCTTTATCATTTCTCCTTTAGCTTTAGTCGTATATAGTTTATGGTATAAATTAAGACCTTGCCGGTGGAGCCACGCCGTGAGTATAAATTAATGCAGCCACCGAACAATTTGCTATGATATATCAACATCTTGGAGCGTCAGCAGAAGGTGGTTAAGTACTTGCAAGGTTAATTTGGTGTACATCTTCAATCGGGAAAATGCTTCTTGAAGGTCAAGCTGAAGATATTCTCTTCTTCGCATGGCCATTTCATATATACACGCACACATTAACTAAAATATAAAAGAAGCCGTGGCCCTTTCATTGTAGCTTTTTGATAGGTATTACGATACATTATGAAAGTAAAATTATCGTTTTATTTTTAGGGCTGGAAAATCAGCGGTAATATTTCACTTGCATGTGTTATTTAGACGGCAAGTTTATTATTTTTTGTAAAAATATTTTGTTTTTTTTATTTTTTGAGGAAAATTTAATGATTTTAATTATTGAGAAATAATATTGATAATAATTTTAATTATAATCATGATGATGATGGTAATGTAAGAATGGATTTTCAATTATTTGTTTTTAGATAGAATTTATTGCAGGTGTTTTCACAATTTATATTTTGTTTGTTATATTTAATCTAAATTGAATTATAAAATGAATTAATACTAATACAATGAACTTAATACTTCAGGTATCTGAATCTTTTCATTTTTGTAATGATAATAATAATATTATGTTGGTGATTTCGTTAAAAATCTACTAAATAAATAAATTTATATCGATTTAAAATTCATATATTTTAGTATATATTTATACTAAATAAATAAATTTATAAATTTATTATTTTTTAAATTTTTATTATAATAAAAAAATTTACATAATTAATATTTTTTTTATATTAAAAAAATATAATTCCAGCAACAACTAGATATAGGTTAATGGCCAATATATATACATGTTGAGGAGTTGGTTGAGAGGAGTAGGTGTTAAGTGAAAAAACACAGTGAGACAGGTTGCATTCCTAACATCACCGTATGCCCTTTATAAAATACATTCTTAGTAATAATTAAATTTGCTTGAATTCATTTTTCGGAAGAGGTATTGAGCGTAGAGTTAATAATTTCCTGGTAAATGGTGTTTTTTTCACTCTTGTCGTTTCTTATATCTAGAAAAAAAACATGTCCAAATAATTTTTTATTTTTCTCTCTCTAGAATTATTAATATTTTAATTTTTCTCTATTTTTCACCAACAATTTCCCTTCTATTAATCAAGCAATACATTAATCATCCTTAAAAATCTACACTCTTAACAGTTACCGGATGATATAGATCAACCTATAAACACCAACAATGAACCCATTACATGTTTCAAATGGTCCAATGACTTGATCTAAGACAAAACATTGAAAGAAGCACGGAACGCATTGGTTTTAATTAAAGGTTTCAACCACGTCGAGTTAAAAGGTTCATTGAAATATCAAGATGAGCCCCTAATACATCTTAGTCATGTGCAAGAGGAGTCTAATACAACCTTATTTTGGCTATGATATAAGGACAGACAAAAGAAACAAAAGAATCCTACTACAACTTGAAAACAACATGATTGACTATCTTTTTCTTTTGTTTATAAGATTAAGGGGCTGCATAAAATGTTATATATAAGTTTTGAATCAGCTCTGTAATATTTTACTTCCTTATTTTCTTCTCATGGCATAACATGGATTTAATATAAGAGACTTTATTTTATTTTATTAGCTACAACTCAAAGCTTGTTTGATCTCAAGTAATACTTTGTTTTAAGCTATGATCTAAGACTTGTTTGGATTATGTTATAGGCTTTTTCAGTTTAGGGTTTTGAGTCAATTTTGAGTGAACCTCATATAAGTCCTCATAAGAGGTCCATTAGGAACTATATAAACTCATGTAAACTAAATTTAGGTAGCCTTTGATGATTATTACTTCGAATTTTTAGTGTTAATGTGTGAGAGTGATTCTTGCATTCTTCAATTCTTGAATAAACTAAATCTGACTTTTGAAGATTAGCTAATTTCGAGGTGTCATTATAGTCATTCCAATAATATTGATGCCTTGAAGCGGGTTTCTATTATGTAACAATTCTATCAAAACCTATTTCAATTTTACGAGATTATATTTCAACAATAAGTTTCGCATCAATTACTATTGTAAAATTTCTCTTTGAATTTTAACCTCGTACTTTGTTAGTTTTTTTCAGGGAATCTTGCTCGTACTAAAGAATGTTTGACCTTTTGTTCTTGCTCATGTACGATGGAGGTCGACATGGATTTGTGCGAGCCATGGGCTAAAAAGCGGAGGAAACAGATTGTTGGCATGAGCTATACAAACCGAGAGACAATAGGAAATTATAGTTGTAATAGTCATGGTTATCTTCTATTTATGTAAATCCCAATTGTCACAGGATCGTAATTGTTTCCTTTCCAAATACAACTAGGAAGGTTGTACATTGAATGTATAAATCCCATGTTTCTGCAATTACAAGATACCATTGAATTCTCCAGAAACCCTACTCAAATTAACATGGTATCAGAGCATAGATCTGTAAATTGATTTATTACTACAGACGAAAGTTGCTGGAACAAATAGCAACATACAATAATAGAGGGAATATAAGGAATGGAAGCAGCTCCAGCAAAGCTAGACCAACCAAATACAGTTGCAAATCTTGAAGACCTTATGGAAAGAATGACTCAAGCCATAAACCAGAATCAAACATAGACTCCAACAGTAATGCATGATATTACTGCAACATAGATTGGTATCAAACTTGATGGTACCAATTATGCTTTATGGTCCCAAATTGTTGAGATGTTCATCTAATAAAAAGACAAGTTGGGATATATAAATGGTGATTTTCCACAAGCAGAATCGAATAACCCTTCCTTTAGGAAGTGGAGGACAGAAAACTCAGTGGTAAAAGGATGGTTGATTGGATTAATGAATCCAACCTTGGTCAGCAACTTCATTCAATTCCCTACGGTGAAACATGTATGGGATTCAATTGTTGTAACTTACTTTGATGGGATTGATCCATCTCAGGTGTATGATCTAAAGAGGCGAGTAAATAGAATGAAACAATCGGGGGAACCATTTGAAAAATACTACAATGATCTCCAAGGCTTATAGAGGGAGATTGACTTTTGTCATCCAAACCCGATGGATTGTGTTCATGATATACAAAAATACATTACTCTTTTGCAAGAGGATCGGGTGTACACCTTTCTTGATGGATTAGATGACAGGCTTGATGAAATCAAGAGTGATGTGTTGCAATTGAAACCATTTCCAACTGTAGAACAGGCGTATGCCAATGTCAAGAGGGAAGACATAAGGCAGGTCGTGATGCTGTCAAACTGAGGAAATATTCCAGATGTTGCTGCAATGATCTCTACAGGTATGAGAACTGGTTCACAAAACAAATTTACATTGCAAGTAGCCAAGACTGGAAACTCCTCTTCACACGGGAGGAGATTTAATCATGAAAAACTAAGGGCCATGTGGAAGGAGGAAACAATGGATTCTCTCACTATGGGAACTTGAAACACACTCGTGAGACATGTTTTAAAATACATGGCTACACCGAATGGTGGACAGAACTTAAGGCACGAAAACAGAAAAAAGCTACTGGTGGAACTAGAAGAGCAGCCATGGTTAATCCAACCCCCATAAATCTAGAAGCCACCCTTTCACTCGTCCCACTTGTTGAATCAAAGGAGGGCACGACAACCTCTCTCGGTAATCCAGGTAACAATTCTAGTAATGATAACAGTGCCTTACTTGTGTCTAATGCAGGCAAAAATGAAGACTGGATAGTGGATTCAGAAGCTACTAATCATATGACATTTTGTTAAGATGATTTTGTAGAAATTATAGAGCCAAGGAGAAATAATATATTCAATGTCAATGGGGTTATGTATCTGGTTATAGGAGCTGGAACCGTAGATATATCATCTTCAATCTCATTGGCTAACACTCTTTTAGTACCCTCTCTTTCCATTAAATTATTATCAGTGGGACAAGTCACCGAAGAACTCAATTGCTTAGTGCTAATGTATCTAACATTTTTCTTTTTCCAAGATATTCTCACTAAAGAGATTATTAGGCGTGGTACTAAGAGAGAGGGGTTATACTACATGGATGACTTCAATTTCGGCAAAGTCAATTCCATGAGTCGCACATTTAACGCATACGAACAGATTTGGTTATGGCACACTTGGTTGGGGCACCCTTCATTTAGCTACATGAAACACTTATTTTCGCAGTTATTTTCAACTTTGAGTTACTCAAATTTCAAATGTGAACCATGCATATTAGCCAAAAGTCACCGTGTACCTTTTCCAACTAGCATGGATAAAAGTGATATTCCATTTACTCTAATTCACTCTGATGTTTGGGGACCTTCCCCTATTACAACAATCTCGGGTATACGATGGTTTGTGACTTTTGTAGATGATTGCACACGGGTGATGGGGATATACTTGTTGAAACACAAGGATGAAGTATTTAGTGTATTTCGAGCATTTCATGTTATGATTCAGAATCAATATTCAATAAAAGGTTCATATTCTTCGGATGGACAATAAGGAGAGTATATGAATCGTGATTTTCATGAATATTTCCAAAGAACTGGTCTCCTCCATGAATCATCGTGTAGTCAGATGCCACAACAAAATGGAGTAGCCGAAAGGAAGAATCGTCACATCTTAGAAACTGTAAAAGCCTTGCTGATTGGATCAAATACACTCGGTCATCATTTGGATGATGATATTGCTTCGGTTGTGTATCTAATGAACCATATGCCCTCTAAGGTTTTGGATTTCAACACCCCATTACAGGTTTTGTCAAAACATGTTACCCTACCATCTTTACTACTCATTAAGCCACACCTATTTGGATGTGTCGTTCAGTGCATATTTTTTAGGTATGATACCAACAAGAAAGGGTATCGTTGTTATGAACCAAATAAAAATTAAGTGTATATTGTCATCACCCAATTTTTGGGTGACTCCCCAAAATATACAAAAAATAATAACAAAAATAAAATAAAAGGGCCAGCGAGGGTAGAAAAATCAATGAAGAATTTTTGGTCGTTTTCGAAAGCCCGGTCGTACCTCTTTTTGCCCAGAAATGAAGGAAAATGCAGATTCAAAGCTAAAATAATTCATTATTGGGAAATCTGTATAAAAGTTAAGTCGAAAGACATAATTATATTTTTATGGACCAATTCGATTTAATCGTCGGCTAATTTAAAATGTAATTATGATTTCGGGATTAATTGAGAGCCCAATTAAAGGATTTAATTAAGCGCAAGGGCTTAATTATACTTTAAATGGGTCAAATTAATTTTATTAAGGGTTTAATTGACGAGAAATCAAGTTTGGAGGCATAATTTGGGTTAAATTGGGACGATCGGAATTTTTGGTGACGAAACTTTTCGGGTGAAATCGGAAGTCAAAATTAAAAATAAAAACATCATTCTTCCTGGTTTTTCCCATCAAAAAATTCTTTTTTGTCACAACCTATTTATTTAAAAATTTTCAAAAAAAAAAAGGGAACCCATCACCGGAGCAGCCATGCTTCACCATGCCTGAAGCCATGCTGCCACCACTCCCTCTGCAACACCTTACCTCATTCCCCATACCCTGGACATGAACCCCATGCTTGCGCCTTACCTCATACGCCTATAAATAGGCAGGAGAAAACAAAGCGAAAGGGAGGGTCACACGGGAAAATAACTGGGAAAAGCAGAGTGAAATGTCGTGGAAACTGGGAGAGGAATTGACGATAACGGGGAGGAAATTTTTGGAAAGAAAGGTATAAAAACTTGGGTTGAAAACAGGGGAAAGGAGAACACGGTCATGGGGATGAGAATTAAAAGCGGGAGATAAATATAGCTTTACGTGGAAACAGAGGGGGTTATAGAGGAGAAAGGAAAATCATGGGAAATCGAGTACTTAACACAAAAATGAGGAATTTTACGAGGCGAGCAACTAATACATGCAAAAAACCTGCACCGACAGCTAGTTATCCCTTCATCTCTCTCGGGTCTTCTTTTCCAACGCCGCAGAGCAGCTCAGGCATCCTCTGTCTCTTCTTCTGCAGCGATGGCAGGAACAAGGAGCAGCGAACGGCAGACCACCACCACGTCAGCCCAGCTCTTCTTCTATGGACAGCAGCAGCCACGTAGAGATCACCTCTCTCTCCCGTTGCAGAGCCCTCTCTCTCCACGAAGGTAGATCTCTCACCCCCAACGTGTTTTTCTCTCTCTACAAAATTCGATTCGATTCCGTCGGCCACCACGCCAGACATCTTCACCTCGGCTCGATCAACCTCACCACCGTGAGCTCCGTCGCCAGCAGCTCGGCTCGACTTTCTCCTCCAGCTCGGTGACCATCGCGACGATAGCAGCGAGGAAGCACGCAGGGCGGCGACAGCATGACCAACCCTTCCGACGCCTACTCCGGCCACCACGGGCCTCCGTTTCGGACGCCACCACGACTGGAAGAACCACCTCGATCTCCTCTACCCAACGGCGGTGGCCGGTGAGCCTCTCGTGGTGGTCGGCCGACCACCATTTTCTACTGTACACTGCATGAATTCATGCATGGAGGGTAATGTATGTAGAGCTGGGCGGCTCTCGGCGCAGCCAGTTAGTCTGGTCAGGTCACCTGACCTAAGTCTTTTAGCTGGGCTCTTGGCCCAATTTAGCTGGGCTGACCCATTTGGGTGGGCTAGGCCCAGCCCGAAATTTTTATTATTATTTATTTTTTTTAAAAAAAATATTATAAAACCAAAAACAAAAAATATGTTTGTTTTCGTGCATACGGCCGGATTCCAAAACTTTTCTCATTGTATTTTTCGTAAAAAAGATATGTTGCATATTTTTCCATATTTTTAAAACGAAATTTGGATATCGTAACCAGTTTACAATTATCCATTGGAAGTCGGCCAAAATGTCAAAAATAATTTAACAATTTTTTTTTGTTTTAAGCCTTCGCGGTGTAAATTTACATTGTAAAGTACACCCGCAGATAAAAATATTTTTACTACGGTGTAAAATTACATTGTACAATACGTCCGTAGATTAAAAAAGATTTTAACTACGGTGTAAAATTACATTGTGGAGTACACCTGTAAACAAAAAAATGTTTTTTTTTTTAAAGTGTAGTGTAAAAATTTTAACTTAGGAAAAACAATCAAACAACAATGCAGCTTACCTCAGGTAAGGCGTATAAGGGATGCTAATACCTTCCCTTTACGCAACCAGTCCCCTTACCGAAGACTCTCGCAGACCAATAGGTTCCTAGTGACCTTAATACTAGGTGGCGACTCCTTAGAATTATAATCGTAAATTTTATGATTATAAACAACCCCCATTTTTACCGCGCGCCGTTTCTCTCCCCGAATCCCGGGGTGAAGGCGGGGCGCGAAGCGCGTCCCAAAAATCTCCGTCGCGACATATATAACAATGGATGTCACATTTGTGGAATTGGACAAGTTTTATTCATCACATATATCAAATTCTTCTCTTTAAAGGGAGACTTGAGATGAAGAGCAGAAGTGGTGGACAGGACAAACTGAAGAAACAATGGTAACAATAGCTCCTACCGTATTGACAATGGCACCATCACAGGAGGAGGAAACCATAACGATAGCAACCCCTCCCGTGGTGATAGTGGCACCATTACAGAAGGAGAGAGAAGTTGTTATTACACAAATGGATGAAAATATGGTGACAACTACTAGATATGTAGAGGAAGAAGCAGTGACGAGAACACCAATGGTAACACCCTCACCAGTTATAGATATTGACCTGATGAAGGCATCATGGTTATTGACTCTGACGATGAATCTCCTAGTAAAAGAACTTGTCTTTTCGAAGTACCCTATAGTGACCAACCTTCTCTTGAGAATATTCCTGAGGTAAGACCTTTTTCATCACCTTCCAGTAATGTTATGGATATTGCAACTGGTTATCACTTACCTTTAAGGAGTAACCATGGCAAAGCTCCAGATCATTACTCTCCTCGAGAAGCAGGGAAGAAATCCAAGTACCCAATTTCTAATCATATGAAAACAAAAGGTTGGTCTGATCCTTTTATAAAATTTGCACAAAAGTTGTCTTCAGATCACATTCCTTGCAGAGTCCATAAAGCCTTAGCAGATCGCAAATGGTCAATAGCAATACAAGAGGAAATGGAAGCTTTGAATTGGAATAGAACTTGGGATCTTGTCCCACTGTCTGCTGAAAAAAACAGTGGGGTGTAAGTGGGTATTCTCAATTAAACACAAAGCAGACGGATCCATTGAATGATACAAGTGCTAAGGAGAATCAATGTAGATCTCTTGAATTTGTGTTTGATTGAAATAAATTTACTAAATTAAGAGATATCTTGGATAGAAATCTATGAAGATTTTACACCACCTAATGTCACATGGAACGTGTCGCCTGAAAGGCGTATGCATGTGAAAAACTGATGGCAGTCCATACGATGTACTTGCAATAAATTCAAAATAATAACAATAAAAATACATAATTATCTAAACATCCTTGAACCCCGAAGATAACCATGAAAAAACAGACATGAAATTATCATCATGCCCCCAACACACAAACCTTCATTTTTGTCTTTTATAAGAGTATGAAAGTAATTGTACCGTGCATAAATATATGAAAAATAAAAAAAATAATTGTATTGTGTATAAATAAGTGAAAAATAAAAAATATTATTCGTCGGCCTTCATCTTTTTGTCAGCTTCAGAGGTAATTAAATGTTTTCACTATGCAATAAATATTGAAAAACCAAAACACCTCAGTGCCGAGGGTTAAATTGTGGTGATTCTAAAGGCAAGATAGTCATTTCATTACTGAAATCTATAATAAATAAATACAGTGAAACCTCGACGACGCACGTGTGTGTGTGTATTTTATACATCCCCATCGATTCCCGACATCACTCGTCAAATGCCCACAAGCATTTAACATCAAACATGTCGTTTTTGTCGCTCTACTGCATATGAATAGATAATTGAACTTACTAGTCAATACTAGAGTTAGAGACTAAAGAGTTATGGTCCAATTTTAACTAGTTCTTTGGCAACATGCACATAGACTACACGATAAACCTGTAATTAATAAACCAGAAAACCTCAATTTAATCCCTAACTAATATTATGTATTTTTATATGGTCTTATACTTATGAATTTTATTATTTTCTTAAACCTCAATTTAAGTCCAGATGATTGATGATTGGTACTTGTAAAAAATTCTTTCTATGAATTTAAAGACCCTTTTATACTTAAAATAAATATATTTTGAGATAAAAATAAAAAATATTTTACAAAATAACTCTGAAAGTAACTATACAATAAATAATGAAGATTGATAGTTTTTTTTAAAGATCCAATTAATCTTGGAAAATAACTCTGAAAGTAACTATACATAAAATTATTAGGGACACTTATACTTGGATTCTGTGTTTGGTTTTGTGTTTGGTTGAGCTGCAAAGTGATGAGTTTGTGAGCTCGTCAAATCCATATATATTTGAATTCAGTGTTGGTTAAACTAATGATGCTGGATTTAAATTCTTGTTAAACCTTATATATTAAGATTTAGTGTTTAATTACTAAGTCATTACAATGCCATGAATTTTTGTTTTGAACATGGATTTAAACAAATAAAAATACGTATAAAACATACTAACGCATCAAAAGTAACACTAGCTTTGCTACTATTGTTAATTTGAGTAGGATTTCTGGAGAATTAAATGGTATTTTGTTATTACAGAAACAGGGGATTTATACATTCAATGTACAACCTTCCTAGTTGTATTTGGAAAGGAAACAATTATGATCCCGTGACAATTGGGATTTACATAAATAGAAGATAACCATGACTATTACAGCTATAATTTCCTATTGTCTCTCGGTTTGTATAGCTCATGCCAACACTCCTCCTCAAGTTGGTGTAGAAATGTCTGTGATACCCAGCTTGTCAAGTGAGCTGTGAAAGTTTTTGTTTGAAACGACTTTTGTAAGCATGTCTGCAAGTTGATCCGACGAACAAAATGTGAATTACCTTTTCTTCAAGATTTTGTTTAATAAAATGTCGGTCTATCTCAATATGCTTTGTTCTGTCATGTTGGATTGGGTTCTTAGATATTTCTATCACGACTTCATTATCGCAATATAAATTCATTTTTGAATTGGGTGCAAAGCCATTTATGAGAGCAAGTGTCTAAGCCATAAAAGCTCGCAAAGCCCCATTGTCATACCTTTAAACTCAGCTTCTGCAATTGATAAATCTACCACCTTTTGTTTCTTACTCCTCCAAGTAACCAAGTTGCCTCCGAAGAATGTGAAGTATCCTGATGTTGATTTTTTGTCGACCAAGTTTCCTGCCTAGTCTGCATTTGTATAACCTTCAACATCTAAGTGATCATTCTTAGAGAACATAATCCCCTTTCCCGGAGCTGATTTCAAGTATCGAATAATTTGAACAATCACATCCATGTGATCTTTACTAGGGATATGCATAAATTGGTTGACCACACTCACCGCGTATGAAATATCTAGACGAGTATGAGATAAATAAATTAGCTTACCCACCAGTCGTTGATACATCTCTTTGTCAGTTGGGGTTTGATCAGGATACTCCCTAAGTTTCTGATTCTGAACTGTTAGAGTATTGGTTGGCTTGCAGTCAAGCATTCCAACTTCGACCAATAGATCAAGTACATACTTTCGTTGGGATAGAAAGATGCCTTGTTTTGATCTAGCCACTTTTATTCCAAGAAAGTATTTGAGTCCACCCAAGTTCTTCATTTCAAATTCCATGGCCAAATGTTTCTCCAGTCTATAGATTTCTTTTGAATCATCTCCTGTGATTATCATGCCATCGACATAGATTATCAAGGCAGTTATTTTCCCTTGTCGCCGTTTGAGGAAGAGGGTATGATCTGTGTTGCTTTGTTGCAGACCATACTTTCTCATAGCCATGCTAAAGCGACCAAACCATGCATGCGGTGATTGTTTCAGCCCATATAATGCCCTTTGTAACCTGCAGACAAATCCTATGGAGGATGACAAATAGCCTGGTGGGATATCCATATATATTTCTTCCTTAAGATCTCCATGAAGAAAGACGTTCTTCACATCAAATTGGTGTAGAGGCCAATCTAGATTTGCAGCCACGGATAATAGTACCCTCACGGTGTTTATCTTCGCTACTGGAGAAAATGTCTCCTGATAATCTATGCCGTATGTTTGAGTCTATCCCTTAGCCACTAACCTTACCTTGTATCGTTCAATGAATCCATCTGCTTTGTGTTTAATTGAGAATACCCACTTACACCCCACTGTTTTTTTTTCATCCGGCAATGGGACAAGATCCCAACCTGATTCAAAGCTTCCATTTCCTCTTGTATTGCTACTAATCATTTGTGATCTGCTAAGGCTTCATGGACTCCGTAAGGAATGTGATCTAAAGATAGCTTTTGTGCAAATTTTATAAGTATATCAGACAAGCCTTTTGTTGTCATATGATTAGAAATTGGGTACTTGGATTTCTTCCCTGCTTCTCCAGGAGAGTAGTGAGCTAGAGCTTTGCCACGGTTACTCCTGAAAGGTAAGTGATAGCCAGTTGTAATATCCAAAACATTACTGGAAAGTGATGAAAAAGGTCTTACCTCAAGAATATTCTCAGGAGAAGGTTGGTCACTGTCAGGTACTTCCAAAAAATGGGTTCTTCTACTAGGATACTAATCGTCAGAGTCAATAACCATGATATGATTATAATTTTTTTTTATTAGAAAACAAGTTTTTCCTATATATTTACTCGACATGTTTATTATTTTATATTTGCTTTACTTATCTGTATTTTTTTCTTATCACAATCATGAATTACCCTTTAGAGCTTCGTAACTTTGCATAAGTAATGTTGTAGGTCTTAAATTATATTTCTTATATTTCAATAGGTATGGGTATTTTAAAATTAATTATTAATCACAATTTATCAAAATTAATTATATTTTTTTTCTTGTGATAGGTTCTATTCCTAGTAAAAAAATATAAATTTTTGATATACTGATAAAACATAATCTTGAAATTAATATTATTTGTCATAGTTAAAATAAATATTCATTTCAACCTTTATGCTATTTATTATTACTCATTTGTATGGAAATGTTACCTGTTATTAATTAAAAATAAATACTATATTTTCCAGCGAGAACCAAGGCCCTCATGACTAGTGATGAGTGATGACTCACCAATTCTATGTACTCAAAGCCTCTCTCAAATATGTTCGTCTAATAGTGTATTTAAAATTGATTTTAAAAATAATTTTAATTTAAAAACATGTAAAACTAACCTATTCTAGACACCTACGAACGGTTTTGCCTGCATGATGTGCTGATTTTTTTATCAATGTAGAAAATTAATTGATTTGATATGTTTTGTATTTTATCATTTTAATATTTAATTAATAAAATTATAATTGATCAAATCTATTAAAAACAAGTTTTTTTTCACTAAAAAGTGATTGAATGTTACTATTGCTAAAATACTTTTGATAAAATTTGTTAGAAAATTCGGTAAGAAAATGAAATTATTTATCACAAATTTGTTGTCACGGATACTCTAGTTAAAAAAAAAACATAAAAAAAACCTGGTAAAAAAAAGCTTAGTTGGACACCCTGATTATAAAAAAAAAACAATTAAAAATATGGAAAAAAAGGTCCCCGTTTATTAAAAGAAAAAAAGGAAGCCAATTATAAAAAAATGCAAGGGGAAAATATTTTTTTAAGAAAATCATTTGACTTGAAAATTTAAAAAATATACCGCATTATGCTGCGGGTTGAGTAAATAATTTTTATAATTATTTGGATTAAAGAAATCAATAGGATTTGTCAATCCAAAATTAAAATATAATATCTATGACTGTAAAAATAAATAAATATTTTTTATTTATATTCTTAGGAAATAATATTTTAGGAAATAATATTTTTCTCTCTATATATATTTTTAGAAAATAACATTCAATAAATATTAAAACATATAATTAGTCTAACATACTTTATAGTGTGATCGAAATGGGAAGTGGTTCTTATATTTTTTTAATTATAGATAACCTAGGTATATTTGTCAAATACAATTGATTAGTTGTCTTTTTTCCCTAGTAATATTAGATTTGACACATTATAAATAAAAATATTGCAATTTAAAAAAAATCTAACTTTTTTGGGAGTTATAATTACTTATTTGTTGTCTAAAAAGAACAGTGTAATCAAAATGAAAAGTGGTTCATATATTTTTTAATTGTAGATAATCTAGGCAAATTTGTGTACCTTTTGTTTTTTTGAGTTGCATTTTTTCCCGAGTAATATTAGATTTGAACTATTAAAAATCCAAATTTTGTAGTTTTTGTAAGAAATAAACTTGAACAAAAGAGCATAAAATTAAAATTCAAAGCCAATTTTTTTTTAATTTTATAAGATTTATTCATCATATTATTATATTAAATGTATTTAAGAATGATGATATTAATTTTTTTCCTTCAAAAATCC